>CM061043.1:127192468-127542191 GCA_030762985.1 Adelphocoris suturalis | reverse complement strand
ATCAGTTTTTTGTAAGAATAAAAATTATAATATTTTTGTAGAATTCTTTTTAACGATAATGAGAAAGAACATGACAGTGTTATACTTTTCAATATGGTCGTATCACGGGAACCTGTCGGTAATAATTGAATTATTGGAGAAGTCAGTTTGTCTTTTTAATACGTCCCCTCGAACTGGCTTCATTATACTTCATCCAGTCCAAGCAGTGATACAAACTTCATGTGCTTGGTCCTGACAACCCCTTTGTCAATACATCAGCGACCATGGTTTCGGTTGGCATGTATTTTAGTGTTATTGTTCCTTCCTCTACGCATTGTCGGATGAAGTGGTGGCGGATGTCAATATGTTTTGTTCTGGAGTGTTGTGTTGGATTTTTAGTAAGAGTCATCTTGGCAAGCTCCCCAGTCGGCATCTGCGAATCCTAAGAGATCTGCTCCTGTTCGTCTGAAAACGATCCCGTAATCGCTTGTTCCCTTGAGGTAGCGGAGAACACGTTTCGCTGCAGCCCAGTGTACTTTGTTGTAGCAGTTGTTGTATTGGCTGAGGAAATTTACTGCGAATGCGATGTCAGGTCTTGTGCACACTGACAGGTATAATAGGCTGCCAATCAACTGTTTCGACACAAAGTCCATAGTGTATTTTTCCTAAATCTTTCATTTTAAATGTTTTCTTCAGGTATTCTTTTGTTGTTTTGATCCATTGAGTGTTGTTCGAAGCTATCAAAGGTCGTCGACATAAAAGGCAACGTAGAGCATGTCGTCCCCTTGTTTAGCATGAAAAAAACATGGATCAGCACTCAAGGGCTTCAGAGATTTCTTCAGGCATTCGTCCAATTTCTTATACCACTGTCGTGGTGCCTGTTTGAGGCCGTAGAGTGCTTTTCTTAAACGGCAAATTCGGTTTTTTCTTTTCGCTCCTTCCAACATTTCATCGGCAAGTTGTTTTAATTTTGGTTCAGCTGTTCTTATTCTTTCGAGCATTTCAACGAACATTTCCGGAAGTTCCATATAAATTGTTTCCTCCAAATCTCCGTTTAAAAAATGCTGTCACCACATCCATTTGGTGAATTTTCAAGGTTGTTTTCAGCTGAAAGTGCCATTAGGGTTCTTAAGGAGCTCATTCTCACAACTGGGCATAAGTCTCCTTGAAGTCAATTCCCATTTTTTGACTATACCCTTTGGCTACTAATCTTGATTTTCTTCTTTCCAGACTCCCATCTGCTTTTAGTTTTTCTCTCAGAATTAATCTGCACCCAATGACATTTGCTTGTGGCGGCTTTTCTACTATTTCAAAAGTATTGTTTTCGAGAATTGAGCTGTATTCGCTTTGGATTGATTCTTTCCATTCTTCAGCATCTGGACGGGAGAGAGCTTCGTTTAATCGGAATATCTGCGAGTCCTGCGTACTCATCAGACATCATCAGACATTCCTCGACATGGGAACATTCTGTGTTTCTTGGTTTATTGACCATATTATACAATTTTCGGGGCCTGCCCACTTTTCCACTTCTATCCAAAGTAGGCCTTCCAGGTCCTCGACATTTAACCATCCCATTGTTGTTATTTGTTTCAGGTTGATGAATCGACGTGGTATCAGTTCTTCTAGTGCATCTTGAAATTCATCGTCTATTTTTTTCATCAGATAGTGGTAGTTTATGGATGTTGTTTGTTAGTATCGGTGTTTTCCATGAAAATTTCTATATCTATTTCTTTTGCGTCTCTTTTGTTAGTTAATTTTTCACTATCAGTAAAAAGTCATCGAAATCATTTGTTTCGTTGAAGCTGTTGAGAAATCGGACATCCCTAGTTGTTACTACCCTATTTTCTCTCTCTACCCAAACTCTATAGGCTTTAGAGGCTGTTGAGTAACCGAGGAAAATGCAGGGTTTTGTTCTTGGTTGAAATTTCCCTTTATTTGGAGTTTTGTCCAAGAAATGGGCTTTTGACCCAAAAATTCTAAAATAACTAACGATTGGTGGCCTTTTGTACCACATTTCAAATGGAGTCAAGCCATTTATACTGTTTGATGGCTTCTATTTCTAATATGGTTTGCTGTATTTACAGCTTCTGCCCAAAAAGATGGAGATAGCTAGCCTGAATTAACATACATCTAGCCATTTCAATTAATGTTCTATTTTTTCTTTCCGATACCCCATTTTGTTGAGGAGTATTTGGAACCGTTAATCGTCTTTTTATGCCAGCATTTTTCAAATATTCATCAAATTGTTTGTTACAGAACTCCCTTCCATTGTCTGATTGCAAGTATTTTTATTTTGTGACCTGTTTGATTTTCTACTTCATTTTTGAAATGTTTGAATTCAGTTAAAACCTGGCTTTTTTGTTTAATGAATACAACTTCACACCACGTGTGTAGTCGTCTATGAATGTTAGACAGTACCTATTACCCATTTTTTAGACTCTGTCCTCATGGGGCCGCAGAGATCTGTATGTATTATTTCTAGAATTTTCGTTGTTCTGTTGGAACGTTTGGAAAAAGGTGTTCTGTGTCAATTTTCCTTGCTGCACATGTCTCACAGGTGCCAAGGTTTCCAACTTAGTTCTATTCCTAGAGCTAAATTGTTGTTTGCAAGCTGTCTTAGGCTGGACTCATTGAGATGCCCAAACCTTTTGTGCCAAATTTCTGTTTTGTTTAGTTTTATAGGTTTTGTTACAGACTGGCTTGTGTTTGTGACAGTTTTCGTGTTTATTTTCAACATAATATAAATTATTTATTCTTTTTGCGAACAATAGGGCGCTTTCCCATAGCTATCTGTGACTACCGCGTGTTCCTTTTTGAATGTCACTGTGTGTCCGTAGTCTGTGATTTTTCCTACAGACATCAAGTTGGTTCTAAGATCTGGAACGTAAAATGTATTGTTTCAAGTTTATGTTGCATGTTTTATGGTTGCTTGATGGAACGGTTATTGTAATCATGCCCTTTCCCTTGTATTGACTAGTGGATTTATTTGCTAAATTCACACTACCATTATCTATTTCTTCTAAATTAGTAAATGTATACTTATTGCTACACATATGTGAACTGCAGCCACTGTCCAAGCACCAGCTAGTAGTTGAGCTGCTATAGGCATTTTCAGTCGTTAGAAAGTTCTTATTTTCGTTAATGTTCCTAACGTTTTCTCGTTTTTTTATTAAAATAGCACATGGAGGTGTCATGCCCCCGTTTCTTGCAAATTTCACAGAATTTTTGTTTATACCGATTCGACTCACTGTTAGTTTTTGCAGAACTGAACGTCTTCCTTCTTCTGTTACTTGCTGCGGCCATTGCTTCTGAGTGTCGGTCGTCTCCTTTTCGAGCATCACTTTGTTCTATGATCTTAATCCTGATCATTTCTGGATTTGGTATAGCACGTCTCGGGACTCTATTGCGCATCGAAAGGTGTCATATGAGTCGGGTAGCTGTATAGAGCAACATTATAGACAACAAGTCCGGATGAATGTCTACGTCTTATTGTCCGTAATTTGTCGACTGCATCAAAAAATGTTCTGAGATGATCTTGCACATCAGTGTCATCTCTCATTTTTCCCAACATGATTTGCTTTAAGAGCGTAACCTTTCTTGCAGGTCCTTTGGACTGATATATTTTTTCTAGCTTGAGCCATACATCCCTTGAAGTAATTTCATCTTTCACTTGCTTAACTTCGGATGATGATATGGCAAGAATTATGTCCGCTCGCACTTTCTTGTCTTTATAATCCCAATCATCGGCGGCGTTTTGGGTATTTTCATCGTTTGGGACGACGGTGGGTCTCTTTAGAGTTCCATTTACATATAGAATTCCGTCCGACTTTACGAGTATTGCGTCCATGTGGACTCTCCACGAGTCGTAGTTATCTCGCGTGAGTTTTTCTATTCGTTCACTCATGTTCTCTATATGATACGTATGTTGTTCGTACCTATTATTTGAACCTAGATAGCGAAGCTGAGCTCCATAACCTGTTAATTATGAGAACGAGATCAGTTTTTTGTAGAATAGAAAATTATATATTTTTGTAGAACTTTTTAACGATAATGAGAAAGAACATGACAGGTGTGATACTTTTCAATATGGTCGTATCACGGGAACCTGTCCTAGAACATTAAAAAATTTACAACGTTTCTTTATTAAGAGAGATCAAATTATAACAAGACTTTACAAAAAAGGCCTTTTCTCTCTGTGAATTCGATTTTATATCTCAAAAAAAAAGTATTAATTTTTAAAAAATATTGAATTTTATATTTTAATTTTTTTTCCCCCTGAAGAAGCCCCAATTCCTGGGGAGAAACGTTGGAGAATAATAAAAAACCGATTCAAGGACAGAAAGGCATTTTTTGTAAAGTCTTGTTAAAAAATGTATTAACAAAATTATGTTGAAAAATGTACTTGCATATCATCAATATTTGCTGAAAAATCAATTTGAATAACTGAAATATTTCTAAACATCCAAAATTTGTTTTGAATCGTAGAATATGATTTAGAACGAGTTTATTTGCCATACAATTAGTGGTTAACCATTTCATTGCACTAAAAGTGCTCAAATGTCAACAAAGCAACATAATATAATACTCGTAGGTACGATAATATACGAAAATTCGCTCATTACGATCATGAAGCATGACTGTAAATTTTTGATGTTATATCCACTTCCCAATAGCAAAAAATGTTTTTGAAAGCTCGGATGTTCAATATCTTAATCCAGTTTATCCCATAGACCTCTAGAATGGAATACATTCGGCACCTCATTTGGGTAGTCCTACAAATTTTGGATTTTTTCCTGAAATGTTTCTTTTTGGTTTAAAACTTCATGCACTCCAAAAACGCTCTACAAGTTTCACTTCCATACCTCAAAAATTGTGGATAGGGGGTTGGCTTTTGGGACACCCTGCATATTGGTTACTTTTATAAAATTACTAACAGCCTATAGTTAAAATGTTTAATGAAATCCGACGCCTACTAGTCCTGGCTAAAACACTGACTTATTTGAAAGTGACGGGTTTGCGTTCTTCTCACCGAGCTATCGTCAGTTTCCTATTCTTTCTCAAGCCTGAGACTTAAAATTGATTCTGCCATCGCCAAATAGCAAAATTTATCACAATATCCGGCAATTACACCCATCTATTGTAGAGACCAGGAAGTAGTTCATTACCCCAGCCCGCATATTGTATAATCTTGTTAGCTTCATCTGTGTGAAAGGTTGTGAAGACTCCCGTAAGTCAACAACGGCAAACGAAGAGCTTTCATCAACGCAAAAGCCCATACTCATAAAAGCCAAACACAACCGACCTTATCAGTTTTCCTTGTTGAAACTGAACTATGAGGAGTAGCTACTTGATTATCTTTGAGATCTTAGGTACCTACTTAGGTATTGGATTACCTAATCAGCACAATTTCTTGAGTGCCATTAAATACTAAAACGAGCTTGGCTCTGTTGCTAAGGTAGAATTAAGTTGTAACACGAGTGTGAAACTTAACTAGTACGTTTTCTACAAGCTTTATTTGATGGTAAAGTTATTGCAAGAACTTTATAATATAATAGCAGAACATAACAGAAGAAACTGCAGTAATCTCTATCATCAAGAATAGCCCACAACCATGATTATTAGTATTTTACCAATTCTCTTGATATTAACTTTTGCTTTATCTAGCATTTTCAAATTGAATTCGTCTTTTTTCAAAATGAATTCGTTCTTTTACAAAATGAATTCGTCCTTCAAAAAGAGGGACCAAATTTTGAAGGCAACCAGGAAATGATATGCAGATTCCTTTTCTTTTTTCGAAGAATAACAATTTATTGCATTGGTTTCCATTGTTAATAAAGGCGTAGGTAATAGAAGAAATTTACAACGTTTACTAGGAAATGACACAGGAAATTCGCAAAAGTTTGCAAGGAATTCATAAACAGCCACGAATTTTAGAGTTTTGGTTTATTATTTTCAATAATGAACCTTTGTCATTGACCAAGAAAAAAAGTAACCCCTCAAAATTTGTTGGTTTACGTTTAAAGATGCATAGAATCTTTAAAAAAAAAAAAAAAAAAAAAAAAAATCGTCTGTCCACCGTACGCTATCCAGAGCTTTTCTCCAAAACTACTGGACCAAAGGTTAAGAAATTTGGCTGAAAAATCATAAGTTGGCGGGATGTGCCAGTAACATCGGCATCAATTTTGTTCAACTATAAAGGGCAGTAATCAAGTCTCATGTTGGCGTTTTAACATGGAACATGTTTTTGCCGTCATAACCGAGCCAAAATTGAGACGAAATTACCGTTACGTGACATTTAATGCGTTATGCTCCACATTTTCTGATGGTTTCTGGAACTGTGTCTTAGGCATTTATCAT
Organism: Adelphocoris suturalis; assembly: GCA_030762985.1. NCBI lineage: Eukaryota > Metazoa > Arthropoda > Insecta > Hemiptera > Miridae > Adelphocoris > Adelphocoris suturalis. The sequence continues at coordinate 127,535,855 of CM061043.1, read as the reverse complement.
CGTACAAAAATCGTTCGCCCGTCGTTGGAAAGCTCTCGATTTACCTAACCGTATTGTGTTAACCACTGCGATTTAACGACTTAAACTACGTGCACTACCCGTGTTTACCGTTCGGTGGTGTGTTTGAGCTGAAATCTAATAAGAACATCAGGGAATTCTTGTGTAAGGGCAATCAACTTCGGCAAAAGGGGGTATGTGCCCCGTTATACGATAAACTGAAGGAAACCCAGGTTATAGGAGCGAAAGAGGAAAGAATTGTCAAAGGCTGTAACAGGGAAAGGAATGTCAAAGGATGACAGAAGTATGAAGGTTGTTTCAACTGTTATGAGCTGATCTAAGACATTGCAAGCTTTGCCATGAAACAACACGGAGCTTACGCGTATCAACTCATTCCGATAAAGAAAGGACAGTTAACAACAGTGTCGATATTGCTTATCGGTATTTAATCATATAACAGGCATTTCAAAGTTTGATAAGTTTGACTGAATGTGAGGACATCCGTCTATTAAGCACTCTCTCGGGGAGAGGTACTAAATCTATTTTTGATTGCTTTTGGTATCTTTACTATCTCTTCCTCTCTCACAATTCTATTACCTTTTATATTGATGTATTCCATCTCAGAACAAGTGCAACGGTCCAATCAACATTCACTAACGATTCGATAGCTTTATGAAAATATATGTCAATCTACATATATATGGACCCCCCCTGGTTTGAATTCCTCTTTCAGGACTCGCTCAGGATTCGCGTATCAACTTTATTTTTTCAAAAGAGAACCCCAACTTTTTATTTCAGATTCGAATCCTACGTGAAATTTCATGAAGAAATTTCCACTAACTCGAGTTTTTAAGAGTAGGTACGCAAACGGGCGCAATTCCGCTCTAAAAGTGCAAAAATTGTGAAATACTAAGTTTTGAAGATATTTGATTGACACGTGTAATACATGATTTGGAGGTATTTCTTCGTTCTGAACCTCGTAATGATGTTCATTTATTTATAATTGCAACACCAACTCGGAAAAATACAGCAAAATCGGCCAGAAATGCACTTATCTCACTCATTTCCACTCAGCACAAAGCGTACTTGAATGTAGTTTTTTCTGCGTTTTCCCAAGCTGGTGTTGCAAATATTAATAAATGATCAACATTACGAGGTTCAGCACGAAAAAATTCCCCAAAATAATGTATTACAAGTGGCAATTGAATATCTTCAAAAACTCGGTATTTCACAATTTTTGCACTTTTGGAGCGGAATCGTGCCCTTTTGCATACACTTAAAAAATCTAGTGATGGGTAATTTCTTCATGAAATTTTACGTAAAATTCGAATCTGCAATAAAAAATGCGGGTTAACATTTGAAAAAACAAAGTTGATGCGCAAATCACGCATTTCCGCACATGCGCGATGGTCGCAAATGTGATATTTGAATTCCCCATAAAAAAATGAAGGGGGCTACCGTTTGAAGTTTTTTCTAACCCTTCAAATAACGAAGATAAAAATTTGCTTACCCAAGTACAACCGTATCCGGGGTCCTTTATCTCAGAATATCATCCTGATATATATATATATCCCATATATATATATTTTTAATATTTGTTTATATTTAATATAGTGGATTTTGTAAAAAAAAAGTATATGTGTGTGTCACTCTAGATGATAACTCTCCTTAGGGCTGAGATAAAATCCTGTTCTTGCGCCAAAAAATTAAGCTTTCCAAACGAAAGGATGAGTTCGTTGGCCAACAGTTTTCGAGCACATTAAATTGGTCAAATTTCAAAAAGTGCACTTTAAAAATCACTAAAAAAGGCCAAAAATTGTTAAATTTATAATTTTTAGCAGAGCCTCAGTCAAAACAAAACTATCAACGATTAACTAGGACATTCAAAATTTTTTTACACAAAATTATGCAGAAAAATGTACCCACTTAAATTTCATTAATATTTGCTAAAAATCTACAAAAACATAATAATCCAAAAAATTTCTTGAATCACCGAATTTTATTTAGTACGAGATTTTTTAGCTTTAAAATTGGTTTTTAACTATTGTAATACGATGGATAATTTAAGAAATTCGCTCATACGATCATGCTACATGACTGGAACTTTCCCTTAATGTTCGTATAGTCCGAACAGAGCGCAAGCTGAAGTTCGAAGCTGCTTACGAACATTCGCTAATCCCAATTCGTCACGAGTGCTCAAGTATCTACGGGGAGTTGTCCTCACTGTACGTTCCCATTTTGCGTTCAACTCCAGCAATGATTCAAGTTTTATCTGTACTCGAAATCGTTATATGGATGAATTCGTATTGTTTCTCAACCCCCCTCCCCCCACCACATCACAAGTCTCAAGCCTCTCTCGAATAAAGTCTTCTAGACTCCGTCGTTTACCGCCGATAGTGGAAAATACACACGAAAGGCTCCTTTCTCTCGGGGAACCTTGTTGAGGGGTCGAAGAGCTCCGAAAAGATAACAGAAAGAAGACAAAGAAAAGGAGCCGGAAAGAAGAAAGAAGAAGAAAAATAGTCTTCGAGAACCGTCAGCCCCATTTTTCCTTACCTTTATCAGGAACTTGCAGACACGTTCACTTTTACGATAAAGAGCATTTTAAATGACCTCAAACTATGAATTCACCATCCGATCATTTGCATCATAATGACTGTTAGATCAAGGACGTTGCTGTACTGACTTATATCATTCATGTCCTAATCTTGTTTGAGTCACACGACCGTCTCGAGACTCAACTAGTAATCTTTGTGATATTTGCGGTTTCTCGAAGCGTAGGTTATTGTCTTGTGTACAGAGTCGTGCGGCTGTTCCTGGGCGATACTGACTCATCTATTTGATTAAACACTACCAATATTTTGTTTCTACCGAATATCAACTTGATCAGTGAACTTGAAAATAAGTTTGATGTAATGACATCGTACTGCTTTTTTGAAAGTACTAGTACTCTGTTGGACGTACTGAATTACCACGTAATTAGTTGGGAGGGCGCTAATGAAAGGATCAGTAGGATTATAGCAAGTAAGTTGATCATCGTTAAATTCTTGTTGATACTGTAACTGCAGTACTAACAGAACATCTTATTTATAAATTATATACTACGAATACATTTCATTATTGTTAATTTTGTTATTTTGTTGTTTTGTTTTTTATTTTGCTGTCTATTGGTCTTTGGGTCTAAGCATTGCGATCAATTTTTGGAGGATTGTATATCAATTTGATAATGCTGGAGCAAAATTCAAATTCTAGTCCACCGTTATTGATTCAGCTTTTTCATTCGTATCAAATGGTGATCTAGGTGTGGGATACCAGGTGTACTGGTATAGTAATTTGATTAAGTTGGAGTTCTTTAGTCATCCATCCAGTTGAATTTTAAAGTTCCTGCCCAAATGTTTCAATAATGTCTAAAATCTATTTCCCCTTCTGGACTACTTACTATGAGAAGGACAGCGATTTGCTTAAACTTTCACCATTTCGATTTATAGTGCTGTCGCGCTATCATACTATTGTATGTCTTCAACCCCGTTTGTACTACCCGAGCGTCCTCTGAGCAGCGACCACGAACACGAGGGAAAGGGTACTTATTCCGCCCAAGTACGGGCTACGGTCAGTTGTTCGCGAGCATTCGTGGCGATCATGGCATCCTTGTTGTCGAAACTAGCTGTAACTACCGATTTCATTCTAATTTTAGATTATTGACAATAGAAATACAAGTGGTAGAAGAGCAAACGTAATAATCTTCATTTCTGAGGGCAACAAATTAACCAACTGCTGGATGACTTAAGGGTAGACAATGGGCTTTTCAAAAACTTCAATACTTTTTTGAATTTTGTTAAAATATAATTTGTGGTCGGCTTGCCACAGCCTTGGCCTGCCCTCATAGAGTGAAATGGGAGTCCAGCATCTTTCACTCTCCCATTCCATTTTTAATCTAAACAATAATATACCTAAGTCCAGAAGAGAACTAGCTAAACGGAGAACCGCACGAAAAGTTGTGACAGTTTGGAACTGGATTTGCCGAATGCCTCGACGCACTGTGATTCTGAATCAGAATCTAGCTGAACAAACGTCTGAAACCTCATCCCAATATCGCAAAATTCCACAAATTGTCTCTAAATTTTCCTTTTTTGCCCCCATTGCTCAGAAAAGTCCAAATACTCGAAAACACCATACTCAAAATTTTCAAAACCTATCAAAATTACGAAAATGTTTGAAAATATTTTATTGTCAACTTTAATTTATTTTTCACACAGAATCACGGCGAACTTGAAAAAAGTAATTATTGCTTTTGAATTTAAAAAACCACTCCACAATACCAAAACCATCCTTGACACAGCAACATCATAGCAAGAAAATATACTTAGTTTCTTCTAACTTGATATTTTTGAAGGTAGACTTGCTTGACCCTGTGAACGAATCCTTTATTTTTTGGTCGCTAATCTAATGCATGCACAATAAGGTCAACGTGTGACTATAATTTTATTTTCATTTATAAAAATTGGAGACAATTTGAATTTGATGTGAAGCACCTTAAGCAAACCTTCTTCCTTCATTTGCATCTAAAATTCACTATAATCGCAAAAAAAAGGAAAAAAGGGGCCATTACAGTGGCAGAAATGGGCGAAAAGCACATCGTAAAATTACAGATTTTCACGAGACAAGAAAAGATAAATTGTAACTAAACCTTTTGAAATTCATAACTTTTTTAACCGTTTTTAGGGAACTATACGTAAAACCCCACTTTTCAGTTGTCATTGGGATCATACACAGAAAGATATTGATATAATATCAAAAGAAAAATCATGTTATATCTTCTATTTACCTTTGTTAGCCCTGCCACCCCGATGTAGAACACTGACTTTTTGTTGTCAGTGCGTAAATGTGTAAACACACGGAATCCCGAAATGTAGGTGCGTCTTGCAGAAACTTGATTGTAACAGGAGTCCATGATATCGTCTGGGAGGTTGATGATTGTCGCTTTCACAATTCTAAGGTTCAGTACAACAGGTAATGTGGTTGGTAACCAATTCCAGGGAAATTCAGTTTTAGAATTTCGTCCAGTTAGATCCGATATCTGAATCACTGTGCGACGTGTTTGCACTGAGCGAGCACGAGGACCCTTTGAAGATTTGCCAAAAAGCCGACAGCTGCCGAATCAACTCCGAGCACGAACGAGGACCGCGTACCACTGGCAACGTCCTTCCTCACCACCAGTCTATCAGTGGTACGAGTGCCAGAGTTTGGGAACTGCTGCTCTAATGGATGCAACATTATCCAGCAGGTACACCAGTCCTACCAGGCGTTTCCAAAATCCTTCCAGATCTCCCAGTGCCTACAGGTTACCGAACTCTCAAGGTTGATGCGGGAGCTTCGGGAGCTGGGATAACGCGCTCAAGTGGACAACACAGAATAAATTGCGGTGACGATCCCCCGAGCGAACTTGGACGTAAAGGCAGAAGGCCCTAATAATCAACTAACGACCGGTGATTGGCTAACGACAACATTATCAATTGTCCCCAGTTGACTTGGCTGACCCTCCTTCGCTGATGGAGCTCTCTCTCATGACCGCCTCGTTGTTTAATCGCTGCTATCTTGACCCCGTTATCTTCCTAATCCTCGTAAGGACCTCCTTCTGAGACAGAATTAGATTTAGAAAACTTTACAAATGGCTACCTAGTTAGTGGAAGAATGGTGATCAATTTTGGTAATTAGAAAACAAGTTTAGTCTTATAAGCACTACATCTTGATGTCGAATGAACTTACAACCCCGATGTCGATAAAATTTCTGAAAATTCCCTGATGGCCCCCAATGAATTCTACGACTGCTACATCAAATATGTCCTCTGAACGTATAAGATACATGCAATATTCATATCCTCTACAGTTTTAATCAGATGATTAAATACCCGCAAGGAATGCATTTGGTCCCCCACGAATTTCATCGTTGCGTTATCAATGATGGTATCTGCTTCGAGATTCGCCCTTCTCTTGAAAGGAAGGTCACGAGAAAAGCTACTGTGGACAGGGATGACTTTGTCTATATAAATAATCACCCTACATACTGCATGTATAAACCAAGCCACAGAAAGACTCTGTCCAAGTATCATTTCTTTAAAAGCATTAGGTATTTTAATATTCAATTTCACGTATTTGGTATTTATTATAATTTATTATTATGAAATTTAAAAACGTTCACCAGATTTTGCCAATAAAATCACAATAGTCTGTGTACTGATCGGTTAAGCTAGTAAGTGATTTTTATACCATTCTCTTTTTCTTTGATCTTTTACAGATAATTTTCAGCTTTTCTGAATTCAATAGTTTTCCAATAGACCTGGAAAGAGTTTTGCCACGTGTTTTCATCTTCAATAATAATCATAGCTATTTCTGATCCAATTTCGACGAAATTCTGAGGCGTCCCCTAAAAAAACTTAACATCTTCCACAACTCCTGGATCAGCCATGTTCACTGCAGTATTTAGAAGTGCTTAGACTCTAGCTAGCAATGAACTGTCCGTAATATTGCGTTCATTGCCGTGTTCAAATCATGGAAATTGATATTGTACCCACCACCCTATAATATCCCATACACATCATGCCAAATGCCCTCCCCTAAATATAATCTGGAGATAAATAGATATCTAGGTTATCAAAATTCGCAACGACCTTCCTGTCCAAACATATTCTTGCCATATAAAAGGACTCCGCAGTTGCTTCTAAATTTGATAGTTTTCGTTAAAAACAAAATGCATATGCATAAAATACTCTTCTTAAGATTTCTCTAGTATGACAACCTCCGACTAAGTGTTGCGTAGTTATTCACTATCAGTTAGGATAGTCGTTTATTGATTTATATATATTATATATTTGAAAATCAGCATACATTGTTCGATTTCTAACAGAAAATCGTACCATGTATGAACATGAATAGTTGTCGTTCTCGCATGTTCCTCTTAGCTGATAGGTGGGCGTATGTATGTATATCAACTTGCCTTTCACCCCATGGTATTAAATGTAGAGACGGGTCCTTGCCGTAAGTGCATTTAGCTGTTCGTTCGAAGGAGGTGGATCGAATCACCTACAGTTTGTTGGACCTCCCACACCTCCGCTCCTATCAACTGTCAAAGAGCCCGTCACAGACCAGGTTGGCGGCTGTGGCCTGGCTTGACCCCATCCCCGCTGCTATATAAAAACCAATCAGCGCTCTATTGGGCTCCAGAATAAACCTTTGAAACCTACAATATTAAATGCCTACTAATGAAATACAGGGAATCCAGACCTCATAAAAGAAGCTGGATAATAGATTTAGAGATATTGTAATCAAACTCTAGATTATTGAGCTAATCTAAAAGTGGTAATACCTTCTAGTAATAGCTACTAAAAGTATTTATAACTACTGTATTTATCGCTACCTTTTCAGAAATCAAAACCTATTATGTATGTATATTATATTTTTGTAATTTCGTCATGTCGTTGCCATGGTGATTGCCAATATTTTACTAATGATTTCAATGTAATTACTGCAAAAATATGGAACTGCTTTTGGTTCATTATTCAATAATGAATCTTTGTAATCGTACAAGAAAAAGAACAAAAATCACCCTCAAAATTTGTGGTAACTGTTCGAAATGCGGATTTCGATGAAATTTCCTGGGACTGATCAATTACGATTGAGGATGATTCTCTATTACTTTCATCACTTAGCAAAAAATAGTTTTCACTGCGCATGTTCAAATATAAAATCCATCTTGTGTCATCTTCAAACAGTCTATTTGATCGATTTCGCTCAAATGCGGAGGGTTGTTGAGAAAAGACGATTTGATCACATCATCAATAGATGCTGCACACGCACTAACCTCAAAATTTTGTAACCTACATAACTTGTACAGTTTTCATCTGACTTCGATGACATTTACAGGATTAAACGGTTTAGCTGTAGATGGTTCCCGAAGAAATTCATCACTACTGACCTGGTAGCTCTCGCGCATGCGCGAAATATCATCATAATTGCATTGCCTCATTGATCCGTTTTGTGATTTCACGCTCCATCTTAATCTTCTATCTTGGCTAACCGTAGAAACATTCTATGGCATCTTTTAGGATTATTCAAGATATTTCAATGATCTATGTATTCATGTTACGGATACGAGCAAACGATGTGCCACACCCAACGTAGCAAACGGGTTTTTCATCCGTAATAACCCTCCTATTTCATATATTCAACAGTCATTGCAATTAAAAGGATACGTCTTATATTTCGATTCTCTCATCCTATGAATCATCCTGATTTAGTGGCACCAGTATTGCTTGTTTTTTATTGTATCCAGACTGCACTAAAACCAATTTCCTACCTCGATTTCAAGAGTTCTACGAGAGTGATTCCACCCGAAATTGCCCATCACTCATTCTGTGCACAGTATTCGTTCTTCCTTAGTGATGTTTTAGTCTCATGTCTTCTACGAGTCCGAATCTTTGGTCAGCTGGCAAGAAAGGTATATGAAATTGAACTCGTAATTGATATCAAAAGAACATGAATCTTTTATTCCATACTTCATCACCGTAGTAGCTCGTGTGAAATTGGGCAAAACTACGTGTCGATTTAGATGTGAGGAAGGTAATTTAACATGTGCTTCCAACTACGTAGTTAATTAATCTCGGATGAGTAAGCTAGCAGCAAGTCGATCTGTTTGACTTTTATCTTAAACGGATCGGGTTTCTGGAGGCAAGCCTTACAAATACGCTGAGCCGACTTCAAAGACCGAATCAGCATCAACTATCTGTGCAAATTTTTCCTTTCTAAAAACACCGGTAATCCGCTGCTAGGCACTATTATCAGTTTCACAACTAAATCTAATCAAATCAAAAATAAATTAAATTAATATTGACGCTATCAATGTTTTAATTTTTCAACCGATTACGTGAGAACCGTCTCGTGTTGAAAAACTGTTCAGTTTAGCCTTATTATGGTTGGAATTTTTCGTAGAAAGACAAAATATCACAATATGTATTCTCATAGTTGTTTCCCTGAAGCATAGAAAAATTGAACATCATTGCAGTGAATTTGCTAATTATAAATACCTAATATATATAAAAGATAGATGTACGTATATACAATTATTAAAATATGTATTTAACTTATCAAGTGTTTCATTTAGTCTTGTTTGATAGATGTTATTTATTTCTAAGCTATGATGTTTGATTGTAGATGGATAAGAAAATTAGTTAGGATTGGATTGGTTGTTTTTGATAGAAATTTGCTCAGTAATCGAATGAGACCAACCGGTACGACCCACCGAGCTTCAGAACGGTTTGAGTGTTGGAAAAAAATTGACAACGCGACTGTGAATTGCAAAGCGACTTCAACACTCGGGAGAAGGCTGAACTTCTGCTGTTTCGGCAGAAGTTTCTATCTAATAATGAAATAATGAACCTTTGTGTAATAATTTGAAGCGTGTTTTATTGTAAGAAAAATCTGGCAATTCCTAAGATTGTTTCACTTGCCCAAATCAAATTATCCCTGTCATGAAATCACATTTGAGCACTACATTATCCGAATTAGTCCAACCACAATGTGATTCGCTATGGAAAATTTGGTGAAGGACTTGAATAGTGGAAGCAGGAGGAAGACTTCAGATGGAACACGTCGGAAACAGGATGAGACGAATAAAAAATATGCGGACACGGATCCAAACCTGCATTTTCTGAAACAAAAGACGCTACCTTGTAAACATGATTCCAAGCATGTGAATTGCAAATCGGTAAGTTTTCATGACATTTTTTTGAATCGCCAATTTTTTTATCAAGCTGAGGGAAGCAAAAACAAGATCTCGTTCTGACTCGCTTCATCTCGGCATTCCAACCCAAGAGAAAGGGACGTAAAGGCGGAAAAGGAGGACCAAGTAAACCTAAAAACGTGTCCATCAAGTATTACTTGTTGAAATATCCAAAAAAAAATTGCTGTACCTGTATGCAAGAGGTTTTTCTGTTTTGCTTTCGGCATCTCCCCCGCACGAGCTGTGAGAGTGGGTAAGCTCATAGGAGACGGGAAGGTTCCCATGGAACGGAGGGGAGGAGACAAAAAGGCCGCGTTGTTCGAGGGAAAACGGCAATCCGTTCGGGACTTCTTGGGACAGCTTCAGTGCACTGAATCACACTATGGACGGGTAAAAGTAAACGTGTGTATTTGCCGGCGATTTAAGTGTTAGAAAGCTGTACCGTTTGTACATTACACAGGCTCCTGCGGAAATGCGTGTCAGTCTAACTTTTTTCCATCGTAATTTCCTGAGGGATTTCAACATAGGCTTTTCATCCCCAGCATGCGATGTATGTGCGACGTGCACTAGGTTGAAGAACGAAATTTCCTTGACCAATATTAATAAGAAAAAGTCAGAACTAATTGGACTGCTAAGAATCCACAAGCTTCGCGCAAAAGCTTTTCATCAGCTGATGAAAGAAGCCGCCACCAGAAAGGACGCCGTTTCTTTCATTTTTGACTTGCAGCAAGTGCATCCTCTACCCAAAACGCCAATTGGCGAAGCTTTTTACCGGAGACTATCGACTATCGGAGAAATAAAAGGTCTTGTTGGTAGTTCTGTCATAACGAAAGGTTGACGGTCCGTCAATCGATTTATTGTAACCTCCATCAATCGAATAGTAATAGTAAATATTTAAAAGCGATCGATTGCTAGGTATAGTGGTAAACTTTAGCTTGCCAACGTATCATTAACGAAACAGTAAGAATTCCAAAGTGTTTAATTATTAAAGCAGCAGCTAGATGTTTAGATTAACTTCGGTTGGACGTGATGTCATACTACACCATTAACACCTACCTTAAAATATTAAACCTACCTTAAATATGAATTTTTTTGATATTTTTGTGTTTTTTTTTACAGACGGCACTTAGTTTGGTGTTTTATTTTTGCGGGTGACTTCAAAAATGGCTCCTAAGAAAAACAAACGCGGCGACAAATATAAGTGGGTGATGATTTTGATTTACAAACACAATGAGGTGGATCACAATGTCACACCTTGCCGTTTTCTTATTTCTCACAGAAGATAAATTTAAGCCCACCAGCACATGTTGGTTTTATTATCTCGCCGTTTGCATTCTTCTCTATGTGGTGTTGGGATTTTGACGAAAGGTCTACAATTGAATGATTAATTTATTTTTATTAAGCACTGCAACTTTTATGCACTCTTACACTGTGGTGTTTAAAGTCATTAAGACGAAAATGTTATCCAGCGTTTCAATGAACCATTGCAATTATTAAATCACTTGATCACCGTCATCATACGAGTGCATATTCATAAATGCCTGTTGTTCATTATAGGTATGAAACATTTGTTTCTTGAAGTGAAACAGATAATTTAAAATTGTGTCTTACAGGTTAATATTTAATGATACCTACATGTGGAAAGCAGTACCAGTTATCTGTTAATAAACCTTCATTGTGGGTTGAACTATAGTACCTACTCATGGTAACTACGATAAAATGTATGACGGATATATAATTACCTTACACATATAATTTACCTTACTCTCAGAAGTGAGTTGTTACAGCAAAATCATTTATATTGATTATGGGATCACAGTTAAAGCATTTGAACATCCTGCACCAATAACGTTGATCGGTTGTAAATTTAATGATTTAAGCAGAGGGGTATTTTCTATACTCTTCAATGATCTGTGGTGAAGGAGCATCTGATGATAAGTTCTAAACCTTTGTGTAATAATTTATTGTCAAACAATATGTATTTTCACCTATTTGATATTGGCCATCTACGTGTAATCTTGATATACTAGCAAATCTTGAGGGTTAGTACATTTTTTTCTTGATCGATTAAAGATTCATCATTGAAAGTTTTGTGAGCCAAAATGAGGTGTTTGTTACGTCGTGAGCTTGAAATGCTACCTCAACGTACCGTGAGAGAGCTTCTGAAGGCCATCCTTGTCGGAAATGCCTCTTTTATAGCTAGGGTGCTCGAACGCCTGGGAAACAACTAATAAACTGTTCTTCTGGATTCATCAGAAATGACATAGATTTTCCGAGTGATACCTAGGAGCGGATATGTTCAAACACGCATCCACAGGAAAGAAAGGTTGATGCCTGATGAACACTTCAACGTAGGCAGGGTTGACAAGTATCCGAACCAGGACCCTGGGCTTGGGCTACCTGAGTACCAGATTGTTGCGTTGTGCCATTGCTTTATTGAGGAATATAATAAGAGTATTATTATAAGGGTATAATATAATAATATATTACGGCTATAATAAGAATTTTATCTCTATGGGTGTCTAAAAACTAAAATTTGTATTGACCTAACAGTGAGCAAGACCTGGGTATTTCACATCCTGGTAGAATTTTGACCTGGGCTATGGTGGATTCTTCCAAAATCATGACCGTTCTGGTGAAATCAGGACGTGTGACGACCCTAAACCGTCTCTGGCAGGTACTTCTCCGCATTGGTATATCAATAAGGTCAACCATTGAAAATTTGAAAATGGTTGATGGTTGACGCTGGACAGAATACCAGCCGACCCAGTTATACCTTCTGTAGTACTTTGTGTCAACAACACAAACCAAACGCATGAACCTTAGGTTTTTCCGGTATTGAATTTTACTGTGCATACCGACCAGATGTGAGGTATTACACTCTCATTATAGGCTGTGAATTACAAGAACTACGTAGGTGAAAACGTCAAACAGTGGTTGGATTGGGTTGCGTTGGGTCTTTGGGTTGGATTTCAAATGACGAGAGTTGCAACGAAGAATTTCCTGACAATGCCGTTTTAATTTTAGGGGTCACGTGCGATAGCAAGCGGGGTACCATGTTTTTTAACGTCAGACTAGAAGAATTAGAAGGAAGTATTCTTTCAAATCGAAAATTATTTTCTTTCGTTCAAACTATATTCGACTCAATAGGCTTTGTGATTCCAGTAACACTTGAACCAAAAATAATTTTACAAGATGCTTGGAGAGAAAATATCGAGTTATAGTGGAATTATTGAAAATACCGCCTCACGAGATTTCTAATCCCTTTGAATAACTATAACGGAACTGAAAACTTCACCTCAGACACAGGTACAATTACATATTACCGCATGCCCGGCCATATGACAACACCTAAAACTCGCCTTATCATACAGATCATCAGCGTAGAGAGCGTTAATTTGAATTAATGATGTTACGTACATTATGAGAGAAGGTGGATATGACTGCTCAGCTGTAATCCACCCAGAAGATGTAGAGGTAGTAAGATGTAGATTTGCGTATTCAATAGGTACAGCATTTGCCCATTCAGCTCTGACATGGTAATATCACCATGTGGCATCATTACCCTGACTTACATGGTGAAACAAACACATGGTAATCTGCCTCACTCATATATATCCCTCAATGTTGTGTAAGTATATGGCAATAAAGACGCTGGGGACTCTAGTAAGGCGATACGACCTTCAGTACAAGTTTGTGAATGAAACACTTCAATTTGATTGCTGGCACTTTGTGTAGCTACTATACCCGCAAAACGTCTCGGAAGTTCAGCTGCAGTATTTTCTGGTTCCCCAATCTATTCCCTTCTGTAACACTTGTTACTCTAAAGGTTCAGCGTTAAATGGGCTAATGGTCACCTCTCTTTACGGAGAGTTGCTGGTGTGGTTCCGGAAAAAAATAAGAAAAGAACAACAATTCTGGCCAAAGTTCTGAAAATAAAGTAATTTACGAATTTTGGAGGGGTGAATATAGGAGGAAAATATTTTAAAATAACCCGTGACATATATTCGGGTCAAACGTTCAAGCCAATATCTCATAGCCGTAATCTCCGATTATTTTAGTCAAAATATCCGTAAAGAGTTTTTGTCAAAATTTAGAGGAGTCCCCATTATTTAATCCATCGTTAATTGGCGTACAGAACATGAACACTGGGGGGGTATTCACTGATAGCAAGAGTTGGTGAGGAATTGGTGCCGATGTTGAAGACAATTTACTACTGTTGGGGTCGTTCAATCAGTCCTGTAAGGGTCATTTCCCTCTGTTTTGGATTGAATTCAACCAACCTGTCTAATTCACGGAGTTTGAGACTGTTGAGAGGTGTCGGAAGAACCAGAGCCTGTCAACATCACTTCCATCTTTGACTAAGCTCACAATATTCCTGTATGCATTCTATTCAATACTGGAGCGACTACTTGACTAAGCAGCAAGCAGCTGGAGCGGAAATGTGTTCTGTGGGGTGCATCGTGGTCGGTATCTTTCTTGGTTTTGGTGAGCTTGGTTGTTTCTAGGGCGATTGCAATACCATCGACGGGAGGCTGTTTTTAGGAATTAGTAGCGGAGTTGGGGATTCACATAAAAAGTTACGTTTCAGGCCACAAGGAGCTCTGCATTTGACCTAGAGACCTCGCTCTGAGCAGAATGTGTCACCCATACAGCCATACCTTCCCGATGGATCTCTGTTTTATCAGTTTGAAGCGCGGGAATGGCTGACCTTTTTCAGGTTTTTCTTGTTTACCTTGATATCCTCAAGCTCAGACGAACCAGTCAAACCTCCACCTTGACAAGGATGCCATATCTACCTTGTTTGCATTTGAAATGGGGTCCTATCCTTTCTTTCAAATGAACTCCCTGATTGTTACAAGTCTCTTAGTGTAGTTTTGGCTCGGATATAAGCTTGATTTGTTGAATGGGGCTCCGAGCATGAGAAGTTCGAGTTAGAGCGCAGCACGTAAACAAGGATCCTACCGATATTCTCTTCTTCTTTTAGGCACCTATAAGAGAGTTGTTTTTCATTTTTGCCGGTTTTGGTTCGTTTGTGTGTGTTTCTTTATTATAATAATTTATTTATTAATAATATAATTCTCATTTTTGACCAGTACTGCTGAGATTGATGGTGCGAGGAACGAATCGTAGAGCGAAAAGGGGTGACGCAAGGTGAAGGTCATGTCAACCACCATGCTCCTTAGGTCCTTCGCCCCCTAGCGCTCCTAACGGTGGGCTTTGTTAGTTCGGAGTCCCCTTATCAAAAAGGTCTCACCCAAGGGGAGACTTGAGAACAACATTTAGGAAAATATATATATAAGCCCCAATGGGGGGGAGTCCAACTTTGATACCACTGAAGGATAGCCTGAAGTCCCATCTTTCCTAAAAGCTATCGCTCTTTTATCTACGATTTTTTCTAAAAGGCAGGGATAGTTAAATGTAGCTTAAACCGTCTCAACTCTCCTCCGGTGACGGTCGCGTTTTTTTTTTTTTACAAATTCGCATATGAAAAACAAGAATTAATGGAATTGCAACGTATTAACCGAGGCGAAAAAGTATAGGTTTGAATCTTTCCCGAAGTATTTCTGAATTCAACTGAAACTACGTAGGTATAGCGTTTTCATAGGCTACAGTGGTCGTTTTCCTGTTTGTACAGGTGCATGAAAGTAAATTTACTATGCTGATCTCCCCCACCATAAAATATGCGGTTATTGGTCTTCAGATTTGGAGGACACTCAATAAGTGACGTTTCATAGGGAATATAATTAGCGTAAAAATAAAACAGTTAGGTGCTACACTTCATTAGGCTACTTTTTGACTCAACTCTACACCTTCTGACGGATCATATTCCGTTGTCTGAATACGGGGAACGCTTTAAAATTTCTGAATAAGTGAAATGTTATTTTACGATTGCAATTGGAGTAAGGCTTCACATAACTTTCCTAGCTGAATGGGTGCTCTGGAAATCATGATGCTTTGTATAATTGTAAAACCATATTTGAGAACTTTCCTGATGCACTGGACCTCCTGGACATGCCACTGACCCAGGTCAGGGTGTTGACCTACAATCTCCATTTCGATTAAATATTTACGTATTTATTCGAATTTTGAAAAACATGTACCACTCTAATGGTTGACCTAATATCTTATTCATACCGATCACTCACAGTCTCGACTATCTTTAATACATTTCCTCGGTCGTAATTTAAATTTCTACTAGGTACTGCGGCACTTCCCGTATTTTGAAAGGGATAACCAAATAAGGATGAATAATTCACTATTATTCCCAACATGCTGGATAAAGTATTTTTAGGCTGGCTAGAAATCACAGAAAAGTATATCCACTGAACCCTACAATTTTTAAACACAAATGCTTATTATTCTTGATTAGATTATTCGCTATAAAGTATTTCTACTTTCCAGTTATACATTTGTCAGCAATTTGCTTGATAAGGGAACAATGTAGATTTTTATCGGCGAATGATCAGTACAATGAATAATGTACGAGTACCTTCGATTATGGATAGCAACTTTTGAAGAACGTTGAGCTCTACTACGGTTCTACAGTCAGATCATTTAATAATGAGTAATTTTACTCATTACTGGTTCATTATGGTTACTTAGCAATATTATTTTATAACTGAGCGTAATAAATCAGCTTTCCTTGACACTACAGAGGCTTAGGGATTATGAGATGCTGTGATAAAATGAGAGCATTCCAAAAAGTGGCTAACGATTTTCCTGCTATGAAAACTAAGGGAGTTACACTTCCCTAGTAACGCATTGGTTGTACGTGAAAATCAATAGAAAACCCCACCGTTACGTGACGCTCGTGACGGACGAAAACAAATGGAAATGTCCTGTTAATCATTATTTCGTACTTATTAAATGATAATAAGTACGAAAGAAAATACAACTCACTTCAAATAACAGTATTATATAGATTATAATATTGGTATATTGCATAGTTCATCTGGGAAAACAACGGTTTCGATCACGATCATGAAACATGAGTACAAAAAGTTTGTCGAGTGGCATGATCATGTGAGCGATTTTTTTTTAAATGTTGAATTGACTTAAAATTAGAGTATACTTTGTGTGCACAGAATTTTTACTTAGGTACTCAGTTATATAGATACCTAGATTTAAAAAAAAAAAAAAAAAATCTCCTTAGTAATACTCTATACTGTACAAACCAATTTTTGTATTTTCATAATTTTTTTGCAGTGTAGTCAGTTTTAACTCATTTTAATGACATTTAAGTAAACAATTTCAGCACAATTCATTCATAGTTGATTAACATTTTCCGAGTATAAATATTCTGCCTAAAATGTAAATTTTACAATTTTAGCCTTATATGGATATTTTTCGTTCTTAAAAATAATTATTGTGCTTAAAAAGTGACAACAAACTGATGCCTTCTTATGGAATACTTTATTTATATATTTTTTGGGCGAAAGAACGGATTTTTGAATGTTAGGAGTGGTATCGTCTGGAATGACAAATACATACTACATACTAATAAATACTACGTATTTCATACTTATGTATGAAAAAGAGGAATCCATGAATAGTTTGGACAAATTTCAATATTTTTTATTTTCTTCGAAAATTGGATAAAAAGGGTGGTTGAGCTAAGCCCTTTTAGGAAGTCACAATAACAACTGTAGACTTATATTCGAGAGTGGAAATTTAATGTGGCTGAATTGATTAATTTATTTATTTGGATTTCACGTTCGCATTCGCGAGGAAGTTATCAATACTCAACCTAACTGGTTCCCTAATTATCTCCAGTTTATACGAGAACCGTCGAGTTCGGTTCGCTTGCGGTTTATGACCCAACTGCGCCCAACGTTGGTTTGCTGCTTCCAAACAGCATCTCGTTATTGAGGGCTGGAGCTACGTTAGAACAATCTGCGTTGAATTAATTATACTTGAAGGGGTGATTAGCGTAACTGTTGTTAACCGGTGAAGGGAGACCCATTATGTCCCGTTGAATAGAGCCTTCAGCGCTCCTGCTCTCATTATGTGGTCTAAAATTGAAATGTCGGAGTTGGCAGACACACGAGTATCCAATTCACCTATTGAATCTCATCGCTTGAAGGATTGGCGTTGCTTTTCAATAGATACTTACATAGAACGAATTTCTGTTTGAAACAAAGCCAGTTTTAGAAACGAAAGACATTTTTGAACTCCACAATTATTATGCTCAAGAAACATTTTCTCCCGTAGGCAGGTAAGGAACTCTTTAAGACCCTAAGGTGGTTATCGGATCTCGTAAGATAAGGTTATGTGGGATTAAAACACCACTGAAAACTCACCTTCCTCTTCCTACTTTGGAACTCCCTAGAACTGTTCAACACATTACTTCAGGCCCTTGAGAAATATCTTCAGTCCTCTCGGTCCATGTGCTTCCTCCTCTGTCTCTCCCATTCCATGATGATCTTTTTCTAGAGGGTGTATTCAGCGTATACAGCTACAGAGGTCCAATGTTGCTCCTCTTCAGTCATTTTGGCTTCAACCATCTCCAGTGTCATATCTTGATGGGACTCTTCCAGAGCATCCTGCAGCCTTCTTCATTCTGTAGGCCATATCTTGCATACAAAGAAAATGTGGAACACATCATCATCTGTTTCATGACAGTTTGGACACATTGGGGCGTCTACTTTTCCCATCTCATGGAGGTAGGCGTAAAACAGCCCGTGCCCTGAAAGGAATTGAGTCAAGAAAATGTTAACTTCTCAATGTTTTCTGCCTGCCCATACCTTGATATGGGGTATCAAGCGCGCTGTCCATCTTCCTCTCTGCTCTTCAGTCCATATTTCCTGCCAGCTTGCCGTAGGACGTTTTCTCTCTTCATTAGCTAAAACTAGTTCTTTTCCCCTCCTCTCTCTTATCAAAGATTCGTTTTCGCTCTGCAGCCATCAGTTGTATTGGTATGCTGCTTGTAAGTACTAGAATGGCTGGTTCTGACACTGTTCTGTAGGCGCAGTGCTCCTCTTCGTTGAACTGCTATCATTCTCTTGCGGTAGTAGAGCAATGCTTCGAGCGCCTGCCCATACTTCAGCACCGTGCAAGAGTATCGGTAATACAACGTTTATACAACGACGCTTGCATGGTTTTGGCGCATTTACGTTTCTCGTTAGGTGAATAAGAGCAGTTGTTTTCTTTGCTGCCATGTCCGCTGATTTCTTTATTTGCTCCCAGAATGTAATTTTAGTATCTAATGTGATCCCCAGGTGTTGGTTTACTTGTGACCTCTGCATTCCCGATTTGTATTGGGATTTCCTTAGGGATCCGTATTCGAGTTAACACAACAACTTCGGTTTTAGCTGTATGAAACGAAACCAGTTTTATAAACGGAAAGACATTTTTGAACTCCACAGAAATTATTATGCTCAAGAAACCTTCAAAATGCGATTCTACGTTATACCTATCGTTCTGGGATATTTGGAAGAATTACTGTATGTTCACGTTATGTCCTAAAAGGGCCGTCATTGTTCGATCAGCGACAGTTGGACGCATCATTGTTGATCCTTTGATAATTAATTGTATATGTTCTAACTTGAAAACGTCAAATCGCGGGACCAGGCGTGGTTGCTCGATGTTCCAACCTGTTCCTGCCTTTCTGGTTCCAGTTTTACTTCCAGAGTAGCGAAAGGATTATTTTCACTTTCGTGAGGTGATCAATTTATATCTGCTTCAGAATCAAAGTTTTAATTTGCATTTCCATTTCAACTGATGGACTAATCTAAACAATTTTGGTTCCTTGACTATATATGTCTATAGATCTTTCCAATACGCATGATTATGAGCTGATACTCCACTCAAAACCTCAAAGGATCGAATACATGCACATGGGAGAGGAGATGTGTGCAGCGATGTGTTGGTGTTGAATATTGGTGTGGTTCCCCGAAGTAGGAGGAAGGTATTATATATATATATACTCGTCTGCTAGAAAGACAATGAATATCACCTTCGTCAGTATAGGAATAGGATGGTGTCTAACGTTAGGTACTGGCCACCTACGGATGGAGAGAGTAAGTTGGGCCGTTCCTGGTTCTTCTTGACATCCAGCTGGTAAATACCGTTTAAATGGAAATAGCCGATAAATGAAGGTATCAGAGGCAATTCCCTAAGACCTTCTCTGGTCTGGTGTCATACTGGGGATGTCCAACATTGGAAAACATTACTCTCATAAATGTGCTGAGCTTCTAGGTCGATTAACTTACGAAAACAATAGATATGATGTGTGGGATGGTGGAATCCAGGCTCGAATTTTCGGCTGTGGACACGCTGTTCACTTACCGGTCTACTAGAGATACATCTGACTGCAACACCAAGTATGCAGGTCGCACGTCGGAGCTATGTTGGGAAAATTTTGACGTAACTCACTTTAAGGCTCACACACTATATAGTGCCGGAACGGGACGGGCCGTATGAAGGAGAAAAAGTTAGTGTATGGGTGATTTAGCGTATTCTTCATGATGGGGAGGAGAGGATTATAATATCGCTCGCTAGGCGTATCTAGCCGGATTATCCGTCGTCAGTTACAGCGGAAGAAGAATCTATGAGGGAAGAAATACTGACCGTTGAGGAAATATGCGCATTTTTTCTATTAGCTGTGGTCCGATCCGCCGCTAATGTGGGTGGTTATTTATTTCTAATATAATCATAAAGGACGGAGTACCACGAAGTTGATTTTTGCCAGGAGAGACGGTGAGTCCTCCAAACCCAGGATCAGTTTGTGAAAAAAATGTTACATACGGCAAACAGCGTCATATCTCCGGACGCTGAGTACAGTACTTCTCTTCAAAAACCTCGAGATTAACTGGATCATGGGGCATGTGCAGCTTATAAGCTATCTAGCGCAAAAATCTTCTGTAATCTCTGTCGAGCTGGTTTACATGGCATCTGTAGTCAGGGTTCCAGAGAACAGTGGCCTACTTCCAGATCGGATTAATAAGCGACTTGTAGAGGATTGAATTTGCAGGGAGAAAATTACATTTACTCGTATTACGCTTTTAAAATCGTATAGCCCGGGTGGAGATGGCAGATATGTTATTGACATTAATGCATCGCGATGCGATACGAGCGACTCGCAGTGTCACTAGTGTGTATACGCTTACATTTAGGGTGAATAATTATGACAGGTACGAGTTATGACTGGTGTCCGAAGGACCCCACGCTGTCACCCCATAGCTTTTCGCAAGTTAACTCCCTGTGCTAGCCAGCATGCCGAATGATGGAAATTAGAGAGAAAGCGCCGGTGGTTTCATGGTGCACTGAATTCACCTGACCTAAACACCAACCAGTAGATGGCCTTATCAACCATTTCTTTTTCAAAATGATTGTTTATTTATTATTTATATATACTTTTTAATCCTTTCACACATTTGTGTTTTGGTCTTGCCTTAAAATTGCAACCCTTTACTTACGCTCCTCCTCTTTTCTTCCCACCAAAGTCCGCTGAATCCACTTCAATCCCCTCCCTTTCCCTTGATACCGTACCCGCTCGAGGTTGTCGGCGGAAAGCTTCAGTTACTGATATAGCATCCTCGCGAAACGTCTGACGTAAGTTCGTAAGTTCATCCTTAACCTTTTTAAAACTAACTAAAACTTAATCAGGTAGAGGAAAACGATTCGGGACTATTTTGAAGAAAAAACGTTCAGCTTCGGTAGTTATTTTTATTCAGACAAAGTTTCAACTATAAGCTGCATTTGGCGGAATTGGTCCACAAATTTTGGTCGACAGTAGTCAGTAGGTGCAACTTTCCGCAAATCCGTGGCCAGAACCGACCGAATTCTGCTTCTCGAGCTATTCGATGTGGGAAGGCCACAGTCAAAAACCCAATAACATTCTTAATCGCTTAAAATGGCACAAATTGACAAAAAGTAGATTTTTTCATAAAATTAAATCATAGTAAAATGTTGTCTCAATCGTTGACAACATTTTGCACATTTTTGCAAAATATTATTATGGTCCAATTTATCGAATAATATTTTTCTTTAATTTCTAATGAATTTTTCCTTCCTGATTTGAATAAAACTGTCTCAAGTCAATATTACGATCCGTTTTCAAGATATGGATTTTTTTTCGTTTTATGGCCATATGGCCCCATTGTGCGTCGCTCAACAGTTGAGTGTTGGTTTCGAGTTTTTTAAAAAAGTTTTATGAATGTTTTTTATACGAATAGAAGTATGTTATATACCTATTTTTAGTATCCCATGGAAAGTGTAAAACTATTTGCGCGTTTCTGTCGTCACTGGCGTTGTTTGTTTATCAACAACTGTGAAATAGTTCTGTACGCATTATCTGGTAAATGACGGTCATTGCTGATAAAAGCAACATTACGTAGCAAGGAAGGCTATTAAACCTCAGAATGATTTCGCAGGATATCGGTAGATAACGATGTTTATATGTAGTTAACCCTAATGATTCTGGTAGGCTCCTCTCTTACGGCCGGTTTCACGTTCTCGGAAAATTGCGATCTGGGCAGTTAACAAAAATCCAGGCGTGCAGCATGGTGATGTGAACAATATTTTTTAACCCAAAAGTTTCGTAGAAAAGGGGGAATTACAGCCGTCGGCGTGGCACTTGGGGGTGGGGTTGCATTATCTTTGCGTTTTAGAGGGTGTAGAACACGTTTACAATAGTCATTCATTTTCAGATTTCTTTATATATATATACATATATACATATATATATATATATATATATATATATATATATATATATATATATATATATATATATATATATATATATATACTCGGCCCTTCGGGCCTCGCAAGGGGCTCCGCCCCTTGACCCCGCCAGGGGGGCTTCGCCCCCCTGGACCCCCTAATCTATACTCGGCGCTTCGCGCCTCGCTGGATCTTTTCTCTTTTCTACTGTGTAGAAAACGAGGATAATTTGCTATGCAATTCGTCTCACGAGAAAAAAAAAAAAAAAAAAAAAAATTCAAGCCTGGCTGGGATTCGAACCCACAACCTTAGTCTCACGAGAAAAAAAAAGAAAAAAAAAATTTTTTCATTCCTGGCCGGGATTCGAACCCACAACCTTCGTCTCACGAGAAAAAAAAAAAAAAATTTTTCAGGCCTGGCCGGGATTTGAACCCACGACCTCTCGCTTCCCATCTCGGGACAAAAAACGTTACACAAAAAAAGTGGACATTTTAAAAAAATTATTGGGGGTCGGCCTAAGAATTGCATAGCAATTAATATATATAATGTATGTATAATAACTAATGTTCTTGACCACTCAGTATTAAATTTTCGGATTTAGGTTCTTGAGGGTTGGTCTATAGATTGAACAACTCAACTAGGCCGACGTTTCGACTTATTTGTAAATCTTCTTCAGGGCTTAGATGATGATTGCAATATTATTGCATGTTGGCTACGTTCTTCAGTAGGTACAGGATAGCTTTAGCGATTAACTCACTACCTACTAACTACTTACTAACTAATGAACTTATAATGTAATAGAGATAAATCTTCGGTTCTGCTTATAAAGTAAAACAAAATTTGATATATGAGAATGATTGAGAGAAAATGATCTCTCAATGAGATCATTCTGAGAATCATTCTCTCTCAATCATTCTCATCTATCAAATTTCGTTTAACTTTATAAGCAGAACCGAAGATTTATCTCTATTATATTATAAGTTCGTTAGTTAGTAAGTAGTTACTGAAGAACGGATGTAGCCAACATGCAATAATAATGCAATCATCATCTAAGCCCTGAAGAAGATTTACAAATAAATCGAAACGTCGGCCTAGTTGAGTTGTTCAATCTAGACCAACCCTCAAGAACCTAAATCCGAAAAAAAAATAAATAATATATATATATATATATATATATATATATATATATATACCTATATAACATTTTGTGCTCACTACTCCTCCGAAACCGCTGGTCCAATTCGGACCACAGTTTGGTATGTTGTAATTGCAATGTGGGTTGTTGTGCCTCGCTGACTTTGGTGAGGATCCTCTAAGCGCGAGCCGTAATATCGATCATAATCATTGTAAAATCGTTGTCAAATCTTCCCTATTCACCGTTGGACGTCGAAATTTGATAGGGAGTCTCCCTGGTACAACAAGAGATGAGCAAATGAGAGGTGCCATCCTGATCAGCTGAGTAAGCCAACATCTTTCCTGTTCACCGTAGGACGTTGCAAATGGATTGGGAGCTTCTATCGGATAATAAGAGACGAATGATCTTACAGGCTCCATCCTGATCATCTAAGTATGCCAAAAGTTATGTCATTGGTCTGATTATAACGAAATTCGATTGAGAGCCTCTCTAGGACACCAAAGGGAATGAAATGAAGGCTGCACCCTGATCTCCAACTGACCGGTTTGCGTGGAAACATGCTTCGTGAACCAGCGGCACATTAATAGGAAAGCATTTTGTAAACAAATTTTCCAGTGATTAAGTCTTAATTACCATTAACAAACAAAAAATAACCACCGACGACAAATAATCACCGAAATTTGTTCAGTGAAACTTGACTTTCGCGTATGAAGCCTGACTTTTCACCTACTTATACGAATATTTGGCCTATTCGAAAAGTTGGTTCTGCTTACGCAAACTGCGTAAGTGTTTTATAAAAAAGGAAGTTGAACATTACCTGTTTGTGCACAAAAATGTGGGACTATAACTCCAAAATGGATAAGGCGACCACTAGATGCTATTGTCCATGAGCGAGAATAAGGAGGATGTTCATATTCGAATCACTAAGGTACACAGTCTTTAATGTGATGGAACGTGACGCCGCGCCGCTGAGTTGAATGCGTCTTGCATTCCAATTCTCCGTTGTTATTGTCATCCACCATTTACTGTAGGTAGTTGTTATACTCAATTTAAACCATCAGTCACCTTAGACTGGTTTCAACAGGCGCAGACCTGAATTCATCTACTTAAAACTTGGAATTAATGATAAATGACAAATAGTGGTCCTAATTGACTCCAAAACTGGTTGAGTTACATTAGTATGGTGGTATTCCATTTTTTTGTCAAGATCTTGTGCGGTTGAGGGAGAGCATAGCAGGCTTCTCGTGGTTACAGGTTTATTGTCCATCAGAGTATTTTCGCCTTAGTGGCCTCATCAGAGCTTTAATGTTTGGTTTCATTGGTGTAGTTTAGTTAATTTCAAGTTGTAAGGGTCCCCTCAATGGGCAGCAGCAACCATTTGCATTTGATTGTTGGAGGATGGATCAATTTACTCTTAAATTGCATAACAGCAAAACAGTGCATAACAGTAGGTACATTCTAAATTGTAATGTAAGAAAGCATCACAGATTTATTTTCAAGCTGTGCGCATATTTCGAAGAAGTAACTCTATAAACCTGGTTCTCAGACGCACAAATAATTAAATCCATATGTAGCATTTCCAGACCAAATACATCCTTTTTCAGACCAAATTAAACTTTTTCCAAACCAAATTAAACCTTTTCCAAACCAAATTGAACTTTTCCAACCGAATTAAACCTTTTCCAGGCCAAATACAACTTTTCCTGGACCAACTACGACCTTTCCCGAACCAAATTAAACTTTTTCCAAACCTAATTTGGATTGAAAAACGTTTAAGTTGGTTTGGAAAAAGTTTAATTTGGTTAGGAAAAATTTCAATTTGGTCTGGAAAAAAGTTTGTATTTAGTTTGAAAATGCTGTAAAAGCTAGATGTGTCTTCATTTTCTGTACTTCATTCTCATTCCATTTATTCCCTCCTCCTCCTCTTTACAATGGCTTATTTATGGAAAAGAAATGCATATTAGAGCTTTTAAACACACATCAGGGGGAGGGGGGAGGGGGGCAACCTATTCCGATTTTAGTTATGTACAAAAGATAAGTTTGAAGTGAGGTCAGAATTTGATATTACCCTTAACTACGTTTATATGAGTTAATTATCTAAAATACCTACCACAGAACGAACGTCTAAAAAATAGTAATAAAAGTTTCTTCCCTAACGGGGCCCAAAGGAATTTTGTCCCCGGGCCTGGATTTTGTGTCCACGGCCATGACTCTGCGGTGTATCATAATTACCTTCCTTCTCCTATCTACCAGAGGAGGTTCATGGTGGCAGTCAATATGGCTCCCCTTAGAATCGTGACCCTTACAGTGTTCTCTTTGACATAATATTATGTACCACCAATGACCCTTCCGGCTGAGATACGGATTAAAAATGCTTCAAATCTATGCACAAAGGTTTATTATTTCTGTACTACATAATCCCTTTACACAACTCATTGTTTTATAATTATTTGTTCTATAATTAGTATACCATCAAAACTTACGCGCCTCCCAAACGGGTTCAAACCCTTACAGCTCCAGAATTTTACGCTTTTCGATAAATAAAACAGGGAAAAAGGCGAAAAAAAAGGTAGGACGAAAACGAAAGAAATTAGCCCCAAAGCTGATCACAACGCCTCTGCCCTTCGTAATTGTTTTCGGGGTGTCTCAAAAAAGCTCTCCATCTAAATTTTAGCTCCAATTTGAGAATTCCCATTAGAAAAGTAATTAGCCCAAGAGGTGCCAAAGCTGATCAAAGCCCCTCTGTACTTTGTATTATGCATTCTAGATGTCCCACAGGAGCTCCATTTTAGGTTTCATCACCATAAGTCGATTGAGAAAAAAATTAAGCTCTGAGGCCCCTCTGCAGATCAGTGCGCTGATATTGAATTCTAGATATCACAAAGGAGATCCGTTTCAATTGCGGATCCGTATGTTGCTATCGGTATGCTTACGTAGAAAACTATAGGCATCTCAAGAGGGAAAATTAAAGCAATTAATTCATACATCTGCACAATATTAAACAACTACCGGCGCTGCACTAGACGATCCGTAGGTACGAGCAAAAGTTGATGAATTCAATTTTCCGAAGTGTGGATTCCAATGGAGTTATATCAGCTAATACAAGGCATGAGTTGTATGTTCCAATCTTACGAGCACTCTACTCTCTAGCGATTGACTCTCCAATTTACAGATTTCACTGCCAGCTCATCATTTCTCTAAGTTCTCGCCCTTAGAAGTCCGAGATACCTATATTGAGATATCTTTATTCAATCGATTCCTTGGGATAATTAATCGATATTTGGGATAAACTATCTATGACAAATATTGAGGGGGTGGTGGTGGGGGGTAATAATTTTTTTTCTTCGTCGATTATGGAAAATGATGAACCAAAAAGCTGGGCCAATATTTCTTTCATAGTTACTAATGACTATATCCAAATGCAGTTGTTCCAGATCGATGTTCCAAAGGTGGTCTTTCGACTTGTCAAGGTTAGGTGAATGGAAGGCCATTGTATTTGATGAGGATAGAGAATCGATACAGTTCCGGAAACATAGCTGTAAGGCAGGGGGTTAAAAACGTCGGAGGGTCGGATCCATCAAAGTCTTGACTTACTGTCCTCTTTTCGTCCTCGATCAGAATCGTCCTCGCATTTTCCTTTTAGCCCCGCATTTCTCGTTCTGTGACACGTCCGACTTTCAGGGACTCACCTCGCCAGTCCATCATCTTTTATTGGCTTTCCTCTTTCTTCGGCGAACTACCCTTTCATGTTCCCATTTTGCTCAAATTGGGTTTCTTTGTCTTTCGGGGCGGCGGAAGTTCAAATAGAAGCTAAATCGCTTCCTTAACCTCCGTCTCCAATTCCTATACCTCCAGGTAACACCTAAAGGTAACAAGGTTTCTGTTCATGGAATCTCTGAACTTCACACGAATCGCAACTAGGAATTACATGTTGTTGTAAACTTTCATATAATATGGTGTAGTTCTCATAATAAACACTGATCCCGTCTGGGTTCGACCTCGCAACGCTCTCTGAACAACTCATCTGAATTTTTACCAAGGGATTGACTACTTGATGTTATGTATTTTTGAGATGCGAGCTTGCCAGCACCCACACCACCAAACCGTACACATCATCATTCTGACATATATGTCTACTAGGTACCTAGTTTGAATTTTTACTAAGGGGTTGCCTACTTGATGTTGTGTATCATTCAGGTCAAGTTTTTCGTTGCTAGCTCTCCGTTTGCCGTGCGCCCCCCCCCTGGAATTTAGTTTCCTAGAGTTGTTGAGGGTGAGAATGAGAGATCCCCCCCCCCGCCTTTATTGGCCTCGTCAGAACTACTGGAATTTAGTTTCTGGAAACTTTAGTCAATGTATGTCCCGGTCAATATCGCTCATTAAAAATCGAGATTAAAAACCTGTTGTTTTGTCAAAAAAATATGCTTCACAAACGAAAGGAAAGTATAGAGGGCACCCAAAAGTGTTCAAATTAAACAAAAAATATGCTCATACAATAAAATGTGCTACAAAATCGCTATGCAAATTTTGCAAGATATAGCTTTTTATTCTTATTGAAGAATAGCATTTAGCAACCGCTTTTCTGCCATAAGTATGAGATTTGAAAATATTTTGACATTGAAAATGTCTTAGTCGACGGGTCAACCGGAAATTTTGTTACGCAAAGAAAAAAACGTCACGCAACCTATAAACAAGTTAGGTGTTGTTTTCTTTTGATTTTCACGTACAACCAAACCGTAGCTGGGGAAATGAAACTTCTTTAGTTTTCACCGGACAAAAATCGTTCTCCACTCGTTGGAAAGCTCTCGATTTATCACGCATTTCTTTCGTACTTGTTCTTCTATTCATGTCGCAGTTTTATATTTATTTATGTTATAAATGGATATAGTAAACAATGCCGCTTGTTTTGTTGTCACTTGGTTGAGAAGTTAATCTTGGTTATAGTAATTGTAGACGCGTACCATAACAGAAAATTACCTACCTGTGAATTCATATTCGTGGAAGAATTGGGCATCGTCGAGACTGGCTTACAGCAAATTCAGTAATTGTGTGTCAATATTTATTTTATGTTCTCTAATTGTTATTTTATTTAAAACGTTAAAAAACATTGAAATTACTGAGACTTTTTCAATGCTCATAGCTCTTCTCTCATAAGAGAGAAAGTACGAGCGGCCTGCCGCGTTTTTGCATAGAAATTGCAAAATTAAGTATAATTTGTACTGCTATGTTGATAGATTAGCGGTTAAAACCAACATTGATGCTATCCGGTTGTCACTATCTATAAAGTTAAAGTATCAGCTTGATCTGTATATATATTGATTTACACTGATGCTATACAGCCTGTAAAGCTGCTAGTAGATGTACTACAGAAAGGTGATACAACCTATAAGGTCTGTAAACATATTGATAGATGAACAGCTTTGTGCTGATGCTATGCAGATATTAACTAAATACTTATAAATTATGTATCTGTATTGGTAGGCAGATAGAGAGATACGAGATATACTAAATAGAAGTGTTTTTTTCTCAACATTTTCATGAGTCTTTGTCATCCCGTACGCGCACTTATGTATCTGTATTGGTAGGCAGATAGAGAGATACGAGATAGACTAAATAGAAGTGTTTTTTTTCTCAACATTTTCATGAGTCTTTGTCATTCCGTACGCGCACTAATGAATGAGGCAGAGTAGAGTATCCGGTTGCTGCTTATCACGTGATGATATAGTGGATGATGTAACATCCGTATAGCATCCACACGAATCAAGTGCTCGTGCACTTGAGCTCGCTCTGGGATGCTTGCCTCTCTCGCCAACCGCCAAAACGTTTTCCGAAAATAGAAATGGAACCGCCTCCACTCGGCACTAATGAGCACATTTTCATCCTTTATGAGGCGCCTTCGTAGAAAATGTTGTCTCACATTCTTAAATACGTAGGTGGTGAACCTAATGTTCGTGCATTAAACAAACTCCTTCGTTTTCTCTTGACGATAAATCATTAATATGATAATATTATTGTTTGGTTCTTGTGAGCTAGTTATATAGATACATCACTTAGTTATATAATAGATTATATAGTTATTTTCAAAACATCCACCGTAGTAACTCTATTTATTTACACCATACGTACCACCAACGTCATACACCTATTCATGGCCAACAGTGTTAGGTCTGTTAGAGAAGAGAGAGAAAGTTGTCTTCCAGTTTTTAGAGTTGCTATAAATTTTTTTCTTCAAATAATCAATAATAGCTCTATTATTTAATGAATATATATACCGATTAGTTTTTTGAATGAAAATAACTTTTGACGGATTTGTTTGAGGTTTAAATATGTACGGTTTGCAAAATAGCAAACCAGAAAGCCAACAGAAGTTTTGATTCGACGGCAGAGTTTGTTCTCTGAACTGTAAGGTTCATTCCTACTGGTTCTTGACAAGTACAGTCGACTGGGGCGGTAAGCAAAACACATTCAAAACTATTTGGCATTGATGGCATGACTTCATTGGAATGTATAAAGTGAATGTATAAAAAAATCACGTTTTAAAACGATCACAGACGAAGACTTTAAACATATCCCTGACTAGCTCCGGTCACAGCGGAGAGTCCAGTAACATGGTAATCTCCCATCCCCAAACCGGAACCACGGGTTGGTGGGAGCCCCAGGCTACCGGCACATGGGCACTATGCCAAAGTGTCAACAGCCTGTCCCCCTGATGAGTTAGAATTCGTGGTGGCAGTGGTTGGGCACACCCCAGCCTTGGGATACGGGGCCCAGGGTGCTTAGGGGTAGAGATCGCATCACTAGTGACTCGTACCCTGGTAATGTGTCTCGGCAT
This sequence comes from Adelphocoris suturalis, assembly GCA_030762985.1. Taxonomy (NCBI): domain Eukaryota; kingdom Metazoa; phylum Arthropoda; class Insecta; order Hemiptera; family Miridae; genus Adelphocoris; species Adelphocoris suturalis. Next base: position 127,505,447 of record CM061043.1, on the reverse strand, counting down.
GTAAGTTTTGCTATAAACTTGGATACCAGCTCCCTTAGCTGGGAGAACCAGCTAGAAGGTTCATCTACACCTGCAGTGCATTAGCTTGTAGGTGCCTTGCAAGGAAAGCTCTGAGCAAGGGCTCCTGAACGGTGAGTCATTCCGTTCCCCTCGCCCTCTTCGGAGGGGAAGCCCACGAGGGATAGGCTCTCCTAAACAAATGTCAACCTTCTGTAAGAAGGGGGATCTCTCTTATGACTACCTCAAGTGTTTGTGAGGTGAATGCAGAACTAAATGCGATTTCAGAATTTCACAATTTTTTCTTGGTCCACTCGTAGGTCATATCGCTTCATACTTTTTCAAGTTTTTAATTAATTTAACTAAGTAATATGATTCTCACCAGGTTGTCCTTAGTATTTACTACATTTTCAACGAAACTTAAGCTATTAAAATAACGATCTTGAAAAGTTTCACTATAGAAATAATAAAATTGCTTTTTATAGCATTCATAATCCCCTGACTTTTCCATGACTTATCCCTGACTGTTCCAGCGATCTCCCTGACTGAACAAAACCATTAGTATAAGGAATATGAAAAAAACCACAATATCGATTTTAATCAATCGTACTAATTTATTTATTATGTAATAAAAAAATTGAATAGTTCATCATCATAATTTATTTTCCGAATAATCAATAAATCGACAAAGAATTCAAGATTAGTAAATAACAAATTAAAAAATAAAATAAAAGTTTTTTTTTAATCATTCAATTTTGCTTATATCTATCCCAGGTTTGCTTTATCAGGCCTCGTGGAATAGATCGTTTTGAGTGCCTTCCCTACTTTATCAAATCGTAATTTCCGAGATCGGAGTAGATTGGTAGGTACAAAGAACCAACCTACCCAATTTCTCACTAAACTAACCACAGCTTTTATATATACAAACTTATTTAAATACAAACCTGTTCGATGTCTAAATCTTTTCATATTGGTAGATACAACTTTTTTTTCAACGAAATATATACATGCGAATACTATTCTTATACTTAATAATTCTTGCAATAATGCGAATAATTCTTCTACCAAGAATACACTACTGAAGTATGTAGGTAGGTACTATAATATCGTAAGATTATCGACAACTGCATTCAATCCAAGTATTTGGCTGTTGTTCACTTCATCGACAGAATTTTATTTAACAGTACTTACAATTGCGTATTTACCATAGGCTTTCACTTTTCGACAAATTGTAGAAATCAACAAAACTTGGCATCCTCACAATTCATGGCCTCTATATACTGACAGCTCTGAACAGCATACATAAGAACTCCAGCTCTATTGCCAAAAGAGGTGACATGCATGACTACGAGACCCGTCAACGAGCGGATCTGCAGATTCCTCGATTTCGACTGACAAGCTCCCAAAATCAGTTCGTGTACCAAGGGATTGCTTATTACAACTACATTCCAGCTGCGATTCGTCAAGAGTGTTTGAGAAGTTTTACCAAGATAGTGAAAACGAAACTTATCGCTAATCCCTTGTACAGTAGACAAGAATATTTTACATTAAGTTTTAGTATATATATAGGTATATTTGAATCCTTGTGACGATGTAGTATAAAATTAATTAACTTGACGATTGTTTTGTACATTATGTATTACAACAATAAAAAAACTATCATTATTATCAAATAGGAAAAGTTGTTACACAGCATTCAGCCGTATAATCATAAACTGAGGTTACCTTTGAATAATGTTATGCTGACCACACGGTACAACGAATGACCTGTATAACGCGAAACGGGTCCCCCTTCCCGTATGCGCGTAGTTTTTCCCGTTAACGCGGAAATTGGCGTCTTTCGCGTGTACGCGGAAAGAGCGAAAGTACTCTATTGTTTAGTTTTTTCCCTTACCACCTGAAAACACTGCTTGACGGGTGTCTAGGGCCTCTTATCAACAATTTCAGCATCACTTGTAAGGTATAACTTATAAGGCATTTAACTTATATAACGTATAAGGCATAACTAAACTTATTATTATCCTGGCGGGCGGTCTACGTCCGGGGCAGGTCGCTCTGTTTCCCCAAGCGTATAAAAATCTCAATACGATGGTAAAGGCTCCCCATCAAACTGTCCTACCTCAACGTGCTTTTTGTTAAGCTCGTATTACACTTCCGTGTGTTGAAGCTAAAGGTTTGTATTTTTGTTCCCAGCCCCAGCAAGCACGAAACGCACACAAATTGGCCAAAAGATCATTTACCATCTTATTGAGACTTTTAAATGCCTGTTTGCTGGCGGCCACACCACCAGTGCGCGCCAAATTAATGCATTTTTTAGCGCCCGACCATGGTTTTTTCGTTCCTTTTTTACTAATTAAAACGCAGACATCATGTAATTTTACTCTGTGTGTGCGTTTCCAAGCAAAAAAGCTTCAGGATAGGGCGGTTTGGAGCTTAAAATCAACCATATCTCAGTTATTTTCGTGCGTTTTTATGCGAAAAAACAGCTCCAGGATGATGACGTCAATGTTATTGAGCGTTCGAATGTAAGTGTACACGTTTACCCAGGGTTAGTTTCCTAGACGGTACCTGTCAATCTGAAGGCGCTTAGGGAAAACCCAAGGAGCGCCACGTCACTGGTCCCCTCTGCCACCTTTCACTCGCCCTGTGCATTGCGCTTATACCCTCATTCACGTTTCTAATTTTGTTGGTGAGTGAAGTTCTTGAAAAAGGTTTGCTGTGCCATAGCGACTTGTTCCAACAAAGACGGCGAGAAAAATCCTGGACTCCATTTTCACCGGTTTCCGAAGGATAAGGAGACGAGATCTAAGTGGATTGTGGCGTGTAAGCGTGCAGACTCTTTCAAGATAGACAAAGCTCGGGTATGTTCTACTCATTTTGATCAGAGTGATTATAAGCGTGATTTGAGAGCTGAGTTACAAAAATTCCTCCGAAATTTGATTTGAAACCGGGCACAGTACCTCACCTGCTTTTGGGTAAATCTCCTGCGACAAAAACCATATCGACAGCTTTTCCTAACGATGATCACAAAAATCGATCGGAAAAACGATCCATTCGCAAGGGAATTCAGGCTGTTCTGAGTTCCGAAACGGAGACCGATTTAAAACTTGTTGAAAATCCAAAAAAAAATTCATGAACTGTGTACGGGAAATCGAAGACGAATTTCAAAAATTTTACGGGAATTTTATTTTTCAGAACGCAGGAGTTTTTTCTCGTCTAATTGAAGTCGTAAAGTATAAGAATCCCGAGATTGATGATTTCGTAGTTTCGTGTTAGGACTCGAACATTTATCAGAATGAAGAATATAAATAAGTTACGAAAGGAAGAAAAACTTTTAAAATCAAGAAAACGGAGTGCCAGTGAAGACAGAAAAAAAATGCAAGAAAATGAAGAAACTAGTTGGATAAATTTGTATATTTGTGTTTTTATTATTATTACCTACCTATTATGTACCTACAATCAAAGTTTACCAAGGAATTGTTATGTTTTACTTCTAATTTTTTGAAAATAATCAAAGCAGATAACTTACGTAGAATTAATGTAATTACCTATCTGTAATTAAATATTTTTATTTCATTCATTATTCTTGAATATTCTCTTTTTTATCCTAGATACCTACCTTGCAAACTCGTTTGCCTCAAAGTAACATATATCTGTTCTTTTCTCCGTAGATAAATGAGGAAAATATGATCTTTCTGTTTTTTTCTCCATCTAATTCCTAAAAAACCAAATTTTAAACTAGGTATAATACAGAAAATAGCTTTCAGTAACAATCTATCGAAGAATAGTTGATGAAAACATCAGTAGAGTTACTTAAAACGTTTGTTTTGCACTGATTCCGTGCGTATTCGAGAGGCTCTCGCAATGGTAAAGGGACCATCTACGTCATAGGCCAGGAGCCCCCGTCGTTGACAGGTACCGTGCGTTTACCCTACTCGCGTGCACGCGAAAGACCCACTGAGCTTGCGCCGATTCCCGCGTTAACGGGAAAAACTACGCGCATACGGGAAGGGGGCCCCGTTTCCCGCTTACGCCAGAGAACGAAAGTACTCTTTTGTCAAGTTTTTTCCCTTACCATCTGAAAACCCAGCATGAAGAGTGATTGAAGATCGAGTCAATTGGTTCTCAGATCACGTTGATCACGCAGTAAGCCGTCTAGGACCTCTTATCAATAATTTCAGCATCACTTGTAAGGTATTTAACTTATATAACGTATAAGGCATAACTGAACTTATTATTATCCTGCCGGGCGGTCTACGTCCGGGGCAGGTCGCTCTCTTCCCCCCAGCCCAGCTGCTCCGTCTCGCTCCTCGGGTACACTTGCACTCGGGTGACTCAGCCGCTCAGCTGTTGTGATGCCGTTGGAGAGAATGCGGAATGACCTCGAAGTCACGCCGCGCCGCCTTCTCCCCCTTGAACCTGGTCGATTGGGAAATCTGAAATTAATGCTCTGGCTAGAAAATAAGTAGATACTGTCTATAGCTGGTAGAAAGAAGAACTGTATATTTTAATACTGAGGGGGAGTTTACAGCTGCACTTCTTTAACAAAAAGCCAATAATAAAATAAAGTGAATGACGAATAAAACTACTAAGACTACCTATATAATAAAAAATAACAATAATAACAAAATAAAATATTGCAATCATGCAGCATGATAGTATGAGTGAATTCATGTAACTTTTCATTCTGCAGGGTGTCCCAGTAACTACTCTCTCCCCCTTATTTTCTCTAATTGTGGACGAAAAACAATCGGAACAACGCTATTCTTCATCATTTTTTTGCTTTGAATTCAAAAATTACAAAATTGTGCATCGTGCACGAACTGATGAGTTGACAACAATGAAATAGGGACGGAACCATCTACAACCTAAACCGCGCATTCGCTGACAATTTCAAAATTGAATGGAAACTGTGGAAATTAAGGTCATTACAAGTATTTCACATTGGCATTTGCGTGGTAGCTATTAATGATAAAATCGTGTTGAAATTGATGTGAGGTAATCAAGTCATCTTCTTCCAACTATTATCCAAATTTGAGCGAGATCGGACTGAGGCGTGAAAAAATAGAGCATAACGGAATTTTCGTTGGCGCATGAGCAGAGTGAAGTATTGATTTGGCAACAATGAAACTGACAGGGGACCGTCTACCCCCTCGCCCGCACATTCCCTGAGAATTTCATCCAGATCAGATGAAAAATGTGTACAATATATATATATATATTTTTTTTTTTAATAATTGTAAACTTTATTTGTACAATGTACATTTTAGTTTTTTTCATATGGCATATATAGTAGACGAAGTCTAATTCACTCGGAACGTGGCGAGAGGTAAGTGTCCATCGATACTCCTCTCAAAAATCAGGTACATTATGAGTTAGCAGTCTTAACAATCTTAAAACTAATAATAAATATGTAATAAATTAGATGTTTAACAATTATGGTAGTTTATATTAACAATTAGATTGTATGATAGATAACTGAGTATAGTAAGGTCACTGATAATTGTATCACATGGAATATTGCACACATCAAGTATTAATCAGATGAATAGTTATTTTTCTCTTCAACCTTCTTTGGTCTCGAACAGGTGGTTGATTGTTTATTAGATGTTGGAGTTCCACGTTATGGTGAGACTGGAGAGACTCAAAGTGGCGACGGCCAGTTTCCCTGAGAACCTCAGTTACCGTTGGCATATCAAGATCAGAGTGAAGCGTCGAGTTTCGGATGTACCAAGGAGCTTTTGTAATTATTCTGAGGATTCGATTTTGGAATGCCTGGACCTTTTTTATTTGGCTATCTGAGGCTGATCCCCAGATTTGGCATCCATATTGCCAAATGGGCCTGATAAGAGAGAGGTACAGCAATCGCTTCGTGTGAAGGGTTAGAGAAATGCTAGCGAGTAGAGGCATGAGGACGTACATCCTAGTGCAAGCTTTCTTGATGATTGCGTTCAGATGCTCGTGCCAGATGAGTTTCTTGTCAAGTATCAGACCCAAATATCTAACATGGTCAGCCTCAGGTACATTTGTTCCATTCATGGTAATTTGGTGGTGTGTTACATTTCGAGGTATGTGAATTTTACAAGAGTCGATTTGGAGGGATTCACTTTAACCCGCCAGTTACGGGACCATTGTTATATTGAATTAATATGCTCTTGCATCATCCTACAAGAACCTTCACATGAATCGCTTCTGGAAAGGACAGCTACATCGTCTGCAAACATGGCAGTGACTATATTAGGATTGCTGGGGAAGTCATTTGCATAAATGAGGTAGAGAAATGGGCCCAGCACACTGCCTTGTTTAAAATAGGCTTGCTACAAGGATTTCACATTGGAGCATGCGCAGTAGCTAATAATGATACAATCATGTTGGAATTTATATAAGATGATCAAATTGTTATCCCCCAACTATCATCCAAATTTGAGCGAGATCGGACGACCAGGGCGTTAGAAAATGATGCATGGTACAATTTACGTTTGCGCATGCGCAGAGTGAGGCATTGATTCAAGAACGATGAAACTGATAGAGGACCGTCTACCCCTAGCCCGTACATCCCCTGAAAATTTCATCCAAATCGGATGAAAATTGTGGAAAATAAGCTTGTCACACACACTTGTCAGACTCACACAGAAAGACAGACAGATACAGAACCAAAGTTGTTCAGAATGGTCTAAAACGTAAAATGCACTAAGTGATACTATAACAAATCTCGATGTTTCGAATTGAATTTTTTCCACCTAGATCAGAAAAATTGGACACTTTGCGGCGAGGACGTATACGGGAGCGAAAATAAGGTCTGGCCGTTTATGTCCTCGATTTCCTTAAATTTCTCACGTGAATATAAATCTCAAAACGAATTAGATAATGATATATGTACGAGTATGTGCTTATGATTACTAAATGATGTACCATAGGGTCAATGTACCATACCGATTTTATTCTGAGTGAGAATTGTTCATCCGACTCAGACTAACAGCCCAACCCGTTCCTAACAGCTCATGGTGCCCTTTTTTATGACAATGAAACGACATTGACCTAATTTTCTGCGGACTTAATAGAGCGGTATTCACCGTCCACGCCAGCATTCATCTTATCACTGGCGTTAAAAAAATATCATCCCCACAGGTCTGCCCGAGGTTTTGTATTTAAGCGAGCGTTTCGTCCCAAAACCGCAGGATTCTAAACACCGCCGGGCGGATGGGAATTCACGGTGGATATCGAATTTGTTCCCGTTGGTTGGCGGTTTACATGAATTATGCAGTAGCCGAAGCGAGAGGGTGATAAATGGGGGGGGGGGTTGCCAGGAAGAACTATTATAAACGAGAATTATGAAAAAGCCTTTCTTTTCTGCTTTATTCCCTAGTAGTGTGTTGTAGGTACGTCTATAGCAAAGATTAGAGGCGAAAGACTGATGCACGATTCAGAAACTGAAGAAAACAAATTTTCATCTTTATTAACAGAGTGGTCCATTTAAAGTGAACTCAACCTTTTCGCCCAATGTGTGCTAGAATTTGGGAAACAAGGTAAATTGCAAACACTCAATTTTTTGTGTAAAATTTGGGTAGGTACCAATGACACTTGGACATCACAATGCCGATAATTCCGTTTTTTTTTTTTTGACATGGATATGTCTTTGCTCTGGGGGGTCAACCAAAAATATTCGTGACGCAAAAAATATGTCACAATTTCTAATGATGTTCACGTACAACCAATCCGTTGCTAGGGGAATGGAACTTCCGTAGTTTTCATCGCACAGAAATCGTTCGCAACTCGTTGGAAAGCGCTTGATTTATGTGATAAATGTTCACATCTCAAGCTACCGATTTCCCCCTCCTTACGTAACTGGCTACATTCCTAAACTAAGTTGATTGGACTATAAACAATTTTAATAAGCCGGTTACAATATTCTTAACGTAAAGCAGTAGCATCATTTACTCCACTCCATAGGAAACATTATCATCCTCTTGACAACAGTCGACTGTAAACAACAACTCATTGTAGTGACTTCTCTCCACAGTTATTTTCAACATTTCTATAAGTAAACCGTTGTTTTGTTGGAATTAGTCGGGATGCGGCCCAGGGAAAATAAATGAAATTATTTCATTTATTGTTTTATTTTATAACGTTTCGTCCTCTTACTGAGGACATCTTCAGATCTTGGTGTGTCCAGGAAAAAATTTATAAACATCCGAATATAACGGATTTGTCAAATAAAACAGTGGCTCACCAAGTCAACTCAATGTCAAGAAAGCAAGATCTGAAGATGTCCTCAGTAAGAGAACGAAACGTTATCAAATAAAACAATAAATGATATAATTTCATTTATTAATGAAAAATCAGGCTATCATGAACATAAAAATGATAGCGCCTGTATTGAAGAAATAACTTTAATAGTATGTATAGTATGCTTGTGTCTCCAAGAATAATGGAATAAATTCTTTATCCTACATTTCGTCGCCTTCAGTCCAAAGTTAAAGGATTTGTTTACAACTCTCGAGGACAAGCGTTATGAAATCCCCAATCAAAGACATATCCATGTAACATGGTATCTGCTTGTAAAGCAGATAGTGGAACTCTTTTACTTTTAAATGAAAACCACAATTTTCCCGTCACTAAACAATCAAGTGCGGAGGGTTGCCGTTTAGTGACGGAGGCAACATGGCTCCTCTTAGAATCGTGCCACTTGCAATGTCCACATAGACACTTTGTTCAATGCCGCTAATGACCCTTCTGCTTGACATACGGGTTCAATCATTAAATAAATTGAAAAATGATAGGTAGTACTTGTGTGTGAGTGTGTGTATGTCCGCAAATCCTTGTAACAAGCTTAATTGTCACAATAAACCCGATTTTTATGAAATGTTCATGGAATGTGTGGGTTAGGGTGAAGATGGTCCCCTATGGTTTTCGTTGTTCCCCAATCAATGCTCGGCGCATGCGCAAACGTAAAGTCCATCAAGCATAATTTTCTCACACCCACATCGTCCTACCTGGCTCAAATTTGGAGGATAGGAGAAAGAGGTTAGTCTGAGCATTCCCTAACAATTTCAACATAATCCTATCATTAGTAGCTATTGCGAATTCGCGGATGTGTATTATTTTGTAAACGAACCTAATTTCAACAGTTTTCATCCGATTTTGATGAAAATTTCAGGGAATGTGTGGGTTAACTGTAAATGATCCACTATTCATTCCATACTTCTCAAATAATAACTTCATTTTGCACGTGCGCAAACGTGAATTTCTTCGAGCCCTAGACACTCGAATTTGGTGCATAGTTGGGAGACGATGGTTTAATTATTCCATGTTAATTTCAACCTGATTGTATCATTATTAGCTTCTGCGCATGTGCGAAAGTGTATTCCGAGGAACAAGGTAAATTTTTGGTTTTCATCAGATATTGATTACATTCCCTGGGAATTTGTGGGTTCGGCTGTGCGTTGTTCCCTACCAATGCCATTTTTCCCAGATCATTACTTCGTTCTGCGCATGCACTAACGTAAATTACTTCTAGCATCATTTCCCCGTTTTCTAAATGACCTATTTCGAAGTTGTACGTTACCTTCGTCTTGATTGACTATATTACGGTATGGAGTTTTTAATTACAAGTATTAGTACATATTAGTCTATACATATGTTATTTTCAATTCGTAGGAACCTAGTTACTTAATAATATCATTATCCACAACTTCATCGCGAGTGATTTAGTTCTTTCAGACAGATTAATGTGGTGATGAGTGTGGTTACTCTTTTGCCTGGTTACTGTCGACCGTGAAAACGCCATTCTCGAGACGTAACGTTTGTTGGCAGTTACGTCCGGTTAAAAGTGTCTCTCGCTAAAAATAAATTTCACATCTAATACATAACTAAAATACGCCTACGCGTTTAATTAGCAATAAAAGTCCCTGCGGACAAGAGACAAATGCGTGGGTGTCCTTTCGTGCAGCGTCGGTTCCTTCATGACAGTTTAAGCGGCGACTTTTACGTTATAAGGTCGGGGAGAAGCAACAATGGACCCTTGGGTGATATTACAGCGACGGTAGCCGCTCCCTTGGCATTTGCTGTTGTTTTTGTGCTGCCCTTCCTTTCACCTTTGCTTTCTTCTTCACTACGACGTCTCAATTGGTTAATGACCGAAATTCACAGATGAATGTGACGATAAAATTGTAATAAACATCCCAACATGGTTGTGTCAATTTAAATACCATTAGCTAGTTTGTATTAGTTGTAAAACGTACCGGTTGTGTTGCGTATTTGTGTGACAGGCAAATCACATACAAATTATTGTATAACCGTAATGAGATACTGGTTTTATTATTTTCAATATTGAACCCTGGTAATTGAATTAATTATTAAAAAAAAAACCAGGTGTAAACGGGAGAAGTGTAAACTTCTATGACGATTTTCTGCTAAATAGGTATAATAAATATAAAATATATTATGGAAATGATTTTGGTTGCCGAAAAAATCTTTCCACTCTGTTGGGATGTTGGGAAAGTAAAATTGGACATTACTTTCCACTCTGTTGGGATGTTGGGAAAGTAAAAGTGGACAGGCTCCGCCCCTGGACCCTCGGTAACTTTCCGCCTTGAGCCTTCGGCTAAAATGCTAAAACATGGAACATGCTTTCTTCCCGCTAATTCGTAAATGTAAATAAATGTAAAACTACGACATGAATGTTTTAAAAATCGAAATTAGAACAGAGTACCTAAGTAGGTAATTTTCTGTCATGGTGCGCGTCTACAATTACTATAAGCAAGATTAATTTCTCAACCAAGTGACAACAAAACAAGCGGCATTGTTTACTATATCCATTTATAACATTATTAAATATAAAACTACGACATGAAAAGAAGAACAAGTACGAAAGAAATGCGTGATAAATCGAGAGCTTTCCAACGAGTGGAGAACGATTTTTGTCCGGTGAAAAATGAAGAAGTTTCATTTCCCCAGCAACGGCTTGGTTGTACGTGAAAATCAAAAGAAAAAAACAGTGTGACCGAAAAAAAAAAACGTGACGGTAAAATCGTATTCACATCCCGCTAAATTTTTCGACGCGGTGCGCCTATAGATGTTTACACTTCAATAAAATGAAATAATTCGGCGCCTCGCGCCTCTCGCGACTCTTCTTTGAATTTTGTTTTCAATAGCTAGTTTCCCTACGACGGTTTTACTGCTATTGCTTAGTGACTTAATTTCAGCTTTCTCTCCAGAGTTACGTCACTACTAGTCCAAACATTGAAACAACTTAGCAAAAAAACTACCTTCTTCTTGTAGGAGACAGCGGTTGGTGTCCTAAAGTTCTGGTGAACCTAACGTTGGACGGGTACAAATATCGCCCCTGCTCCTCTCTGTAAACAAACTCATGATTCCTGCCCTTCAGGTGAGTGAAGACATTGGTCTACTGAGAACCCGGACGAGCAAACACATAGGTAGCTCCTGCCATTATGGTTCCTACTAATTACCACAACAAAGGTTGTGTACAGTCAAACCTAACGCTCTTTTGTCTTACTCAAAACTCTCAACTATTCCAAGGCCTTATCTCCATGGCCAGACCTATTTCCATTCCATTCAAAACTGCATAGAATTCGGATCCCTTTGTTTCATAATAAAAAAACATTGTTCAGTTGATTAAAATTGCTCCATAATATTTAATATCGATGAAGTAGAAAATATGTTTCACGAAATGAGCGTGATTAACGATTTTCAGGACACCTGTGATATAGATAAAGTCAAGTAACGCCGGAGTAACATTTATTTAAATGTAGGCAGGCGCCTAAAGGAGACCAAGCATTCCCATTGCCTGCCCCTAGCGGGAGAAGGATTGTTTCCCATCTCCCGAGTCACCAAGAAGGAGCCACTGCCCCAAGGCCTCCTTGATTTTTCCGAACATCTTCAGTCGTCCAAGAACTCACCCCAAGTAAAGTTGTGTTGTCCCATGATACATTCGTGCCCTGTGAGTCCCATGTAACTAAGGCCTGGAGCCACGTTTGTCCCCCAGTCACGCATGACGAGTAAATAGTCATTTTTCTAAAAGACCCACGTATATATGGCCATCCTGTTTCTGTCCTGCAAGTTTCCGCCAGCCGAGAGTGGATAGCAAGGACTGCGGTCACAGACACATTTCATTTTGTGCCTCTTGGAAGATCGCCCTGCATCTAGAGTGAGTAGGTAGTTGTTAAGTCATTTTCACCATTGGCCAAAATTCTAGGTAGGTATTGTTGTGTATCTAGTGTCATTGTAGGGCCAGCTTACATGAATCAGATGCCAATTCATTTACGTGCGAATCAACGTGAGTACAGTTGCTAACTAATCCAGGACGATTAATCGGGTCAAGGCGTATGTCATGGGGAACTTCAATAAATTGAGTTTGTCTTTATTTACTTAGCTTGATTCTTGGCTGAACACATATCGTCAGGTAAAGAAATTTATTTCTCCTGTATATTCAGCTGGAAATTGATTTGGAAATGCATCGATTGTTGTCCAAAGGGTATGAGTTGATCTCCAAGCGAGGTGGCTAAGAACCGATTTCTGCAGTTGTGTGATTGGGGAGCATGTACCTCTCTTCCTTTGGATGATGCTATGGGTTTTAAGAGATGTTCAAGAGTACCATTGACAGATTCATCGCCAAAACTGTCGTTCCAAAACGGTTTTCACGTGAACTGATATCACTCTTCCACCAGAAAAACTTCGCTGAATCCCGACATCGATGCACCGGACTTGACTGTGACTTGGAGGCTCATTATGATGTAAAGCAATGTCCAGGTCCCTAAATGCCACCCATGTTGATATCATTCAAAAGTCCATTCATGGTGGTGAGAAAGTTTTTTCTGACTACGTACACTGCAGAAATGATTCCAATGTGCTGCAAAATTCAAGCGTCTTTGTGACTCGGAGGCTTACGATCCCATGGCCAAACTAGCTTCACGTTTCCTCTGTTTTTGTGTTGGAATCATTTGAAACAGTTAGGCCACCATTGGATGTGGTTTTGATGAGATTTTTGGAGGTCTCTGAAACTTCCGGTGCTGGTGCTATCTCTAACCTTTATTGCACTAAAGGTTTCAAGCCTTGTCTGTCTTATTTACACTTTGAAAAAATAGTTGTAGCGTAGCTATCACCCTTTTTACAACGTATATAGCTCCTGAGCAACATGGGATCACTCATGGAAGGTCAAATGTTACCAACTTACTTGGGTTTTATGATTTTACCCTTGAGGTGTTTGGGATGGGGTATCAAGTTGACATGATCACAACGGACTTCAAAAAGGCATTTGGCTGCCTTCCCCACCAAGTTATTTTGTCAGCTGTGTCTTCTTTAGGTAACGTGAGTTCAATTACATGCCAGCACTCTAATTATTACAATACTCTACAAAGCACTAATACTTCCCATCTTGGAATATGTTTCGGTCGTTTGGTCCCCTCACCGTAATGGCCACCTGAACCAGGTTGAGAGGGTGCACCGCAAGTTCCTGCACTATGTAGCATTTAAACTATATATTCCACAAGAGCTAGCCGACTTTGTTCAACTAGAAAGGAGTTGCAGTATGCTGAATCCAGTGGCCCGACGTTACTTGGCTGATGTGCATTTCTTTTATAAGCTCGTCCGAGGTCTGGTGGACTCCACAGTACTAAATACTACTAGTACTAAATAAAATAAACTTTTGGATCCCCCCACCCGTGCTCCCGTACAAGAAACCTGTTTTGGATCCCGTTTTCACCAACTTACTACCTTCACCATAGCCCATTTTCTAATGTTCCTCGTGTATTGAATCTTGTCCTAAATGAGCGCCCGAATATGGACATTTTCCGGGATTCCTATGCTGCATTTGTTGTCAAAGGTATGGATGTGGTACTCGCCGAACCTCTTTTCTTGTAAAATATTTTCTCTTGTGCGTTTCCGCTATTTACGTTTCTCAAACAGCTTTCCGTTTTCATTATCTAATATATAAAATTCTCGTGTCACAGTTTTTGTTGCCATACTCCTCCGAAACGGCTTGACCGATTTTGATGAAATTTTTTGTGCTTATCCGGTATCTATGAGAATCGGCCAACATCTATTTTTCATCCCCCTAAATGTTAGGGGTTTAATTTTATTTTTGACCGATTTTGATGAAATTTTTTGTGCTTATCCGGTATCTATGAGAATCGGCCAACATCTATTTTTCATCCCCCTAAATGTTAGGGGTAGTCCACCCCTAAATTTTTTATTTATTTTTTAGACAAAATTTTTAATTTCTATTTTTTATGATACAAGATCAACCCTTATTTTTTAATAGCCAATTAATACATTCCATGTATACAGCCACACTTTGCGAGCGAAGCGAGCAACATTCCCTACATGCCACACTTTGCGAGCGAAGCGAGCAATATTCCCTACATGCCACACTTTGCGAGCGAAGCGAGCAATTCAATGGGGGGGTCCGGGGGGCTTGCCCCCCGGCTGGACGTGGAGGCGAGCGTAGCGAGCCGGAGCGGCTAGTATACTGTAAATTTATGTTATATTGGGGTTGTCGGTATTAATAAAATAAATGAATAAAATGTTTCGACTACTTTTACGGCTACTGACAAGGTTAATAGGGAGTGGGCTATACTATCCACCCTCCTGGCATAATTTTCGCCTGTAGGTCTTCTCATCCTTTCGTCTCAGGTTACTCATGTCAATTCAGTTCAGCTTTTACCACGGTCGTCCCCTGTTTCGTTTCGTTTGTGTTTCTGGACAACAAGTCCCAACTTGATGTTGGCGCCGAGGGCGGTTTCCAAATCATTTGTTGTCGAGGAGCTCTCAACGGGAGCGGAAGGTTCTGTTTTAATCAGCCCAGAGTGAGCAACAAACAAAACCTCGGAAAAACGTCTCGTCTATATGAACAGTCCACTGCCGCTCTGACTGATGAAAACCTCGCAAGTTGCGCAAACTAAACCGTAAACATTTCATTTCCTCTTTGCAAGATTGGCACCTACACTGTGCAGCTTCATCAAGGCTGGGTTTAAAGTCCATTATTTGCTTCCTCACGATGTACTGAAATTTCAGGGAACCTCGTTGGGTTGTTGGGGATCTTTTCTACATTTCAAAGCTTCCTGAAAAATGTTGGTTTTTTGTGCTGGTCTATCTTTAGCGATTCGTTTTACCAGGAAATATGCAAGGTAGGTTCTTGGTACCTATTTTTAACTTCCATTTTAATGAAAATTTCAGGGTTCCTAATTATTCAGTATGCGTTGTGAATTGTCAACGTATGTACCAAACGTAGATGGTACAATTTACATATGAAGTTGGTGTAGTTGGTACTTGGTACCTTGTAGTCGGTAAATGTGTAAGGCTTGGATATGCCAAAGAACATGGTGTAGTATACAACATGGATACAACAGTTAGGTAATATGTTGAGTGTGTAGAGGGTATCTTTTGAACAAAGAGAGCTCCTCAAGGATTCTTTATAAATTGTAAGTTTGTAACATATAATATGCTGACAAAATCAACTGCTTCCAATACGATATATCATAGAAATGTCCGGTAAGTCCGGGGTTGTCGACTATATTACGGTATGCTCTCAGCAAGGTCCACTGTTGAACTATTTATGAGTGAAAGGAGCATTTCTTATTTCAAAGCTATTGCTGTGACGGTTGGCCCGTCATTTGCAGCGTTCGCTCGTAACCCTCCGATTTCTCTTTCAGAAAGATGTCAATCAGTTTCCGTCAATATCCGAAGCGACGGAATTCTGCAAAGATGAAAGCTTTGTGTCAACTAGCTCTTAGATCCGAAAGGAGTCGTGTGGCTTCTCCAATTTCGTCTCCTCATATTTTCCTTCAGCTCTTGTCGAGAAGCTTTCCCGATAGAATCCTCAAACAACTCCCTACTAACTACTGTAGTAGCAAGCAATAGTTGACTCAAACAAACTGACACAGAACATAACTATCGTGTAAAACTTGATAAAACTAATATTTACGGTGTTTTAATAGCTGTAGTCTTACCTCAAGAAGTGAGTGTACCACTTCAGCGACTGTTTAGTGAATCTATTACATGATGGTTTATACACCTAGTCTTTAGTAATGGGATTAATCATCCAATGATTGAGATCTGATTAATAAATGCCTATAAATCTGAGGATAAAATTTTCCGGGCATCATCATTGAATTTTGTAGAAGTTATTTTTTGCTTCCTTACTACCGAACGTAGGGAAGCGTTGTGTTCGTGATTGAAGTCAACAAATTTTTGTCCTTCCAAATCAAAATTTCCACTTGCTTTTTGCGTTTCAAAGCTTGCTGATCAATTTTGGTTCCATGTCTGTCTGTGGAAACTATACCAAGTTTCAGTCCGAGTCCGATGAAATTTTCAGGGATTGTGCGGGTTAGCTCATAGACGGTTCCCTATTATTTTCAATGACGTCGAATCAACAATAGCCTGCACGCATCCGCAAACGTTTTTTTTTTTCTTTTCAAAACGTCGATTTCTCATCATCTATTGGCCGGATTTCGTTCAAACTCGGTATATGTTGGGCATATGTTCTAGAAAAATACCCCATAAATTATATCGCGATTGGTAGTGTAATAACCATTGCGCATGTGCGAGACTAAAATCGATTGACACAAGCAAAACTCCGAGTCTAATGGCACGATTTTGATGAAATTTTCAAGGATTGTACTTCCTTGTTCCTCTATAAATTCCATTGCCATTGGATTAATAGTAGTCTGTGATTATGCAGAAATATCAATTTCTTATAACGTCGACTTATCAATCGTTTCGACTCGTACTTTGTTCATCAACTAATCTATAAATCCATGTTACAATATGTGAAGAAGCTACAATGCCCACCCAACTTGGAAGACTTTAATTTTATTTCTTAATTCGGCACACAGTAAAATTATGAGTTTAGAGGTTCGCATTCGCGACACGGTTAGAAAGCCACACTAAATTGATATCAAACCGTAACGCTTTTTGTTAACGCTTTTTTCGTTCATGTGCCTAAGTAAAGACATAAACAATCTAAATGAAAGATTTTAAGAAAAACAACACGAAGAACGTAAAGACGAAACGCTTGCATACGAGTATGCAACACATTGGGACATTTTATGTCTTTAGTTGCAGGTTGGTATACAACCTCTAAGAGCAACTCAGCTGATCCGGACCCTGGGCATCGTCAAGTAAATGTCCTAAAGAGGCTACATAGGAAATTACAGCTTCCTAGAGTGTAAAGTATAGAAATGACCTATTGAAATTATTTAAACACCGCTTCACAAAGCAAACTGTTACTCGCAATATTTGGATCACCTGCTATGAATCAAATCATCGAAACGCCAGCTCAATAAAATCATCAGAAATTAACAAGCGGTTGCAATCATGTTCACAATATCAATTATTGAGAATGATCACCTGTGTGTAAACAATTATTCATATAACCATGCTCATAACTCAGCTTGTTGGCCACGCACTTCGCAGCAGTTAACATAGTATGGTTGGATAAATCAAAAACTTTCGAACGAATGGTCAACGAATTTTGTGGGATGAAAAAAGACGAAGTACCATTTCCCTAGCAACGACTCGGTTGTAAGCGGAAAGCATCAGAAAACCAACCGTAATGCTTTTTTTAACGCTTTTTTTTTACGTTTTTTTAACGCATTTTTTAACGCTTTTTTCGTTTATGTACCAAAGTAAAGACATAAAATGTCAAAAAGACGGTGTGAAAATATGTTGATGATATTACCATGTTTTCGGTTCTTGAAAATAAAACCACGTAATACGTTTCAAATGTCTTCAAATCTTAACTGATTCACTTGAGCTTTTCACCTTGTGGAAAGAAGCCCAGAAGGCAGAACAAAAGTCGCTCACACGTAAAGGACAAAAAGGGGGTTTCCGTTAGCTGAAAGATGCATCAGCCCCCGTTTCCCATCGACCGCCTTCGGGGAAATTGAATATTATGTATTCATGCGGAAATATCAATATCTCCCCCTGAGCCCCTCAACAGCTTAGGCAAGTCCCCCTTGTCGTTAGGAACTTTTCCCTGTCGAACGTGTGATTACACCGCAGTGGATATCAGTGGAGTTGATGAAGGCATATTAATGATAAACAACTTATTAATCCTCTCATTAGGTTGAGATCCTGAGTCCAGCTCAACCGTAATTAGATTTTAATCACCTCTTCTCGGATTTGGAAAACCAGAATGCGTTTGGAGTACTTAATTTAGTCAGTAAATAAACGCTTTGTTGGAAGGTTCTCGACGGTGAGATTTGTTGTGGATCTTGAAAATCGATCGTGGGATAAAAGATGATTTTAGGCCGATGTTTCCGAAAATTCATGTTCCTCCATCAAAAAACGCAGGGGAGTTTGGTAGGTTTGGAGCGCGTGCTTTGCAGATGATCATGGCAGCGGGTGTTGGTTGCCACATCAAGTAGATGATAAACCGAGTCGATATGTTGCTGGATATATCCCAAGCAAATGGAACGGTTGTATCCTAAATAGGTATTGTACGGTGGTACAAGTAATAAAAACTAAACAGTAAACTGAGTAACCATACTAAAGGTAACAAAGAATTTTTATAGCGAATTTTCTTAGTAAATGAAACTACTGCGATGGCTCTAAACATTTTAGCATAAAAATTTTCCTAGTTTCCTTCATGGAAATCAGTTTTGGAGAATTCTGAAACGATTCCTGGAGTTTGATACTTGTATATATATATAATGAACATATTATGTACATTAAATCGGTCTCATTTCATAAAATGTACTAAAAAAATTACTAAAAAATGGCTAAAAACAGCTAAAAATCGTTAAATTTATATGTTTTGATAGAATATTGCTTAAATGAAGTTTATTACCTATAAAATGGAACATCCAAAAATTTATGTTCAAAATTATGCTGAAAAATGTTCTTAACATTTATTAAAATTTGCTAAAAAATCGAGATGACGGTCGCAATCCGTTCTTAGTTAAAAAATCAAGCATGCCAAGAGAAAAGATGCACTTGTTAGCAACAATTTTTTGAGTACGATAAATTGGTCAAACGGCAAACAACGGTTACAAATCTTTTTAATTTAAAAGTTGAAATATAGTTTTGATTTTTCAGCAGGCAATACATCAGAAAAACATAACCATAGAAACTAGAACATTAACAAATTTTTGCACGAAATTGTGCCAAATTTTCAACTGATTAATATGTGCCAATCTTTTGAGAGAAAAAGTAAAAACAGAAAATTTGGTTGTGTCGCAGAATGTGATTTAGTGAGCTTTTTGTCATAAAAACAGTAGTTCACCGTATTTGTGCTTAAAAAGTGTGATGTAACATCTATAAATTCATTAGAATATGTGATATTGGAAAATACGCTCATGCAGTCATGCTGCACGACAGGAACTTTTTACCATCTCCTCAGTATTTTCGATAACTGATCTTAGTCAAATGGGGCTGCGTCGATGACCTTCGTAGGTGACGGCAATTCATGTCGAATTTCACTTCCTGACGGGACTGTATTATCCGATTGGTAACGCATCGAACGGGGATGTCATGGGAAAGTGGAATACCCGCGTGTTATTTACGAGGGTTGTACAAAACGCAAGTTTCAGATTCTTTTAGATAACAAAAAAAAAAAAAAAAGTCCAGTCATGCAGCATGACCCCCATGAGCGAATTTTTGAAGAAATCTTCGACATTTGAGTCGCTATTGATCGTGTAGAGAAATTTTAGTTTATGATTTTGATGGACAAACATGGAATCAAATTATTAAAAATAATTAGGAGGTAAGTACTCATACTTTATTATTATTAAACTAATCTTGTAGATTTATTAGGTAAATATTCATAGATTTCGATGGAGGGAGGCCTTGAGATCAACGTTACTGACGGCCGAGGGGAGCGCAACGTACATAAATAGAACTTCTTCATAATTTCATGGCTGATATTTTCTAAGCCACAGTCATTTTTAAAGCTACATCAAGTCCAAAAACAGTTGAGTGTAAAACATTAAAGAGAGCGACCGATAGAATCGGAGGACGGAATATTTCACAGAGTAAACATCAGTTGTGATTACATTTTTTTTTTTTTTTAACAAACACCTACGTTTTAAACTGGCCAACGAACTTGAACTTTCGTTTTGTGTCCATAACATTTTAAAATTTGTTTGAAGTTTCTAGCACAATTCTACGGACAGTTATCGTCTGGAATGGCACATACATATATACATACATACATTAAAAAATGCGTTAAACTTCAGAATATGATTCAGAATAGCCTGAAACGGATTTCTGCATAAATTTTTTTCAAAAATTCACATTCTAAAAATTTTGAGGCGAGAGCAATAGCTTAATTTTCTTCAAAAATTCGCTCAAACTACGAGATTTTATTCGATATGAGCTACATTTTATAATTTTCCCCACAGAATGCATATATGCATTTCGGTTAATTATTTTAATAATACATTTCGGCATAAATGTTCTACATATACTTTTGTCCAAAGTTGTAGGTGTGCTGGACAAAAAGAGACTATTGTAATGATGGGCTCTTTCCTGATCAGACAAATTAAGCTAAATGCTTTTCTGTTCACCCTAGGAGTTTGAAATTTGAAAGGGAGATTCTCTGGGACACAAAGAGACGAATGAAATTATGGGATTTTCCCTGAACAGCGAAGTGAGCTAAATTCTCTCTTGCTCCCTAGGAAGTTGGAATTTGATAGGGTGATTTTTACTTCGTAACGGTAAAATACCTGACTAGAGGTCAAAACCCCGTTGACATGGTCATGACAAGCACTCAATGCATAAATCTTATCCCTTCTTTCGTTCAGCAGTGAGCTCTCTCTGGGTTTTCCCCTAAGCCTAAATACCTACTTACCTACCTCAGTCTCCAGCAGCTAATTGGGAATTTTCCCGGACCCTTTTCTTTCAACATGGTTCGATAGGTTTCATTTTCGTATTTAAACTCCAGACTTTAGCTTTTTGGAGTCAGTCGAAGTAACACCGTCATACAGTTCACATTTATAAACTTCGTAAACCGTAATTTCAACCATTTGCAATAACGCTATATTTTCTGTGTATTTCGATCTTTCGTTTGAACATTGACTTTCTTGGAACCGATTGTGTTAATTATAAGCTCAGCAACTTTAAGGGTTGTGTTATTTATTCATCCGCGATATCCGCTTTTGTACAAGTGTACAGTGATTCTCTGGAGCATCAAAAAACTAATGAAATTATGGACTCTTTTCCTGATCAGTGGAGTGAGCTACATTCTCTCCCGTTCACTCTAGGTAGTTGAAATTTGATAACGAGACTCTCTGGTACATTGAGAGACGATTGAAATGATGGGCTCCGTGGTGTTCAGCTACGTTGACTAAATTATCTCCTTTTCACCTTAGGAATGGCGCAAGAGAAATGAATCGCGAGCATCAAGTAGGCTAGTCCAAGATGTCACCATGTCATCCAGACAGATGTCTCCGGGACATTAAGAGACTAAAGAAATTATGGGGGTTTCCCTGACGAGAGAAGTGAGCTAAATTCTCTCCTACTCTCCCTAGGAAGTTGAAATTTGATAGGGTGATTCTCTGGAGCATCAAAAAACGATTGAAATTATGGAATCTTTTCCTGACAGCCAAGTGAGATAAATTCTCTTCCAGGCTAGTCCCAGATGTCACCATGGGAGGTTTAATTGTTGATTGCTTATTTTTTATTTTAGTTGGGTTTATAGTATGGTGTTTGTGCGATGTCTTCCTGTCTAGTTGTTGAGCTCCTGTCTAAATTCATTCTTTTATAATTTTAAAACCTGTTATGTACACCATTCTTTGCTCGTACGTCTGCTCCAAATATCCCACCTTCATCCTCCAAAGAAGATTGTCAATTAGGCGCGCGGTGGTTTTATAATAGTCCGCCGGGAGATGAAGAAGCACTCACTCTAATGAAGAGGTCCTGTAGGTGAGAAACAATGTCACGCGGATGGCGGCTGTAAGAAAAGCCGGGTGAATCTGACGAGGACGAGGTCGCGATGGCTGGGCCCTCCAACTTGAGTGTTACTAGACAGTCTACTTACTTAATTGTACTTCACCTACTTCTATCTTCTTGTATCGGATCTATTTCCAAGTCTCTACAATAGAAGCCTTTTTAAAATATGTTATAAGTATTGAGAGCTTTAAAACGGTGCAGGATTTTTCCGCAATCAATTTCACGTTCACTATTGGACGTGGGGAAAATTTGTCAAGAATGACTTGACTTTCAAAAGTTTCCATTCACTTTTTGCGTTTGCTCCATGTTGTTTCTGCGTCTGTCTGTCGGTATGTTTGGCTGTGCTGGTATCTTGTTCTGAGCCATACTACACTAAATAACAATCCGATTTTGAAAGCATTTCCAGAAACGGAGAGGGATTTCCCCGTAATGGTTTTTTGCGAGTCTAACCGTTGTCGGGTTATTAGTTGTGAGTGCACATAGCCTATTCTGTTTCTCATAATCTAAAGTACCGGATTGCTCAATGAGTAGTTTTCATCTGTTGGAATCACACACTTTTTGCTTGAGATTCGGCTTCAGCGCACTTGAAAACCCACCATTAGCAATTTTCAGCTCAAAAGATCGTGTATTTGGCCAATAAACGGGTAGGAAGATCACGCGCGACGAAGTAGGGCAAGAGACTGCTGTGACGACTAAGGAAAATGAATTTCAAGCCGAATTACTGGTCATATACCATCATATGGCATCTTTTCGGAAAGCTGTCGCTTAGATCTTCCTATCAATAAAATTAACCATGAAAATTCTCCTTTGGGGGTAGAAGAAGTATGGTTTCAAGGGGATCGTTCATGAATTATATTGTGATTGGATCAAGGTAGTTTTTACGCATGCGCCAACGTAAAGTTTTCGCAACCGACAAAAAGGAGAAACTATTCTGCAGTTTCGATGAAATTTTTGTGAATTGAGTGAGATAGCCTATACAAGGTCGCAAGTAATTTAGTTCGTACGAGGTCCCCTGCGATTCAATAGTATTTTTAGGCATATTAGTGCATATGCGCTTGCGCCTGTGCAAAATTCATAAATCTAATATTTCTCGTGATCTCGTACTAATTCAAAATTCAAAATAAGTTTGGGAAATCCATTTCACTGAATTGGATGAGCTATGGTTTCTGAGCATGCGCAAAAGGTAAAGTTCGTTGTCAAAGGGAAAACGCCGAAACGTTTTCAGGCAAATGAAAACGAACACTTTTATTCATTCAATAAACCAAACTCTAGTTGGTAAATGAACCTAGCACCCTAATAGACGAATAAGTTATTTATATACAGTTTAGAACTCAAAGTCAGATAAAGCGCCTCTGAAAGCCGGAGTCTTCAATTTTCTACACAAAATATCGATTCGCTTCGTTATCAAATGTGTGGAAAGGTTTGCGAAGGAAGTCTTCTCGTAGTTGCTTTGGGCTAGAGGTCTCCCATTGGGTCACGTCACGTTGCAATTTTTATTTTTCCTGTTATCGCCCACATTCCCATTGATTGCTACCCATCAAACTGCACCTCTTTTGAAATAACATCACGCAGACATTCCAATCGAAAATGTGATAAAATAAAATGATGTGGAAATGTTCCTCAATATTCCCTCTTTTTTCCTTCTTCCTTTCTATATCTTCAAAGTTACCATCTTCATTAAGCAAACAACAATCATCTGCAATCATCATCAGCAAACATCTCTGAAAACAAAATTGGAGAAATTAAATTAAATTACCATTGAAACGGAAAATAATAAAAATTAGGTTGATTATAATTATTGGTTCCTGATTAAGTCTCGAGAATGTCCATTTAAATGGAAGACCTAAGATGGGCTCAGATTTCTGATGTAGTTACATTTAAATAAACACTCAAAAAATAAGAGATAAAAACGACTCGGTTGTAAGCGGAACTCATCAGAATCTTGTCGTCACAGATTTCGTCCCACATTTCGTTTCAGATTTCTTTAGATTTTTTGCCTAGTTAGTCCATGGCTAAAACAAATTCTGTGTTAAAATAAAATAAATAAAAAATAAATAAAATACAATAAGTTGCTGAACTATTTTCACACATGTTTTAAAATCCTTATACCTAGTATATTGTCACCAGGGGACTCAAGACAACATGATCCAATGAAAATTAATTCAAAATTGAATGATACCAACACCAACACTTTCCGAGAAATTAGCGATTCGTTTTCCTCACGATTTCTGAGCTTTGACGCACTGATTCAAGATAACTTAATGTGAATTAATGTAGCCACAATTTTCCGACAGTATAATGGACACATGGAATCAAATTAAATTCAAAATCATGACCTTGAGGGAAAGGAGGGTAGTTCAAAGTTGTGTCCATTTAAGATTTAATTATAATTTTAAAAAACTTTAAAACAATATTTTATTATACAAACCAATTTGTGAATTACAGTAGGACGTCGATAATCCGAACGTCAAAAATCCGAGCACCTTCCCAGAAGAAATTAAATTTTTTTTCCTAATTGTTTTAATTCCCCTGAATCTCCCTTGGAGACTGTAATGTCTTGGTACGAATCTCAACCAGAATGCAGTCAAGTCCAACTTTTGACATTAAAGAGAATGAAGGATTTAGCAGTAAGGAAGAGAACTTCAACCCTCACTCAAGCGAAAATTAGTGATTTTTGTTTTTAAATGAATTAGGTACATAGTTTTTTAATGTGAAAATTAATTCGACTTTCTTTGAATAGAATCAGTGCTGTTTTTTATCATTTAAGTAATAATGATTAACAGGACGTTTCCATTTGTTTTCGTCACGTCACGAGCGTCACGTGATTTTCACGTACAAACCAATGAGTTACTAGGGAAGTGTAACTCCCTTATTTTTCATAGCAGGAAAATCGTTAGCCACTTTTTGGAATGCTCTGATTTTATCACAGTCTCTCATAATCCCTAAGCCTCTGGAGTGTCAAAAAAAGCTGATTTATTACGCTCAGTTATAAACTAATATTGCTAAGTAACCATGATGATCTAATAATGTGTAAAATTAATCATTAGAGAGTTAGATAAAATTAATCTAAGTTTAATTAATCTAGGTCTACCGTCCGTTTTTTCTTCAAAAATGTTTGTGTCATTTATACATTACATCTGATTTATAAGTATAACACTGTTTTCCTTATTTACATATATATGTAGTTATTTCGTTGCTTATAGGTACTATTTTCTCCTGTACCGTTTATCTATCTAAAGCAGTTGAAAATTTTTATTTAAAGCATCTATGGTTTTTATTTTGTCATGTTCGAAAATTCGAACAATTTGAAAGCCGACCTACCTTTGGTCCCAATTAGTTCGGATTATTGACTTCCTACAGTATTACATTTTTTCCTGTTCATATTAGAACTATTTAATGAATTTCAAATGCATTTTTTTGTACATTTCTGATTTTCCTACTTCATAGGCGATAAACTTTTTCTACTATTCTGTTAAAATATGAAGGTAAATTTAGCAAGTTTTATCAGTTTTTGTGATTTTTTATGCAAATTTTTTAAATTTTGTTCAATTATCTGGGTTCAAAAAGTGTAGTCCGATCAACTCATGCTTTAGAGTTGCATGGATTTTTTTTTAGAAACAATGGATTTAAAAGAAATCTCAATCTTGAGGAGTTTTACGGGCCTATTTTGCAAAGTAATGACACCTTTTCATACTCAATTTTGGCAAAAATACATTTTTGTTGGATTGTTGATTTGGGGGGGGGGGTTAATAGGTATATTTCTACATTTATTTCATTAATAAAAACGAGTTTTTCAACATACCACCCACCCTACATAAATGATGTGTGTGTGTTATATTATAACTGATGAATGTTCTATAATTACCGGGATCTTTTCAATAATACATATTACAATTCATTAGATTTAGTATTGACGAGTACCTACTTACATGAACACAATATATTACTTAATATTATAACATGAGTAATAATTTTAATTACTAGTTTTAATTATTACATGGTTACTTCTATTGAACTCGACCCTTCGGTCCTCGGAAGGAGCTCCGCCCCTTGGCCTCGCTTGCTTTCTGCTTCGAGCCTGCGGGTAAAATGCTAAAACGTGGAACATGCTTTCTTCCCGCTGATTCGGGGTCGCATTTTCCTATCAGTGAACAATAATGCGCATAACTCAGCTTCTGTTGATGAACAATGATACAATGTTAAGTTACTAATCTTAGTAAAATGAGAGCTTTCCAACGAATGGTGAACGATTTCTGTACGATGAACACTAACAACGGCTTGGTTGTACGTGAAACTCGTAATTAAATTTTTATGACAGTTTTTCGTGACATAAAATCGTGACACTTTTGGCCAGTTACCTAAGTGATGACTAAGGCATGTTCCATGCTAAAAATATGAAGTAGGCATCGGTTCTTGACGAGAAATAATAATTAACGACGCTTATTAAAGATTAGTGTCATTAACACTCTCCCAGAGTTTTAACCCGAATGACGGTCATCTTGGAGTAGGTCAGGTTCATTCATTTATTGTTTCACTTTGTCTTCGCCGTTCAAATCAGTTTTTCTATTTGTCACAAAGAAACAAGGAGATAATAGCAAGTGGCTTTTCATTAAACTGTTGTCTTCTGTTTCATTCTCACTTCGCAGCCCCGTAGAGGGAGAATGATTTGTCAGAGATTAGTCCAGCGCCGTTCAAGGCTATCAATGTCTTCTTTGTCCCGCACTGCGCTCAGGAAGTGAATGATTCAGAAAGATACTCTATCATGTGGAGAGGAGCCATAGCTGTTCGTATTTTACTCGTGCTTCCGAATTCTCATTTTCGTCGAAACATTAGAATACTCCATAAATCGTGTATGCATAAATGCATATATGATAACTTTTTTCAATCCAATTATAGATTTCCTCAAACAAATTAAACAATATCCTTATCCGATTCAAAATTTTCTAAATCCACACAAATAAGCAAGGAAAACACTTCAGCCAAGTTGGGAGTGTCACATAGGTTCCTCGTTTACGTAACACGAACTAGTACATTGAAACGTTTCAAATAATCCTTAAAGATTCCATGGAGTTTCGTTTGGAGTTTGAGAAAAATCTTCAATCAGGCAATAAGAAAATAATGCTTGATAGATGTCCCGTTTGCACAGGATCGAAAACTACCAGTTATACAGAAACGATAGAGTTCATTGGGGACCATCTACAGTCTGAACCGTTCGTCTCTTGAAGTTCCAGATAGGCTCCCTCTCAAAAATATATATATATATATATATATATATATATATATATATATATATATATATACCCCCCCAATCTATATATCTTTTCTCTTTTCTACTGTGTAGAAAACGAGGATAATTTGCTATGCAATTCGTCTCACGAGAAAAAAAAAAAACATTTTCAGGCCTGGCCGGGATTCGAACCCACAACCTTCGTCTCACGAGAAAAAAAAAAAAAAAAAAAAAAATTTCAGGCCTGGCCGGGATTCGAACCCACATTCGTCTCACGAGAAAAAAAAAAAAAAAAAAAAAAAAAAAAAAAAAAAAAAAAAAAAAAAAAAAAACAGTTCCTTTGAGCCTGACGGCTAAAATTAAAAAACATGAATATACTTTAGCCGTACACGACTCACTGCTCGTCGATTCTCTGAACCCGACCCCCCATCGGCCTCTGAACTCTGTTTATCATTCAAAACAAAAAAATGTTTTAGCTCCTCGCTCTCACTTTATTATAGAAATGATCACGACCATTGAGCTCTTGTGAGATGATGATCTCCTAATAGAAACTCGCGAGTAAACATTCACTTTATTATAGAAATGATCACGACGATTGAGCTCTTGTGAGATGATCTCCTAATAGAAACTCGCGAGTAAACATTCACTTTATTATAGAAAGAGGCTAAAGAGGCTACATACGAAATTACAGCTTCCTATAGTGTAAATTATAGAAATTACCTATTAAAATAATTTAACCACCGCTTCACAAATCTAACCGTTCTCGCAATATTCGGATCACCTGCTATGAATCACATAATCGAAACACCAGCTCAATGAAATCATCAGAAATTAACAAGCGGTTGCAATCATGTTCACAATATCAATAATTGAGAATGATCACCTGTGTGTAAACAATTATTCATATAACCATGCTCATAACTCAGCTTGTTGGCCACGCACTTCGCAGTAGTTAATATAGTATGGTTGGATAAATCAAGAGCTTTCGAACGAATGGTCAACGAATTTTGTGAAATGTACATATGAAATCGACAAACAAACAATTATGCTTACACTATGAGTTGCAGTGGGACATGTCACGGCTAAAGCATCATCGGCCTGGCACGACTATCTCGGGAAAAGTCTGGATTCGGCAAGAGCTCTTATCGATTAGGGGTTGTCACACTAAAAAGTCTATTCCAAGAGCTCTATCGATTAGGGGTCACCGAATATGTAGTGAGCAAGGAGAGAAGGAGTCATCTGAAGAACTATTCAGATAAACTAATCACGAGGGGGTACCCAATAAGAGAGCTAAAGAAAAGGATGATTCCATCTCATGTTGATTATCGCCCGGGAATCCACGATGTGAAAGAGCAAGTTCAGTTGACTACAATATTCTTTTTTGGCTTACCCAATCCCGTCCTCAAACTCTGCAACACAAAAGTTTTTTCTAATACACCTATACTCTCCTATCGCCAGGGATCATCAATTGGGGATATTCTTACAGATCGAAGAACAAAAAACAATCAACCGGCTCCCAAAGGACTACATCCATGCAAAGTTTGTCCAATAGTAAATGAAGAAGCAACATTCAATTCGGCCAACAATCCTAACTCATACATATGCAAAGGATCGGCAAATAGTCAAACGCCAATCTGTGTGTATGATTTGGTTTGCAAAGAATGCCCTGCTTTCTATGTCGGAAAAGCTGAAACCCAGCTCAACTTGTGGGTGAACAATCACCGTGCATCAGTTGTAAAGTCTGATGATGATTTACCCGTAAGCCGACATTGTATGTTACACAATGAGACCTTCGACGATTGTTTTAGAATTATAATTCTTCGAAAAACGAACTCCAACGAAAATAAAAGAATGCTGCGTCAATCAGAAAAAGCTCATTGCAACGTATTAGGTGTATATGATCCTCCAGGACTAAATAGATATTAGGAGATGACCACGCAACGTGCAACGCCTCATAGTAACTCGTTTCTCTGTCGACGTCGTAATAAATCCTTTAAACACAATTTCTCTTCTTTCTTAGGTTTTGAAAGAGGCTGTAGCCGAAATATAAAAATAGTTTTGTCTTGTTAATTGTCATAATATACCTAATGTATATTATGTGGGATCGTTGTTGACCGTTCAGTTATAACTACCAGAGGATGTTGAGGGTCGGTCAAACTCTTATTTCAACAACGTTTCGAGAATATCGCATCTTATCAAATGTTATTCAGGTCTTATGCGTAAAGGGCAGTCACTTAGGTAGCTAGCTAGTAACCCTCCCATAGCAGGTACCATACCCCTCCGCCGTTATTGCCTTCCCCCCCCCCCCCCCCCCCCTCACATTCCGTATAAGCTTAGTAAAAAAAGCTTCCTAAGTTGAACTAGTCTAGCAAGAGTTGTCTCATTGACCATACCTACCTGCTACTTGTACATTTTTTCGGGCAGTTTTTAACTTATCACTAAAGTTTCCATCTTGAGATGACCTTCTAGCTTAACTTATATATCATCATATAACATCGTAAGTATTCAACATAGTAACTAAGCGAAATTTCTATATCTAAGTTTATATACATATATATATATATATATATATATATATATATATATATATATATATATATATATATATATATAGGTATATTTTTTTTAGTGAAACCATGTCTTTTATCAATAGGACCTGATGATGATAAAATATATTCTCGAAACGTTGGCAAAATTAGAAGAGTTTTCATTGACCGACCCTCAAAATCCTCTGATAGTTAAATATATATAATATATACACAATTCCTTAATTACATTAATTAGTTTTTTTTTCAACTTGTCATTATTTTCCTTGTTTCTTTTTGTTAACGAATAAGATAGGGAAAATCTGTGAATAATCATTTACTTTTCCGTGGTACGGATCACACCTTGTTTCGGAACATGAACTTGCTCGCTATTACTACTCGTTCAAAGGCTGCACAACGTATACGACATATAATTATTATCAATCGATAATATCATCAATATACAATATAGTAATATAATAGGTATATTAATAAGTTATATTATATTATCAATGCGATAATGTTGTCAAACCTATCAAATGTTATCTCACGATCAAAGTGAGATATTCGAAGTATCATTGGATAGAGCTACTATCTTGGCAACCTCAACATTAATCAAAACCTCATTCATTTGGGGCAATAAATCCCTCCTCATAAAATTGACGCACCCAATAGGTCGAGGAAAGGTCATAACTGATCGTGGGTCATCATAATAAAAAAAAATCTATTATAATTCCACGAATTCTTTTGGAACCGTAATTACCTTTCAATACGAATGAAATACGATTTCAACACAGAACAGAGAGTTTTAGTAGCAAGCAAGAAAAAACGTATCGTTATTACGTATCCCTTAGTACGTAGGGGATACGTTGTCGCTGTAACGTCGGCAAATTGGCGTTACCATGAGCGTCACGTTCAACGTATCTAGTCTCGATACAAGAGTCAGGAAAAAAGCCCTTGAAATCTGACAACAGGGCGGTAATTTTTCGTTCTGACAATCCTTCCACGAAAAAGGCACAGTCATTTGAACAGGACTTAAAAACTGTGCTTAATTGATCCGGTCTCTCAAGGTTTTAATATCATCAATGAATGGAATTTGGGAGATAAAGGACTCTTAATTCAGACCTTTGTTTAAGAAAATAGCGCACTTCTTGCATGTCCTAAATTTCATGACATTGGAGACTTAATTTTAGCAGACCCCAAACAAGCTCCCATGACTTGCCATGTACGGAGTTCTGTCAGGGACCTCATGAAGAAATTGAACATAGACATCATTGGACAGAACCACTTGGACGAGGAAACATTTAATTGGTTAGTAATATATTTAATTAACTATGAAGATTTGCATTTAAAACCAGTAATAGGAACCAGATCTGCGAGTATCATGTAGTTGAAGTTTCTCCTAAATTGAGAAAAACTGCTTGAAGGAAAAATATATTCGATATTGCTACTCATTTTAGCGAATTTTCGTTACAAGAAAAAACTATTGCAATGTCTCCAAAAATGTAAATATAATTT
Source organism: Adelphocoris suturalis (assembly GCA_030762985.1). Taxonomy (NCBI): domain Eukaryota; kingdom Metazoa; phylum Arthropoda; class Insecta; order Hemiptera; family Miridae; genus Adelphocoris; species Adelphocoris suturalis. The sequence continues at coordinate 127,474,274 of CM061043.1, read as the reverse complement.
GAAAAACACTTTTATATATATATATATATATATATATATATATATATATATATATATATATATATATATATATACATATACAGTCATTTTGTTTTCTTGACCACTCAGTATATAAATTCTTGTATTGATTTTTGAGGGTAGGTCAAACCAAAAATCAATACAAGAATTTATATATATATATATATATATATATATATATATATATGTGTGTGTGTGTGTGTGTGTGTGTGTGTGTGTGTGGTGTGTGTGTGTGTGTGTGTGTGGTGTGTGTGTGTGTGTGCCATTCCAGACAATGACACTCCTTAGGATTGAGATAAAATTTCCGTTCTTAAGCCAAAAAATCAAGCTTTCCAAATAAAAGGATGAGTTCGTTAAAAAGCACTTTTTGAGCACATTAAATGGGTCAAATTCCAAAAAAACAACGGATAAAAATGGATACATTTCATTTTTCAACAGAATTTTAGCCTAAAGAAATGTATTACCAATGCACTAGAACATTAAAAATTATTTGCGCAAAAGTATGCTGAAAAACGTACTTAAATTTCATTAATTTACACAACAAATACAAAAAATTGCTAAAAGTCTAATATCGTTTCTGTCTCGCAGAATATTATTTAGAACTAGTTTTTTCCATTAAGCTGGTAGATAAGAATTTCTTTGCACTCAATGAGCTCAAATTTCATAACAATGTTACATAATATAATACGATAATTTACGAAAATTCGCACATATGATCATGCTGCATGACTGGAACTTTGCTATTACACCTTATTCGTATTGTCGTACCACAATGAGCTTGAATGGAGATGAGATCACAAAGCCCGTGAAGTCACAAAAATAAGTAGGTATGAACTAATGGCTGCATCTACACGTAATTACCATATCTGATTATACCATTGCTTCTTTAATAATCATTGAACCTTGGTCGCCGTAAAGTCATTTAGTTGTGACATAAATGCAGCAATTATGCAAAACGCCGGTTTATATACTCGTGAGTTTTTTCATCATCATTGTAGAGTTGGCAGCAAAAAAGTATATTAAAGACAGGAGAGGTAAAAGAAAAGCAAAAACAAGCATTTTAATGTTTGCCAGAACGGGAAAAACTATTATAAACCTATTACTTTAGGTGGATATCGAGTCTTGGATGGGATTCATCACAGATCTCTTGAAAGCCGGAGAGGCTGTTTCGATTTAAATAACTAACAACGAACGAAACAGCTGTATACTGAATTATATCGGAATCGAAGAAACATATCCAGAGTTGGGATACCCAAGTACATTGGTACTTAGAGTACTTTCTTCAAGTATTTGAGAAAATCTACTGATATTTGACAGCAGTCGAGGAAAATCAGTAATAAGAATGACGAGGTATAGCTGCACAAGACGCAAGTACTTCGAAAGTACTTGCCAAGTACAAGTACACTCATATGTACTTGCAAAGCCAAATACAAGTACATGTACCTTTACTTGTACTTGTATGAGACAACTACAAATTACTTTATTCGTGTAGGGCACCAATATAGAATAGCCATAATTTTTTCGTCGAAAATTGGATCAAACGTGCGTTTCTGTCATCCATCCCACTATTCTCGTACTGATACGGAGAGGGGGTGGAAGGGGGTACGAAATTCCTCCCCATCATTCTCCATAGTGTTCTACGTTCTGTGGTGTCCACCTGGACAAATCCTGATGTACTTGTACTATGATAAATAAGTACAAATACTTGTGTACTTGTACTTAGAAATTCAATTACAAGTACTTGTACTTAGCACTTCAATTACAAGTACTTGTACTTACTGATTGTATTTCAAGTACAAGTGCATTAGGTACTTGAAATTGTACTTGCGATTTTTCGAGTATGTACCTTTACTTTGCACTTGTAAGTACATTTTACCCAACTCTGCATATTTCAACCAAGGACCAATAGACAAAATAAATAAAAACCCTGATTAACCCCAATGGTACTGTTAAGAAAAGTTGGTTTATATTACTGGCAATGATGAATGGGTGAGGGAAGTCTTTTTGTTGGGAGAGGGAAGTCGACTGGAATCCTATTGGCTGCGAAAAGACAAAAGATCAGGAAGACGTAGGGTAGGAGACGTGATATCTGTCCTTCAGAAGCAAAAGAGAACCGCAGGTTGGAAGGGCAAAACGGAAATGGAACCATGAAACTCAATTTATTGTAAAAACTTATAAAGGCTGAAATACCGATATAAAGGACCTGGTATTTCCTCCTTCGAGAATTCTTCTACATTCTCGTTTATTCTATCTCTAGATTCTATAATTTATCTTACATGCCTTCTTTTGAGGAAAGTCCATAGTTACTGGTTAATAAACATAAATTATCCGATTTTGGGAGAAAAAACTCCCGTTTTTTCTTTTTTCTTCTAAAACTGCATAATTTTACTGGCATAATCTCTTGCATACAGACGTTTTTAACGGGTATTTATACAGTTTTAGTATAACCGAATCGAAAAGCATCAATGCATCAGATTTGTCTCATGGGACCGTAAATGGTACACTTTTTTGAGTGAACAGGAGAGGATTTAGCTCATTCAGCTGATCAAGACGGAGTCCGTAATTTGTTGCCAGATATCCCAGAGAGGCCATTAAATCTCAACTTTCTTGGGTGAACTGGACAGAATTTGGCTCACTCAGCTGAGTGAGCTCGAGTCCGTAATTTCATTTGTCTCTTGATATTCCAGAGAGATTCCCTAGCAAATTTAAGCTTTCTAAAGTGAATAGGAGAGGACTTAGCTCATTCAGCCGATCTGGGCGGAGTCCATAATTTCTTTCGTCTCTTGATATCCCAAAGAATTGCCGTATTAAATTTCAACTTTTAAGGGTGAACAGGGCAGAATTTTTCTGAATCAGCAGATCAAGATGGTGCTCCGTTTCATTCGTCTCTTAGTGTTCGAGAGATGCTTCCTATCGAATTTCAACTTCCTTGGGTGACCCTAAAAGAATTTTTCTCGCTTAGCTGATGGTGACGGAGCTCGTAATTATATTTGTCGCTTGATACCTCAGAGAAGCTCCCTGTAAAATTTCAGCTTCCTTCAGTGAACAGGGGAGAATTTAGTTCACTCAGCTCAGCAGGATGGAGCCCGTAATTGCATTCGCCTCTGTATATTCCACAGAGGCTCCCTATTCAATTCGAGAGAATTCAGTCCCGAGAGATGCTTTCTATTAAAGTTCAACTTCCTTGAGTGAAAACGCTGTTAAGGCCACTCAAATAGTATCCAAATTCTAACCCTTCATATTGAACTTTTTTGGAAACCTGATGTCATTTTTAGAGTCAGCGACAAAATCCTCCATTCGCTGCCCAGCTGAAGTCAATGATATCAGCGCTGTTATAGAAAGATGGATCATCAATTTTTTGTTTCTCAAGTTTGGAACAGTGAACCCTGGCAGATCACTTTCATGAAATGGGGCAGTATGTCCCCTTCACTATAATGGGGACTTGGACATCTTCTGTGGATAACGGTACGAAACGGAAAAAATTTGGACTGTCTCGTTGACACCACGTTCATAAGAAACGGTAGCACTTTCCAGGAGATGCTGGAGCGCGACCTACAAGCGCCCTACTAGCGCTCCGAACGGGCAATGGTTCAAACCTCGACCACTCATAGTGATATACTGTGATTGTTTAGTTATCATTATTAATGTAACCTACTGTAAGAAAACCTACCAAAAATAAAGGGGTTCATTCTTTTTTTTTTTTTTTTTTTTATAACAATTTATTGTCCTTGTACCTCGAGAATATCTATAGGGTGACACACTTTAGGCGCATGGGAGGGAAAAAGTTGGGAAGCAATATAAATGTCCTGAAAAAAATTGATGGGAGATCAACTGTTTCAGCAATTGATCAACGCTGTAAGAGCCGCTCCATCTTCCGTTCCGAGCGATCGTACTGTTCGTCTGGCTCCTCTTATGCGAAGTGACACTGCCCTAGCTATGGCGAATTGTGTTTTCACTCTCACCCATCCTACTACCAGCGAGTAAGGACGACTCCATTTCTCAGAAAGAACGTGTGCTGTTCTTCTCAGAAATGTGTCAAATTCCCGGTGCAAGGCTCCGTCGCATGAACAAACTAATGGGGTAAAGGAACCTCGTACATCTTCCGCTGCTCGGTCGTACTTGGCGTGTTTCGCTTGGGCTGCTGTGTTGGCTGTTTGTAACCATTCTTGAGAGCGATAGGAGGCGGCGTCAGCATTTACTATGCGGTTATCAAAAAACGCCGGCCTCCCTCGCTCCCAAACTCCCGTGACCTTGATGTCAGCCACTAAAGCAGGGCTTCCGCCTTCGGCCTCTTTAATCACTGGCTCCACTGTCGCTCCCCCCCACGCCAGCTCTGCCAAGCCTGTCACTGCATCTCTTACTTCATCATGGCCCCTTTTTACTAGCCCCCCCTTTTTGCAGTTCAAGGCGTGAGATACGTCGAAGGTAGCCCCGCAACCATCGCAACTGTTGGGTAGGTTCAGGGGTGTAAAGCCATATCTCAAAGCAAGGGCATCTCTAAACTGGGTTGGAGACAGGTCGAAGCCGTCACTTGCTTTTGGAGCACTGTCAGCCATTGAGAAGATCCTTTGACCCTTTTCATAACTTTCTGTTTGTCTGGATTTAATTAATAAAGGGGTTCATTCTTGCTTGGTCATACGACTCGCGTGTATCTCTCCTCCCTCTAATTTCTTAATTATAATTATAGTTATTATTTATAACTAATAAGTTTGCATTTTAAAACTGTTCTATCTCTAATAAGGTTCACCGTGGTCTAGTGGTCAGCATAGAGGGCTGCTGTATGAAGGGTTCGGGCTCGAATCAAATCCAGAGCTTAAGTTTTTGCTTCGTATTTCAACCTCGAAACATATTTTTAAGTATCATTTTGGTCTATTTGCCCAATTAATCTGTATTTTAGTAGAAAGATTGATTTTGGATTTTTATTTATTTTTGAGATGCGAGCTTGCGAGCATCCAGACCACCAAACTATACACAGCATTCTGATCTATTTGTCCAACTAATCTATATTTTAATTTAAGACTTTTTGGTGACGGAAGGATGCTCTCGAAGTTTCTGGGATTAATTACCTTAATAAAACACCTACACTTTACAAGTCGTTCTGTACTTAACAAGAGCTATCCCATGAACTGAAAATTAATTAGGTACCTACATAGAAGTGATTATAAACTCGATTTCGTTAAATGAGAATTCTAGTGGTTTTATAACAGCTGATTCAGTCAAAGTTGATTGTTTGTTGCTTTGAGGTGAACGGTACCTACCTGCGTTACTCAAAACTACTCAAAACTATTTCGACTGGGAGTAGGTAAATGACTCGCAAGTTTACTAAAATGCTGTGGCGGTACCTGTTGGAAAAATTATGTACTATTTCACACCCGTCGACCCCTCAAACTCCTAATGTCAGAAATTTAAGTTTTAGCAAGTTGTTATGCACGCCGTTCAACCTATCATGATCAAATTTTGGGAATAACTCTTGAATTAATCTTAGCGTGTTGAGATGAAGAGTTTTTTCTCTAAATCCCCCTAAAAAAAAGTTGTATTCAAATTTTGGGGAAATTTGAAATTTTGCCTTCATCTCCACTTTTAAAAATAACTCATGAATGAGATACCTATCATCTGAGCTATTTTTGGGTCAGATTGAAAATAAAGGATCTAATCGACCAAAACGGCCCTCTAGAAGGTCACACTCCAACCTCTGCTGCACTAGAAAACAAATTGCTTTACGCAGAGGCTCCGAGTAGGTTCTGCGTGGATTCACTATGGGCCCTTCAGGAGGTCATACAGCAGGGGGCGATATAAATAAGGCAGCAGGACGAAGATGCTGGTTGGTTTACTGCAATGGCCGAAGTCCAAAGGCGTGAAATAAAAGGGCATTTGGCCAAAAGATTTCAAATAAAAGAGAAAACCAAGAGGAAAAGTCGGATGGAACGCTGGATCTAAGTTCGTCGTCCTTGGAAGCGGGAAGATCACTATTGTAGCTGACAAAAGATGGGGGTTAAAGTTCAAGTGCCAAGCCAGCTAAGGACGGAGTAGATACTTGTCTCTTTAGTTTAAATAAGGCGCTTGAGATTGCCTCGTGAATTAATTCTTTAGGTGATACTTACCACTGGTGTTCTGAAAGGAGGTTTTCTCCTCATTGCTCTCAATAGAAAATGTACTACCGCTGCATTATAGCTGCACGACGAAGAACTATTTTAATTAGATATTACATTATAGATGTTCACGTTTGTTTTTAGAAAGGGTAATAGTATGGGTTATAGTGAATATTTTCCATGGGTAAATGTTTTCGGGTTCAAACGTGTTCCCCGTCATTTTCCCTGATTTTTTTTAGCGAATTTTTGAAGAAAATTAAGCTATTGCTCTCGCCTCAAAATTTGTAGAATGTGAATTTTTGAAAAAATTTTATGCAGAAATCCGTTTCAGGCTATTCTGAATCATATTCTGAAGTTTAACGCATTTTTTTATGTATGTATGTATGTATGTATGTATGTATGTGTCATTCCAGACGATGACTGTCCGTAGAATTGTGCTAGAAACTTCAAACAAATTTTAAAATGTTAAGGACACAAAACGAAAGTTCAAGTTCGTTGGCCAGCATGATCGGATTACATCTTTGGGTTGAAATTTTCAAAAATATAGTCAACAATTTCAAAATAGCCTGTTTTTTGCGATTTGTTGTGCGAAATTATTTTTTCAGCATACTAACATGTGGTATATTCGGAATCAGCGTAAAATTTCCTATAAGAATATGTATCAAGTTTTCAAAAATTTCAAAGTTGAAAAATCAGTCAAAAATCGAAATAATGCCGTTCGCTAGTTGTAAAATCGGTAATATTTCCATGAAACATTGTCCAAATTCAGATTGAACTACTCTTATGGAAGTATCCCTGTATAACCAATTTTAGAACCATGCTGTTTAAAACGTAGGTAGTAGGTGAATAAAAAAAAAAAAAAAAAATGTAATCACAACTGATGAGCTTACTCTGTGCATGTGTTAATAATTTGATTCCATGTTTGTCTATCAAAATCATAAACTAAAATTTCTCAACACGATCAATGGCGACTGAAATGTCGAAGATTTCTTCAAAAATTCGCTCATGGGGTCATGCTGCATGACTGGTTTTATTTTATTTTATTTTATTTTATTTTTTTTTCACTAGATAATTACCGTCACTAAATGTATGTGAAAGATCATTGACTGATCTGATGACGAGATGATTTGAGTTCAGCTAGTGTTAAGAGGAGATACCTACCACTTGACGTTGGGTACACAACATGTCCCACGGTGCGCGCCCCTACCGAGATGAATTGTAACTACGTTCCCCCATTGTCTTTTCGCACGAATAGGTTACGTTGAATGAATTGGCGCTTCAAATTTATGTCCGCTGCTAAAATATAGATTAGTTGGACCTAAAGATCAGAACGATTTGTGTAATTTGGTGGTCTGGATGCACGCATCTCAAAATAAATAACATCAAGTAGTCAATCCTTTAGTAAAAATTCAGATTATATGGACAAATAGATCAGAATGATTTGTATAGTTTCGTGGTCTGGATGCTCGCAAGCTCGCATCTCAAAACTACATAAAATCAAGTAGTCAATCCCTTAGTAAAATACAGATTAGTTAGATGAATAGATCAAAATGACGTCTTAAAGTATGATTTAAAACATTTATAATAATGAGGTTTAAAAACATGTTTCGGAGGTTGGATTTGAATGCAAAAAAATATTGGTCTGCACGTGGGATCGAACTCGAGTACCTACCTCAATTTTGTAGTCTGTTATGATATAAACTACACTACGAGGACACAAGCAATTTATGAATAAACACAGACCTTAACCACTCATAAGGGAGATTATTTCCATTGCCAGTTGACGCTAGTTCAAATTCAGGTCGGCAGGGGCGCGCATAGCGGGACATGTTGTGTACCTAGTGTCTGGTATACCTACCTCCTAAGCCGAACTCCGGTGAGTTTCCTCGGCGTTCATTCGAACGTTTCGAATAAAAAACAGTTCCTATGTCCAATATTTATGTTATTGATCCAAAGCTGATACACTTCCGACTACTTTTCACTCACTCCAGTCAACTAGGTAATACTTTCAAAAAGATAATAGGAGCAAATCTCTTCCAGATGCGCACAGCTAGTCTTGATACATGTATAACATATATACCTATTACAAAGCTTAATGATTATCTTAGTATTATGATAATAGTATTCTTCATCAATAAATTATTCTGTTGTCTCAAACAACCAAATGTTAGTTTATTGATTTTGAATTCCCAACTCGAGATGCATTGAGTCTATATATTTTCCCATCATTACGTGTTAATCGATCAGTTATCTAAGGACAAATAAATTCGTACTATATAGTTAGCCTATGCACGTGTAGATCAATGATCTGCGCGTAAGATTTATCTAATTATTGAGAGTTGATAAACGGATGAGTAATTAATATCAAACTAGACACTAAATGTGAAAATACCTGATATTTCCAACTCAATGTCTCAGGAAAGGTGTGGGATGGTATGAGAAGGACTTCTACGAATGTTCGACGTGTTTCAGCGGGGACGATAGGGGGAAGTTTACTCGAAATGACATATATCACACAGTATTGATCATTCTTGCGGACTCTACCACAAGCTGCCCATCACCGCGAGGGCTCTCAATGGACTGTGGCAGGATGAATGGGCTGTGTGACAACATCCGCTGGAGGAGCCCACTTCAGAGAATTAATTTCGAGGAGTCCACTAAGGGCAGATACCTCTCGAAGTTCTGGTATCTACCACCACAATACGCAGTTGCTTTGCTGAATAGTTGAGGAATCCGCCTCAGCAGTCAAGTCAGTATTGTTCAAAACGAACGTACACCAATTTTCGGTTTTGACATGCAAGTCTTATGGCTGAAGGTGTTTCTGAAAATTCCGATACCAAAAACGTTATCCAACGACCAATAATCGAAGTTGGTTGGGATGTATTGAAACGTTCTTTAATGATTTCTGCTTACACTTACAGGGGAGTCGTTCCTATGGAAATGTATTTACTCTGCCAATCTTCACCTGACTGAAATGATTCATCACTCGTCGATATGAATGCGGCGTGGAATGGGTGGCGTTTGACACGCGCATAATTTAATGCTGACGTCCTCTCATACCGAAATCAAGACTGGCAGACAATATCAAACCAATCAGCCAAGCACGCAAATTGCGATAGGGTATTTGAGGACCTTCGCTCACATTGGATACGAAGTGTTCACACGAAGATTGGCTGCAAAACTGTCAGAAAAATGGTCTTAGGATGGGTTAATTTTAATTCGGTAGTTCAAGCTGCAGGAATGTGTCTGAGGGAAACAAGGCGCAAATTTAGGCCAATTTTGACCAACAAATTATTTATTTATTTATTATTTTATTACTTGGCGTCATTTACCAACACAAAACTCGTTAAAACCCAATTTAAATAGCAAAGTTTGCCTAATGGAGTTTGAGACAAACTGTCCATTCGAAAGATGGAGAATTTGACGCGTCAGGACAGTAAACTCGTCATTTCGACCACCACTTCTGTTGACCAATCCCGCTTCCATTTTAATGACCATATATTCTCGTGTGAGTCAGGGTAACCTCAGAAATTATGGAAAGAGAAAATCTATACAAACATTCCGAAAACACCGAACAACTAAATTTATTTCAACCTGTACAAATTGGTTATGAGGACTAAATAGACTAAATATAATATCTTGTGAAATATACTAGGGGCCATTAGGTCATAGGGGCTCTGACAGGACACTATGCTGTCAGATTGAAAATTAATAAAATAAATCGAAGAGTACCAAATAGAAGCGCACGGGTTCTCTCTCTCTCTCTCTTCGTTCGTCAATAAATAAATTAGACTGAATAAAAAAGAGGACATTACATACATTAATTTATACAATAATTATGCATATTGTTGGTACTGTAACAAGCATGAAGCAGAATAATGAAGTTGATATTGACTGGTAGGAAATGTAGTGTAGTCAGATGGTAAGTAATATAAGTATATGACCAGTGCTTCTTATACACCTTATTCACTATGTGGTAAGTTACTGCCCCAGTAGCTCTTTTATCTTAAGGTTTAATGGGAAACGAACAATGGGTGTTTCATTAGGACGTAATCACCATTTGAAAAATTGGCCCCTAGTTGACCAATTCTGCTGCAGTTGTACCGCAGCCGTAAAGCTGAAGATTCTCACTCGTTCCCTAACGGGAAGTTATGTCTGACAATACCAGCCCTGTGCCACCGCACTAACTTAATGTTCGAACTTGAGTAATAATTTTGTAGGTCAAGCCTTACTTCGTGTATTCCCGTTGCTATAGGAACTTACTCTTAACGCTGTAATTGAGTTACCTAACAGTTCCACGTCCTCAATGAAGATGAAAGCGTTTTGTTTCTTCTCCAGCCCATTCGTTCTTGCAAATAACAGAACCTTTACGGAATACCTACCTACCAAGTCCATTTGGCAAAGTACATCTTGTTTTCTTGAAATCACAACACATGAGTCAATTTGTTTTTCGTGAGACGAGGATATGAAAAAGCAGATCCACATTTAATAACATTTAAGGTAACTACATTTTAATGACATGATCATTCAGATACGTACACATCTTATCAAGTCGAAACTTTCGGTTTATTATTTTGTACTTTCGGTTATTTTTTTGAGTACGTGAGACGAGGATATGAAAAAGCAGATCCACATTTAATAACATTTAAGGTAACTACATTTTAATGACATGATCATTCAGATACGTACACATCTTATCAAGTCGAAACTTTCGGTTTATTATTTTCGAGCCTTTCTGGAAGGACTGTTACTTATCAAGTTTTCGAAATCTCGATTTTTTAAATATTTAGTCCTTTAATACAATCCTTTAGGGTTGATAAAAATTGATGCCGAGCTTCTAGTACCATCTAGACCCCAAATGTGATTTTTAACACAAGTTTCATATAGTTTGGTCTTGTATTTTCGGAGAAAAGCCGTGGACGGCGGACGGACGGATTTTTTTAACTCAATTTTTGGATTCTACGCATCTTGAAACTTAAACCAAAAAGTTTTCAGGGGGTTTTGAAAAAAAAAATTTTTCTTGGTCGATTACGAAGGTTCATTATTGAAAATAATAAACCAAAAGGCCTTCTGTTCTTAAATTGGTTTTTAAAAATTATACTCCAACGAACTGGGGCTCCTTCAGGGAGATTAAATTCAAAAGTGTAAAATATCTACTTACTTATAGTTTTATTCATTTATTTATTTTATTTATTTATTTTATAAAAATCGAATTTAAAGTTATCAGTTTTTTGAAAATAAAATTTAAAATTGTTTATTTATGTAGGTAACGATGTTTTTACTTTCCCCACTTAACACAAAGGGTCAAGGGAAAATCTTGCAATCACCCTGAAAATCAATTTCTGAAACTCGTGCTAGGATGGGTATTTTGTTCAAACTGAACCCATATCTATACGTTTCGTGAAAATGTATGTATGTGTGTATGTAACTCGTGTACACGATTGCGACCTTACGGTACGACATCAATAAATTCCAATTATGGGGTTGGGTTTCTATACCCAAGACTACAACTGTAGAAAAATCAGCTTAAAATGATCATTTTTAGGGGGTTAAAAAATCGTAACAGGTGAAAAAACGTCGTTTTTAGCACTTTTTTTGCCTTTTCTCAAAACTGGCTCGAGGGATTTTGATTAAATTCACAGGGGTTACTCCTCTTCTGGTTAGAATCGATATCCAATACCTCTCATACTTGGAAAAATATTCTGAGGGCGTTTATTAGCAAAAAACATTCAAAAATAGGTGAAAAACGCCGTTTTTTAGCACTTTCTTGGCTATTTCAATAGAAACGACCCATCATAATAGCATCCATCTACAGATAGAAGTAGGGAAAGTAGTGTGAAGCCTCGCACCAGATGTTTTCGTGTGTTTGCCTGGTCCGGTAATTGTTCGCTGGTGACGGTAATTATAAATTTAGAGTCCATAAATTAAATACGAGTAAATTTCGCTCAGTTTTTGAGGGTCTTTTCGGAAGTTAATTGAATTTGAATTTTTTATCTTAACCATTTCTAGAAATACTCTTTTTTGCAAACTTGATTCTCTTCCTGCAATTTTGGAATTTTTGAAGACCATAGTTTGTCCTAAAGCTCTGCAATGGGCAACCAACGCGTCTTTAGCGAATTTTTGTAGAAAATGAAGCAATTGCAATGGCTCGAAATTTTTAAAATAAAAATTTGTGAAATTTCTTCATTGTGTGTTTGCAATTCTCTTTATAGGCCTAATAAGAAAACTTAAAACAAAAAGAGGGAGAACTGGTGGAGGCTGTGTTACCGATGTGTGATAATTTTCCCGAAACGTGGGAATTTCGGACCTCCGTGGGAAGCTGTCAGGGACTCAATTAAAAGGTCTTCATTCTTAAAAAAAAAAATAAAATAAAATAAAAAGGCCACATCAACCCTAGAACCCATATAATACGACTTATTACATGTCTTAGGTTGATCATAATATAAGTAACTTCCTAGTTACTTCCGTCTGTGTGTGTGTGTGTGTGTCTGTCGTGTGTCCGCAAATCCTTGCAACAAGCTTATTTTCCACAGTTTTCATCCGATTTGGATGAAATTTTCAGGTGATGTGCGGGCTAGAGGGTAGACGACCCCCTATCAGTTTCATCGTTCTTGACTCAATACCTCACTCTGCGCATGTGCAAACGTAAATTCTACCAAGCATCATTTTCTAACGCCCTAGTCGTTCGATCTCGCTCAAATTTGGATGATAGTTGGGAGATGACAATTTGATCATCTTCTATCAATTCCAACATGATTGTATCATTAATACCTACTGCGCATGCGCCAATATGAAATCCTTTTAACAAGCTTATTTTTCAAAGTTTTCATCCGATCTGGATGAAATTTTTAGGGAATGTGCGAGCTAGGGTGTAGTCAGTCTATCAGTTTCATTGTTGCAAAATTAATACTCCACTCTGCGCATGCGCAAATAAATTCCATTATGCTCCATTAATTCACGCTCTAGTAGTCCGATCTCGATCAAATTTGGATGATAGTTGGGGGATGGCGATTTGATCATACCATATCAATTTCAACATGATTGTATCATTAATTGCTACTGCGCATGCGCCTATGTGAAATCCTTGTAACGACCTTAATTTCCACAGTTTTCTTCCGATTTCGATGAAATTGTCAGAGGATGCGCGGGTTAGGTTGTAGATGGTCCCCTATCAGTTTCATTGTAGCCAAATCAATACTTCATTCTGCGCATGAGCAAACGTAAATTCCATCATGGTCCATCTTTTTACTCTCTAGTCGTTCGAGTTCTCTTAAATTTGGATGATAGTTGGAAGAAGATGATAGGTAAACGAGGAATCTATGTGCCACACCCAACTTGGCAGACGTTTTTATTTTGGGATTATTTGTTCTAAAATCTCCTTGTCAAATAATAATTTTTACCTTTCTCCTATGCTCCAGTTTTCTCAATATTTTGTTCTTCGTTCCTATTTTGATCATCAAGTTCCTGTTGTAACCGATACATAATATTTAAGTTTCTCTCCATAATATGGAGAGTTGTGGATTTATTAGTCTTAATGAAAGATAAAATTACTGTTGAAACGAAGGTTTTGATCTGTGTGATTCCTCTCTAGGTCCCTCCTATTTAATATTTGAAAAAGGCCTCTCTTAAAGTAGGTAGATACAGGTTATACGGGAGAAGAAAACATTGCATTTAATAGGAGATATGGTATTACGTTGAGACCTATTATAAATGGGTAATAGAGACCCTAATACATCTGCTCTAAATCGGTAATGTGTTTAAAAAAAATTTGGGAATTAGGAGCGAATTTTCGAAATTTAGTGTGGGATATGTGAGATTTTTGCTGCTGAATATGAGAATTTTGTGGTACCTCGATCTTGCGTGGGTGAGTGATCTTAATTAGCGGGGATTTTCCCTGAGAGTGGGAGAGGACGGGCTATCGTGGACTCTTGAGAAGAGAAAAATCGAATCTGTTGGTGGTCTGCGGCAGACCGAACGCCTTCATGGGTGCGAATCATCTCAAGGTAGACTTGTGCTTCTTCCATCGCGCATAATACGTTAATTTTATTTTTAAGTTGAATGACCAAGTTATGAAATCAAGAATAATCTGTCTGTCTAAACCAAAACCTCTCTCTAACAACTTACCCACACCTGTTCAAATATTTAATTTAAAAAAGCTTCAAACCCATTTTATGAAAATATTTAAATTTAAAGACGTTTCTCCTTCAAATAAAGCTCATGAATTAGTGTTTTCAAAACTAGGCGTCTTAATGGTTACCTCCATTTTCAATTTACGCAGAAGAGTTTATATTTAAAAACACGCGTTATTAGAACTTTTTCCTGATTTTGGGAGTCTTATACTTTTCGGATATCTTATTATACAAATTATTCTTATATTGTTTGTGAACAATACTCGTAATACTAATGCCATTCGTACCCTCCTACAAAGACTGGTGTCGTCACAGTCATTGATCTCTATCAACAGTGTGTGACACTGTTTGTATCCATGTGATGTGAGTTTATTGGCGATGTCATTGATGTCAATTGCATCAAATCTTTGTGAATTTGGAAACCCTGGAAAAGTTTCATATTAACGCAGATGTAATAAAGAGAACATTTTTAAATTCATTCAATTTTAATTAATTTCAATTTTAAGAGGATGTATAACTGATATTTATAATAAGCAACGTACAATGCTTTTCAATGGCTGGGTAGACCATCATGTTTGCCATTTGTTTAACAATCATTCGTGTTCTTGAGGTTTTTTAACGTTCATGAAAATCTAACATACTCCATCAATTCAATTTCATGTTTCTGAGGCAATTTAATCGTAACTTGGGCTCTCTTGCGGTACCTTATAAAAATCGAGGTGCCTAACATATATATATATATATAGAGTGTATATATGTACATATATATATATATATATATATATATATATATATATATATATATATATATATATATATATATATATATATATATATATATATGGGGTAAGGGGTTTCGCCCAAGACGTTACCAAACAACTAAAATCCACCAAACATGCATCTTCTTGCAATTCAAATTAGTACGAATGGCAAATTTCATGAAACTGGTACGACACCACTATAATTTTAGTGCTGGAATGAATCTGTTTTTCCTCGGTCATTATATATCATCTAGACTTTTAGCACACACATTCTAAACCCTTGTAAAAATATGTGACATTTCGAATTTTTCATTTTTAACATTAAATATTTCAGTCCCGTGGGTGAATCCAGTTCAGATTTACAATACTAAACTTTGAAAACTTGGCTGAAAAACATAAATCGAGTGGAAAAATCCTTTGAATCCAGTTTTTTAAATATTTCCATCGATTGTTTATATAGTTACCAAGTTTTTAAAAACATTATTGTGTTACTGTACCACGCTATAAACTTTGAAACCAGAAAAAACAGTATCATGGGTCTATTGACTTAATATAATATTCCACAATCAAGCATTGCAGTAAATACGTACTTTTTTGGTGCTGTTTTGTAGAAGCACAAATGGCGTGTTAGGCTGCCGTCTTTTTTGGAACAGTTTTTGCACCAGTTCTCGCCCAACGGTGATCGAGTGGTCTAGGAGTATTTTTATTCGCATCAGTACCATGCTTCAATGTTTCTGTGATTGTGGTTTACATTAAAAATCGTATTTTTATGTTTCTTATAGCAGTTGTAATGCTGATAACAAGGACGATTTACTTTATTTAGTTGGCTTAAGTAACTGACCGATAATAGGGTTAGAAGTTGATGAAATCAGTCCCATTTTCCAATGCCAGTCAGTTCCATGGATGAATCATTCATGCTTAGGATGGAACATTTTTCATAAAGCAGCCAAAACTTTGTCAAAAGTAGCCAAAAGTTTCTCAAAATTGCACCTTATGATATTTATCTTTTCATTCGCTTTGATAAATCATCACAAACATTTCTTTAGATTGTTTGGTTGAAGAAAAAAATTTCCTTAGAGCTTTGTTGGACTGCTGACATATCTTTGGACGTATTGGCCAGAAATTTAGTTATTAGTTACCTGTTTCCCTATAATATAGGCCTTGTCAAATGGGATCATGGAAAGAAAAAAGCGAGGGGAGGATGACTAGTACAATCTAGTTCGGTTTTCTTTGCATCACAGTCTGTAATGAATCCAAAAATCACTAACAAAACCTGTAATGAGTACCTGAGGAGCCATCCTAAGAAAATGCAATATCGTCTCTTTAGTTTTTGATTGGAGTTAATCAATTGTGTTTCCCAGGAATACAAAATGGCACAAGTAAAGAAATTTACGGCTGCAGCGCTGAAAGAGCGGAAACGATCAACAGAGCGTTGAAGGAGAGAAAGATGGCAGTGATCCTTCATAAAGCCGTAATACCTTCTCAATGTGACGTATTTGACTGATGAACACAATAGTGATTAACTAATCTATTTCTTCGTACAAAGCTTTCGAATAAAATTTACTTCCTTGTCGATTTTTGTAGATTTGAAACATTTTGAGTGAGTCCCATGGCAGCATTGTCAGAAGGTACCTACCATGGATGTATCAAATTCAAATGTAGCAATTCAGGCTTGAAAATAAGTATTGATCTCTAAAAAACTATTTATCACTAATAGCTTTCATCTGAAAAACGAATATATACTTGAAAAAATAAGTTTTGAGCATTCCCATTTTTCTGAAAACTGGATGCTGAAAATTGCCCTTCTACTGAGAATTACCCAAAAATGTAATTTACGAAGAGAACCAATAAATGTCCAAATTGTAATAAATATGACTCAGTTAGCTTTTTTTATTTTTATTATATTGGCAATGTTTGTGTTTACCATTGTGAAATGTAGAATAATCCCGATTTTAATTCTTTGAAGACAGTGTTATAAGTTGACGGTATGTTATAAGTTGATTATGATTATTTTCATATGGATGCATGTAATAAAAAATGCCAGAAATTTCAAAAATATGTGAGATAGTTAAGACTGTTATTGGTTAGATTGTTGTGTTCAAACTACTTCATACTACTTCCGGTAATAATCTCTGGACACTTCATCAAAATCGGTCAATTCTTCAAATACCTGCCACGGAAAGCGCTTGTGAAGATCACGCAAATCATGAATGCCTCTATCAAGCTTTGGTACGTTCCACAACTATGGAAACTTGCTGAAGTCATCATGATACTGAAGCCATTAAACCAATAAACCAAAAGTTTACACAGTTTTTGAATCGCCCGATGAATATCCAAGAAGAAGAGTAACCTGGAAAGATCACTATTACTAACGAATATTGAATTGAGATCATTGCTCAACAATAAATAAGCAAGACATACGGATGGTAGATATTTATGGGTGTTTATGGGTGATGTAAGATTTAAAATCAAGCATTATCCATAATTAAATTCAGAAATTAAAAAGTTTCGTTGTCGCCAAGCCTCTTTAATGTACAAAATAGGTTTATTTGTACAGGCCCTGTTTTCCATCAGGCTGGAACATTAAAAAGATTTGAACGTTAGCAAAGATGAGCAGAGGGACGATAACTTCAGCGAGAATTGGCGCATTTCCCAAAGCGAAGCGCCTTCAAATACATTCCGAAAATGTTTTGAGCACCTCACACTTTCACCATTTATTCAATTTTACTGACTAAACATCCCCCCCGTAATCAACAGTATATACGTCTGTGCGTGCATATTCCACGCTAAGGGGTATCGGAAACGCTTTCTCATCCCCCATGATTCCTACGAAGAAATTTTGGATTCCGTCCAGAGGTCCAGGGTCGTTGAAAGTAATATCAGAGGTCTTGAATTCTCTGTGGAAGTGCCAACAATGATGTTGCGTTAGCTTTTCTGTAAATAACTTAATCAAATGTTGAAGTTGCATATTGGTTATTGGCTATCACTTTTGAAGACGATTATAAATAGCTTCATTTTTTCTTTTAAAGGAATCGGATTGTTTCACATCTCTGTACATGACCTATACAGATGGAGGCAATATCTCAAAGCCTGGCCGACTTTGTAATAGCTCTCGTGGGCGGGATGTTTTGCCAAGTCTTCTCGATATTGAATTTTCGTTGTTGTTCCGTTATTTCACGAGTTGAAATGAGTTGCACTACTTCTTGCTCAATTCTGAAGAAACTTGAACAATCGCACACCAACCTGTCAGAGTCGGCCAACCATGAAAATGTGTGCTTACTGAACTTTAATATGCATATAAACAACTCTTTTCGTGATTACTTTAAGTGAATGGATATGTAAATACGTTTAATTATGGAGCTTTGTGTATTATCACGGATAAATCATAATTGGGTGGGAATGCGAAACCATCAAGGTAACCGTATTCTAAATCATACCTTTGAGAAAACCACATTGTTCACCTAAAGATTCACAATCGTTGTTGTTCCGATACGAGTAATAGAATTCAAAATAACTACTATGTATTGCGCGGTATCAAATGCTTTTGTTTGGAAGTGAGCTAATAAGGAAACAACCGATGGATTTATATTATGTGACTCCCTTGGAAAAGGGACTTTATCATATCGGATGTCGAAATTGAGTTACTGCCATTTCCGGATTTAGTCCGTTTACGGACCATTCCTGTATTAGTTCCAAAGATATGATTTTTCAAAACCTGGTCGAAATCGGCCTAGTAGTTTCCGAATTCAAAAAAGACACACACATACATTCATTTTTATATAATACAGATTATATAATATCTGTAGCATTCATAATTTCTTCCCTTCGGTATATCTTATCTTAACTGTTTCTCATATGTTGCAGAGTGCTTGGAATGGGCGACTCGACCAAACTTACTGGCTCCACCAGTCCGCCTATTAAGTTGAAACCAATCAACCACAATAACCAATCAAAGTAAGAATTCAAATTGTTTGCTTGCCGTGACTATAATACGTTTGGTGTAAATTTAATAATTTATTAATTAATATTACTCTTCTAATTCAACTAAGAGTTTGTTCCTTTCCTCTTCATTCAGTGTTTCCAACAGCCCTTTCCAAAGTTCGCTCATAGGGTCCTTATTGATTTTCCAGTTCATAGTTTTATCAAAACCCTCAGCGATTATTCTCTATTCCTTGGACCAGGCAAGATCCTTTTTAATTATTTCCTCGCCACATGATTTTTTATCCTATCCCCATGTTAGTGAAACACTTTGCAGATGTATTTTATGTGCAATTCCATAGTGGTAATATATGTAGGTAGACGCCCACTTTCCAACATGCTTCGGGGACCTGCTTGACACCCCAAACAATCTTCTTAAAATCGCATATTGGCACGCCTTAACCATGACCCCTTTAGGTATAGATGGCTTCTTTCGCTCATCCTGAGTATAAATCATCGCGTACCGTCAAGATTGTGTTCGAAATCAATTTTATCAGTAATGCCAATAATGTAGGTATAGCTACATAACGCCTATATCATTATGTCCATTATAACCCTGTTAGCAAAAGCCAGCTTTACAAAATCTACTTGTGTGAATTTAAACTCTGACTTTTTACATTTTTGTTTACAATGAGTGACTAGAATTGTCTTCCAGTTTCACCCGTTTAGTGAGTGACACTGAAAACAGTTTCGAATCGTACACATAATAAAAGGTGGAATCCGTCACAATTGTATTTACAATTTAAATAATTACTATTCCCATGCACATGGGAAACTTCACGTTATCTCGAGAAATCTTTTTATTATATCATGAGTTCTAGACCAATCCGGATTATGCAAGTTCCATTATTGGTTCTTCATAATATTATTAAATTCAAAGAAGGAATATTGCAGCTGCAGACGTTTATTCTTTATGAAACGTCTCATTCATTTTCGACTGCGTTAAATATTCTGATAGACTAAATAAGCCACTCGAGATAACCGTCTCCGTCTATCTTGAAATGCAGTCTCATCTTTCCTGCCAGCAGCTCGTCCAACTTTATCTCTTCGTCTTCTTCACACGTTTACACTTCTCACACGTATCTGTTTTCTCTATCTGTTTTTTCAAGCACCTGTTTCGGATGTGAAGATAAAAATAAATAATCTTGAGTTTTCTTCATCTCCCTCTCCAAACCCACAGCTCGTTCTGTATTTTGGACACACTTTATTACTACTGAAGTACGTATACAGCGCTGAGTTCGAACCCTGTATAACAATAAGGGCAATTATCAATAAGGTGACGTGCATAACATTTGCGTACTGTGCACTGTTCAACCTTGCTTTATCTATCCTATCTATCCAAAGAATCAAAATATCTCAGCAACACTTATTTGTGGACTTAACTATAAAAATCTTTATGTTGAAATTCTTTGCGTTTCTTCTTTGTACGTGATAATACCATGTGTTATACGTGTGTGCATCGCATGAGGGTCGGGGTCAAAAGCAATGCACCCCTAAGTACACATCCCCAGATGCCGCTATACTGAGGCAATCTGGCGATATGCCGGTCATACTTTCCTCTTCAATGATGGCTCAACACAGACACACACACACAAGCACACAATTCATTGCTTCCGAATCTACCTCAAAGTAGCGGAAGCATTGTTTTCACTTTCGGGAGAAAAAACATTTTTGGTCTCCAAAACCTAAATTTCCACTCGCATTTTACGTTTTAGACCACTCTGAACAACTTTGGTTCCTTGTGTGTGTGTGTGTTGTGTGTGTGTGTGTGTGTGTGTGTGTGTGTGTGTGGGGGGGATGATATTTTCAGGGGATGTGCGGGCTAGGGGTAGACAGATCCCTATCAGGTTCATCGTTCTTGACTCAATATCTCACTCTGCGCATGCTCAAACATAAGTTCTACTAAGCATCTTTTTCTCCTAGTCGTCCGATCTCGCTCAAATTTGGATGATAGTTGGAGGATGACAATTTGATCATCTTGTATCAATTTCAACATGGTTGTATCACAAATAGCTACTGCGCATGCGCCAATATGAAATCCTGTAATAAGCTTATTTTCCACAGTTTTCATCCGATATGGATGAAATTTTCAGGGAACGTGTGGGCTGGGGGGTAGACGATTCTCTGTCAGTTTCATTGTTGCCAAATCAATACTTCACTCTGCGCATGCGCAAACGTAACTTCCATTATGCTCCATTTTTTCACGCCCTAGTCGTCCGATCTCGCTCAAATTTGGATGATAGATGGAGGATGACGATTTGATCATCCCATATCAATTTCAACATGAATGTATCATTAATAGCTATTGCGCATGCGCTTATGTGCATTACTTGTAACGACCTTAATTTCCACTGTTTTCATCCGATTTCGATGAAATGTCAGAGGATGCGTGGGTTAGGTTGTCTTAGGAGGAGAGTCATTGGTAATAACTCCATCGAGATGTTGCTTATACGCTTTGAGGATTAAATCCCCTACATTCAACAAAACGTCGGTTACATCTGGCATGAGTATTGGCAGGGTGAGTTCACTCTCAGTGATGTTCTTTAGGTCCTCTCGT
This sequence comes from Adelphocoris suturalis, assembly GCA_030762985.1. Classification (NCBI taxonomy): domain Eukaryota; kingdom Metazoa; phylum Arthropoda; class Insecta; order Hemiptera; family Miridae; genus Adelphocoris; species Adelphocoris suturalis. The sequence continues at coordinate 127,452,742 of CM061043.1, read as the reverse complement.
AACCCAACTTACATGAAGAGACCGAAAGGTGGTCAATATTGGAGCCACTGGCCGTACCAGTCTTACTCACAGACACCTGCTTAGCGCAGAAGCTCGAGATGTTGAGTGTCGGAGGTGAGGGATGACTTTTTCATCCGCACTTTCAGGAGTACTACCCAGATCTCATGGACTTCCAAGTCCAGCGTAGGCCCCCTCAGTGGGTTGACTTTTTATTGGGAGTAGACGAGGAACAGTCCCTGTTATGTACCCAAGAGCCGCTTGGCTCTACTATGAACTGCTATATCAGATATGTGATATATCATTTGTGTGCACCTAGTCATAGTTTTATTTCACTTTGCTGATTATATAATATTTAGATGAATTAAGTTATTCGCCTAGTCTTAGATGTATGATTTTATTTTGGGTTTTTTTTTTTAAATCAGCTGCAGCGATTTAACAGCACCCTGTGGCAGAGTGCGGGAATGGCTTTCTCTGATCAATGTTGTTATTGTTGTTCTTCCTCCTCCAATCTGCCAGTGGAGTCCGTGGTGGCACTCCGTTCTGTGATGGAGGGCAACATAGCTCCTCTCAGAATCGTGTCACTTGCAGTGTCCCCTTAGACACCTTGTTCAATACCGCTAATGACCCTTCTAGCTGAGGTGCGACTTAAGTCAATAGGTTTTCAGAGATGCTAGGAAAGAGAGAAACCTCAGTGGGGTTACCCACATAATATACTTCTGCTCACCTACAAGATCCACATTCTGATAGTTCTATCAACTAATAAACAGCCTGCCTTCACTTTGCATACTCTCAAACCTCATTCTCAAGTTTGCACGTTATGGTATGTTTGATTCAGCTATTTACTTATTCAGTTTACTTTAGTATTCTTTTATTCAAGCCACATTAGTATTAGATTCAGCTTTAGGTAGTTAGTAATATGGATTTAGTGGGCTGGAAATGAGTGCTACGGGAGTATCATTTGGCAAGTACGGCTACTGACAGAATGTATGTCGAATAAAATAGGTCCTTAGGCTATTAGGTAGGTTACGGTTTTATAGCAGGCAAGCCCTTTTCCGTCCATTTACAGGCTTAATTAGTTCAAATGATAAATCCACAAATCAACGTCTTTTAGAAACATTTAATTCAGCCACAACATGTACTTGAATGTAATATACAATTTTGGCATTATAGTTAATTATATCAAATGTGTACGCAATTGGGGCGCTGTCCCAGTAAACTTAACTCAATTTCAGCAGAATTGAACCACGGACTACGCATTCATTCGACTATTTACAATTCATACCCAATTCCAAAATGTTTTTACAATGTTGGTGAACGTGCTCGCTCGATGGACACGTTTTTGAGACCCAATCCCAATCACCCGATCGGAAATTTGCCACAGGTGTCGATCAGAGTTAAACCAATCTGGCACCGTCAGGAAATTGACGTTCTCCGCAGCCTCCCGTGGCTAAAGCGGGCAGGAAAACCGATAAATTAAGTTTGGGGAAAGAAAATCTTATTAACTCACTGTCAGAAATGATTCATATAACTCGCCAACGCCGTGAACTTTTCCGAAAGGGGAGGGCCTCTGAAGTTGTTCTTTAGGCTAACTTTTCAGCGTGTTCCGATTAAGCCACAAATAAGTTCATGAAAGAAAATTAACTTATCTTGAGTCGTGACCGCCAGAATTGATGGAGATGCATCACGGGACTGCTGTATCATGGCCTCATTATGTTCATACTAATGAATTAGGAGTGTTCATAAAATAAATTGAAATGTTTAATAATAATTCTCATTAATAAAAATAAATAAATATATATCCCATATAATATGGAAACGTGGAGCTAAAAGGAGCTCCTCTAAAGAAATTAAGTGTTACTTTTAATCAATAACATCTTCTTTTTAATTGTGAGAAATCGTTAACAGTTTTCTGAGCTATAGAAAATCCGGAAATAATGGGGGAAAAATTGTCTGGCCGTGTCATGGGATCGAACCGACGATTTCAGAACAGCCTCTGGACTAGATCTGGGTCAGTATCATGATGACGTTATTCTTGTTTTGAAGCAAGCAGCATACCGCTACAGAAAAACAGACTTCAGTGTGGTGTAATTGGCATTATTTACAACACTAGAGAGTTCGTAAAGCGATAGGAAGATAGAGATGAGGCGCCTTATCGTTAACGAAAAACACGACTGCGCATGTGCGGGGAGATGAGGCACCTCATCTCCAATAAGACAAATTTATTTCACCTATTCATAAGATGCTTTAACCCGAACCAACGTATCTCATCTCTTCCTCCCTACCGCAAAGTAACCTTACTCACTGGTAACAGTGATATTAATTTCTTGTCGGTATTCATGATTCATGAAAGTTACATGCATTTTCTTGTTCATAAATTTTCAAAATCTGCCATTACCAAACTTATTCGAGAGAAAGAAAAGAACTAGGAAACCTAGAAGTACTGGAAACTGAACACACGGGATAGGCGGGAAGATCCCCTTGGTGGTTCAGCGTTACTTGAAGATAAGTAGCGTCACTAATAACAATAAAAACACTAATGCGTCCCTCTTGACTTAATCAGGTTAGCATACGCTGTGGCTTGACCCAGATGATAAAATTCCCTAGTACCTTAACCCAATAATTGACTTATCGTTTAGGAAGACTAGACGATGGCGGGGGATGCGCAGAAGGATGTGGTTGGATCTAGTCTGACGCTCGTGGTTTAAAGGCCCGATCACACAGGACGCGTTATAACGCGACGTTAGGCGTTCCAGTAACGTCGCGTTACTGTGATATGGTAGTATGACGCAACATTGCATTACTCCCGTCACACACATAGCGGTACCCCTCAGCGATACTTTCAGTAAAGGCCGTATCACACTAGCATTTTTTCCGCATTTTTTCTGCGTTTTTTCTGCGTTTTTAATGCCAAAACGTGAAGAAGAAGAAGTGCGTTTTTAAGTTTTATTTTTGGAAAAAATGCGAAAAAATACGATACGGTATTAACGCGACGTCAGCCAAGCGGGTTGTACAAAATTACAAAATATCGCGCGCTGAGGGTGTTCTCCTCGGTCCTTCTCGTTATCTTCTGGATATTCACCGCTAGTAGTTCATGTAGGTCCTCGAAATTTTGTCTCGACATGCGGAAATAGTTCACAAAACGATCTTCATGTGAGCGCAACTCCCGACATAGACTGTGGTATTCCCCAAGCTCTTCCCTCCTTTGATTGATTGGTTGCACCCAATACCGTCTATTCCTGCGATCTACTAGCGCTAAAAGAAGTAGAGCTTCTTCCTCATCAGAGTCATTGTCAGAAATCATTATAGATTAGATAAATTATAGACGCTGGGAACCGCGAACCCCTTGAGTAGCACAGACAAGACTGTGTCTCGCGCCCTGATAACGCCCAATAATAACGCGGTGTCTGTGACGTTGCTATATCGCCGAACGTCGGGGGGAACGCGCGTTCCTATAACGTCGCGTTATAACGCGTCCTGTGTGATCGGGCCTTTAAATGACAACTTCCAAGATTAAAATCGATGGTAGAGTTATAATAATGCCATAATAATGACCCTACGGTTTTCCTTGATTTGAACTTCATGTTTTCTAGATTACGAAAATTTATAATTGGAATTAATTAATCAAGCTTATTTCGCAATGCTATTGGGTCAAAGGTTGTTCATGTAACCGACGTGAGATCGGGCCCGGAAGGAATTGGACGATCCAGAGGAAAATCCTCTTCCGACCTAGATGGGAAGCAGACGTTATAGCTGGGGGAGTAATTTGAATAATATATTCGTGATGGTAGAGTTTCCCTGGCTGTGTACAAAGGATTCCAGGCGGTTATAGACGACCGCACTGCCCTACCTGGGTCACCTCCGGGCTGAGCGAGGAGGTGGAATTCAAATGCTGCCGTTTGTTGGGCACTCAGCGGATCAGGATGCTCGGGGCGCAATGTAACTAAACCCTCATATAAATACCTATAGCTATTTCGATACAACAATACTGGGTGGTCACGAGTTATTGGATCATCCTTTCGCTTCCGACTCTACTAAGGTTTTCACTTCCGGGAGAAGAAAATCTTCTTAATACTTTACAAAAAAGTCCTTACTGTCCTAAATTAGTTTTTAGCGAATTTTTGAAGAAAATTAAATTATTGCTCTCGCCTCAAAATTTGCAGAATGTGAATTTTTGAAAAAAATTTATGCAGAAATCCGTTTCAGGCTATTTTGAATCATATTCTGAAGTTTATCGCATTTTTTTAAATGTATGTATATATGTATGTGTCATACCATACGATAACTGTCCGTAGAATTGTGCTAGAAACTTCAAACAAATTTTAAAATGTTAAGGACACAAAACGAAAGTTCAAGTTCGTTGGCCAGCATGATCGGATTACATCTTCGGGTTGAAATTTTCAAAAATGTAGTCAAAAATTTCAAAATAGCCTGTTTTTTGCGATTTGTTGTGCGAAATAATTTTTTCAGCATACTAACATGTGGTAAATTCGGAATCAGCGTAAAATTTCCTATAAGAATATGTATCAAGTTTTCAAAAATTTCAAAGTTGAAAAATCAGTCAAAAATCGAAATAATGCCGTTCGCTAGTTGTAAAAATCGGTAATATTTGCATGAAACATTGTCCAAATTCAGATTGAACTACTCTTATGGAAGTATCCCTGTATAACCAATCCTAGAACCATGCTGTTTCAAACGTAGGTAGTAGGTGCTTGTTAAAAAAAAAAAAAAAATAAAAAAAAAAAATGTAATCACAACTGATGAGTTTACTCTGTGAAATATTCCGTCCTCCGATTCTCTCGGTCGCTCTCTTTAATGTTTTACGCTCAACTGTTTTAGGACGATGTAGCTTTAATACTGACTGTGGCTTAGAAAATATCAGCCATGAAATTATGAAGAAGTTCTATTTATGTACGTACTAGCACGCAGACCCAAGGCCTCGCTCCGCTCGGCCGTCAGTAACGTTAATCTCAAGGCCTCCCTCCATCGAAATCTATGAATATTTACCTACATTTGTCTTTAAATCTACAAGATCAGTTTAATAATAACAATGTATGAGTACCTCTAATTATTTTTAATAATTTGATTCCATGTTTGTCTATCAAAATCATAAACTAAAATTTCTCTACACGATCAACAGCGACTGAAATGTCGAAGATTTCTTCAAAAATTCGCTCATGGGGTCATGCTGCATGACTGGACTTTTTATTGTTCTCCAACGTTTCTCCCCAGGAACTGGGGCTTCTTCCGAGAGATGAAAATTAAATTCAAAATATCAAACGTGTGACAATCTATCGATTGTCGTGATAAAAATTCTTGGACTTCTATATTATATTTCAATCTTTCGATGTAATTTTGGAAATCAGGTGAAAAAAGTAGAACAAGATTTCAACCACTGGGATAATTTAGTACGCTTTTCTTTATGTCGCTCCTAAAGAAAGGTAATCAGGGAGGTTTTTCTATCTATCCAGTTGGGTTATTGGTTTCTTATAGGTACTCACTTCTTTTAAAGATGAAAGAAATACCGCAGGGGAGAGAGAGTTATGCGGGATAGTAATGGATTATGTATTAGTATAAACAATGGGAGTTTGTATAATATTTTATAAATAATAGAGATTATTGCTATTAACGCAAATGGAAGAGAGAGGTAGACTCACCGTTCTGAAGGTTGAACAACGATTAAGAGCAAGCGGACCCGTGCATATTGGGGATACCAACGGGCACGCCGTTCCATTGAATGGATCACCGTAACAGTTTTTGATAGCTGTTACAAAATTAAAACTGTAAAATCTGTTTTTTTTTTTGGTACGAAAATCATTTAAAACAATCAGTTTACGAATATCACATTTAAAATCGTTCCTTGTTTTGATGTGAAATATTTTAGTTTAGAGAATAGTAGCCTGTTTTTAGCTCAAGAAGAATTTAGCTCACGCAGCTGATCAGGAAAGAGCTAAGTTTATTCGTATCTTGATGTCTACGAGACTGTTGCTATAAAATTTCAATTCCCTGGGGTGAACGGGAGAGAATTTAATTCACTCAGCTAATCAGGACATGGTCGCAGCGGCTCCCAAAAGGGAATTATGATTCAAATTTCACCAAAATCACCACGAAGAACTGGTAGAAGTAAGATGGCAAAAAAAAAAAAGAAAAAAAGTGAGACGAGAGAGAGAGAGAGGAGGAAAATTAAGAAAGTCCGAAATCATGCATTTTGACGCCTCTTTTAGCTTATAAAGAATCTATCTACCGTAACATACTCGTATTTGGCATCAGGCGACTTTCAGGCGACTGGGTGAAGTCGGGTGGAGGCCAATGTTAGGCCGAAGTTCTCCTCTGTTATTTATCTCGGCGCATCCCGTCGCAATGGTATATTGAACGCTTGGCAATAAATTGCAATTGTTTATTGAAAGCTTGGCAATGCGATTGTAATGGTTTATTGGAAGCTTGGCAATTAGCATCGCGCTGGATCGCATTTATCACCACGGTACCTAATGTAACATTTAACCTGTCCTCTTTCCAATTCAGAGCTCCCAGGTGTACTGAATTATTCTTTGTTCCTCGGATTTCCATAAAAGCCTCCAATGTTCTGATTTTTACGTGGAAGCTGCTGATTCTTTTCTTTTTTTTCTTTTCCCAAACAGGTGATGTGTCATTGATTCCCCTAACAGTTTCTTCCTCAACTGCCTTAAAAACGTTTTTGGTAGACATGCGTGGATAAAGCTTGATTAATGAATAGAAATTGTCAATACCATTATTTTAAAGGCCATTTTTTACCATTTTATGTCTTTTGGTCACCTGCAAGCGCCCTGATTACCTTCCTTCGTAGAACCTTAAAATCTGTCCCTAATAAAACATAATTTTTGTTAGTAAAAATAGATTATTTGAGTATTCCAACGTAGAAGTAATAGATAATTAAGGATGAAGGAGGTGGATAATGAGTGATGTTCGATGTTGAAGGTAGATAACGCTCAAATTATTACACAAAGGTTTATTATTTCTGTACCTATTGGATAGTCCTTCTACGCAGAACACATGTCTGTAATTATTAAACGAAGTCTGTTATACATTAGGTATCTGACTATATCTGCATAGGCGTAGACGCCTTCCGAAGAGAAATTAATTAAATAACACACCTACAAACACTTTCCCAATATTCAACACGAGCTGACCCACCAACTGAAAATAATTAAATATACAACAAATCAACTACCTTCGCTTCAGAAGTCTATCCAAGGTGACAAAACTTATAACAAACTCGATTTCGTGAAGTCGGAATTCCATTGGAAGTATATCAGCCGATTCTAGCGTCGTAGTTTTGTACAAGGCGATTTTCGTTATGCTCCACTAGTTATGATTTCCGCCCATGTTGTTGATTTTTTCTTTTTTTTTCTGGCAAAGCCTTAGGGCGAGCGAACAGTTTAACTTAAAGCAATCTGGGTTGTTTCATTCGTTTCTTTTGGGATGATATCTATAAACGACTTAAAAAAAATACCATTACTGTTACCAAATTGACCATTACTTTTTTTTTTTCAATAAGAAAACTTTATTGCGTAAATACACTATTAAGTGTTCCAATACATATGCAATATAAATACAAGTCACATGAAACTTGTGGCATTAGTTCCCTTCCTTTGAAGGGCTAATGCTAGAAAAAAAAGTGGTAGATAATAATAATACAAAGATTTAGCCAACAGATTAATATGCAGAATAAGGATAACAACGATAAACTATAAATATGATTAAATTAAACGTTTAACAATTTTTTTTTCTTTTACCATTACTGAGCCAAATTTCACGTAGTTTGGTCCTGTAGTTGCTGAGAAAAGCTTCGGACAGTGTGCGGAGGACGGACGGTTATTTTTATTTGATTTTATTTCATTTTTATTGGATTTTAGGAATCTACGTATCTAGATACGTAAACCAATAAATTTTGAGAAGGGGAGGGGGAGGGGTTAAAAAAGGTTTATTGGTCGATTACAAAGGTTCATTATTAAAAAAATTAACCAAAAACATCATTGGTGAGAGAAACGATTTTAGAACATCGATGTTTAGTGATTGATCTTGACATCTATTTTAACATCCCCGCACTAAATAACGAAAAGTGATTGGTAACTATTGAAGATAGGTTTTGTGACAGTTCCCGTGATAACCAAGAGAATGCGCGTCCGTCGCTCTCGCGCCGGGCGTCATCCTCGAGTTCTTGGAATGCTGCGTTTGGCGATAGATGAGGATCCGAGAACCGGAAAATCATCTTCTCTGAACATAGCACATATGCTATTAGTACGAGTTGTATCTCTTATGGTACTGTCACACCCCCCTCTCTCTATGTAGTGCGGATTTAGGCCCCATTGCACCTCTGGGGCGATCTAAGTCCGTTACAGTTTCCACGTTTAAATCCTCCATGCTGAGTGAACGGCACATGCAAGTGTGTCAGTAACTAAATAACTTTTGTAATAACTTTTTGCTTCAATATGTACTCTCCTTACAATTTATTTTTTTCGATCATTTTCTCATCTACCTACCTTCTTTTTCAAATTCTCACAAGAGCCGATCTATGGCCTGTTTTATTAAAATGGAAATATTCGAACATTAAAGATGATCGAAAAACTTTTCCTGCCCCATTTAAGTTTTCCCTGGGAAGTTATCTTCACTCTTTTTGAAGAGCAATCACTAGAGTATATTATGGGAGTTGTGGAAGCCTCTTACCGCTATGAAAAGGAGAAGTTCTCAATTAATTCCACGAATAAATAAATAAACAAATAATCCCTGGCTTCGGAAGATGTAAAGGCGATGTAGTGCGGAGCAAAAAGGAAAATGAAGGATTGGGTGGCGGGCGCGAACTTTGATGAAGATTAAGAAAATGATTGGTGTATCGACCTTTGACCTTTTAGTCGGTTCATTAGCTGCATCAAATTCCCCCATTACGGGGGTTAGGGAAATTTTTGTTTGATACGACGACATTTAATTGGTTATACTTTCCAACGCACAATGGGGTTACGGAAACGTTCAATCGCTCTGACCATTTTGGTTTTAATCAGTCATGAAAATAAGTTGAACAACTCCCCTCCCCAATCAACCTCAGAAATCCCGTTTCAGAAATCTCTACTTCTTCTGTCAAACGAATCATTTCTCCTGGCAAAGAAGGAATGGGCAGGGCCGTAAATTGGAAAACCTAAGTGAAGATAATGTTATTAATATATTATATCATTTTAACGTGAGTTCATAGCTAAAGGTTACTTTCAACAGGTTTTGAAGAAGGAGAATTACAATCTTTTTATTCTCGGTAGGTACGAGCAGTACCTACCTACTATCTAGGTAGGGTGAAAAATGAATGCAATTTTATCCATAATGTGTATTATTTTCCCTCCCTCACTCAAATGCACTATGCGAGAGGATTTTTAGCAGAGTGAATCTTTTGAAAACAAAACCATGAAATAAAAAGTGCAAGCCTGTTTCTGGAGTCATTTGAACTTAATTTCGACCAGTGATATGCGATAAATGGTGATGACGTCTGCCTATGTATACTTCCACATTCACAGATTTACAATCCAAGCTCGAACCACCAGGATCCCCAAGCCTAAGAAGTCAATCGAACTTGAATTTTTCTTGTACCTTTTTTCGTATGAAGTTGTATTGGATGTAGTTTTGTAAGTTGATTAAAAAAAAAACCCTACTTTCGTCATTTTTGTCTAAATTTATATGATGAACATCCAAGTTTTGTTGAAATATGCGTACGGTTAAAATACGGTAGGTTTTAGGATGAAACTACGAGAATGTATGGTAATTTGGGAAAGATTGGTACGGTAATGGATGACCATGATTTTGCAACCCTGCGTGTCAGTCCCCTGGCAAAATGTCGTCGCAGCAACCGATTCCGTCAACCTCTGAAAGTGCTGTCCGCTCCACCAACCCGCAGATGTGAGATTCGGTCTGTAATCAAGTTCCTCACTTTGCGTCATGAATCTGCCTCCTTAATCCATCGTCAGCTTGTGGAAACTTGTGGACCTGAGGTAGTGACACGTCAGCTTGTTTTCAAGTGAGTTAGGCTGTTTAATGAAAGTCGTAACGACACTCACGACGAAGAAAGGAGTGGGTCCCTCATTTCAGAAGAGCTTCTGCGGCAAGCTGATGAAAAAATGTGCAAGATGGGTACCAAAAATGTTGACTCAGGAACATCGCCGAAATCCCGTTTCGGCTGCACGCAAATTTTTTCGTCGTTATGAAATGGAGGGTTGAAGCATTCCTTGGCTCGATTGTAACTAGGGACAAAAATTGGGTATGTCACCTTACCCCAGAGACAAAAAGGCAGTCCCAGCAATGGTGCCACACCCACTCCCCATCAGCAAAAAAATTCAAAGTTCAGTTTTCAGAGCGGAAGATCATGGCATCTGTGTTTTGGTGTCGTAAAAATATGAAAAAAAAAAGAAAAAAAAAGTCTGCCAAGTTGGGTGTGGTACATACGAGTAGCTTCCTCGTTTACTTAATGAATGTAAACGAGATCATTGAAAATTTTCAAATGATTTCGAAAAATTCCATAGTGGAATAGAGAAACCAAGAAGTAGCATAAAACATCTTAATTGGTCAGTTAAGAAACAAAAAAATTAAAAAAAAATACTCAATCTAATTTACGTTTGAGTATGCGCAGAATGAACTGATGAGTTAAGAACAATGACATAGGTACGGGACCATCAACAACCTACCCAGCGCATTCATTGACAATTTCATCAAAATCGGATGAAAAATGTGAAAATTAAGGTCGTTACCAGGATTTAAGATTGGCGCATGCGCAATAGCTATTATACATTCATGTGGAAATTTATCTGGATGACATTTTTAGGGAATGTGCGGTCTAGGGTTTAGACGGTCCCCTATCAGTTTCATTGTTGCGAAATCAATACTCCACTCTGCGCACGCGCTAAATTCCATTAAGCTCCGTTTTTTGACGCCCTAGTCGTCTGATCTCGCTCAAATTTGGATGATAGTTGGGAGATGGCGATTTGATCATCCTATATCAATTTCAACATGATTTTATCGTTAATAGCTACTGCGCATGCGCTTATGCGAAGTTAATTTCCACTGTTTTCATCCGATTTCGATGAAATAGTCAGAGAATGCGCGGTTTAGGTTGTAGATGGTCCCCTATCAGTTTCATTGTTGCCAAATCAATACTTCATTCTGCGGATGCGCAAACATAAATTCCATGATTTTCTATCTTTTCACTTCGTTCGAGTTCACATACATTTGTATGATAGTTGGAAGAAGATGATAGGTAAACGAGGAAGCTATGTGCCTCACCCAACTTGGCAGACGTGTTATTCAGTAAGCACTACTAAAGAGGAGTAAATAATACTGTTATGAAAAGAAAATAAACTTGATACGCCTCGTGAATTAAACTCACAAGGGACCCTTTTTGTAGGGGTTTGATATTGCTGGGCTGTGTAGCTTACATCCGCTGGTGAGTTCACCACAATACGTACTACTTCAATTATGCACTTTTATATAGATAGATCCTAGACTACGAAACAAACTGTTGCCTCCGTTTCTTTTTGGCAAATCTTACTATAATAGATACTGAGTGAATTGAACTATCTCGATGGACGTTGAGAAGTGCCAACCCAGTCTGTATTTCTTCACCCAACCACACATTCCACATAATTCACAAACAAGTGAATTCTCCCATCCCTGGCTGAGTCACTCACTTATGTTCGATCATCCAATAATGTTATGCTTATTTATGTCCATCCTTGTAGAAAATGACATACCTAACCTACAAACTGCATGATGTGATGAACATTAGTAAATAGGTATAATATACAATTACGAAATTATAAACTGAACTACTTACCACATTCTTGTTTTAGTGGAGCTTCTTGAAATCACATACGTATAAAATAAGTATTCGTATACATTCAGTTAAAATACACTGTGAAACCAAATATAAAACCATAATAAAACACGGCTTTCACTACGACTGTGACCTTGAAATAGACGCCTGTGTGTCCATTATCCATTGCAGAGCAATGCCACCCTCCTTCCTCCTTAGATAAGGTACCCCCACACGCCACAGTTGAACCAATCATCTAAGTGCAAAGCACACTCGATATTCTTGCCCTGCAAAATGACTAATTAGAATTTATATTTTATGTAAGTATGTAATTATCTATTAATTTATCTAGTGTCAATTGCCTTGGAAAGTTATAGGGACAATAAATTAATGAACAGTCTTTATTAACTTCTTTTTTTTTTTTTTTTTTTTTTTTAATTCGGAAAATTTTGAGGGGGAGTCATGACCCCTGTGACCCCCTTTAAATCCGAGACTGCGCGCGCGCACACACACACACACACACACACACACACACACACACACACACACACACACACACACACACACACACACACACACACACACACACACACACAGACAGACAGGCCGACAGAAGACAGACAGACACGGAACCAATGTTGTTCAGAATGGTCTAAAACTTAAAATGCGAGTCTAAATTTTGATTTTGGAGACCAACAATTTTTTTCTTCTGAAAGTGAAAACAATGCTTCCCTTACCTAAAATCGGGGTTTAGAGATCAAATTGTGGGAAAATGGTCAAATACATCCATGAAGCCAATAATGAAGGAACTGAAAAGTGCATAGATTTTGAAATTTGATTGTGATCTCATCAGCATCAGTGTAAAACTGATTCGTTTAATTGGTTGGGTGAGTGGGAAAGCTTTAGTCTCGGACAGCCGCACTGTGGGATAGGATAGCGCCCGACGGGTAGAAAAAGGTTGTTGACGGGTTGGGCGATCTCTTGGCCCATTGAGAAGGGAATCGTAATAGGTAACTGGCGCAGCTTGATTACTTTACTAGATTTTGGAAGTGCTGATCATTAGGAGAAAAGAACTCTGGAAATTTCCCTAATGAATCGCATTCTGTAATGGTTTGTTTTTTTCCCAAATTGGGTAAAAGACTGTCTATTCGTTTACAATATTTATAGAAGACATGCAATATTCGAATAATCCTCTGGTTTTACATATATTCCTCTTTCTGTTATAATATTGATTAATTGGAGTTTTTGATCCATCTCAATAATTTTCGTTATATTACTCAACCTGCGCTTACCAATGAAGTACCTATCAATGTTTCCGGGTGCCAACAGAAGTCGCCCAATCAAAATCGTATCCTTGATCATAATAGGCCTGCAGGGAACATTGTGAAATACCTGACAAACCCCTTGACGCAAAATGTGACAAAAAATGTGACATGTAGGGAATTTTGCTCGCTTCGCTCGCAAAGTGTGGCATGTAGCTCGCTTTGCTCGCAAACGGTAGATCCCTAAGGGTAGGTTTAACGTGTGTAGGGGATGTTGCTCGCTTCTCTCGCAAACGGTAGATCTCTAAGGGTAGGTTTAACTTCTGTAGGGGATGCTGCTCGCTTCGCTCGCTTGAGGAAGTTATACTGCCCACCCAACTTGGCAGACTTTTTTTTCTGTTGGAAATTCTTACAAACAAATTAAATCTTATAAAACTACGTGGAACCACAAAAAGATTATTCGGGGATGTTGCTCACTTCGCTCGCAAGGTATACCTCTATATAGGTAGGAAAAAACCCGTATTTATTCTTTTGAAATAGGCCTGCAGGTAACATTGTGAAATACCTGACGAACCCCTTGACGTCTTCGTAGAGCCTTCTCGCGAACACGGCAAAATTAATTTCTGATGTTAAACGCTTCTCCTCGCTTCCGCTCGCGATTTGACCGATTTAACGTCACTTTTTTCGATATCCGATTTCGGATTCAGATTCGGCGGGATCAAACCTTTATTTCGCCCGCGAAAACCGTTCCGAAAAACGTACCTTTATGGGGTATATTTTAATTTAAAAAAACCAAGTTTTTCGTCGGAATTTTCGAGAAAACGGGTCCGTACTCTCGCATTTTTTTTACGCATTTCCCGATACTTTTTTCGCGATCCGATCGCGCCGTCGTCTTCCTCGTAGGAAAACCTACGAAACCGGTATTTTTCCGGAATTTTCGACGGCCGTTTAGAGGGGTAGGGGAAGCGGGGAAGTCCAAAAAGCGCACATTAATTCTTACTTCGACCCCCCTCCCGCCCTACGGCCCATGGTTCGGGTGGGATTAAACAATTTTAAATTCGCTCGCTCCCACTTTTGGAAAATCCCAAGAAGATCCCCCCACTCGTAGATCCGGCCCACTCAGCCGTTTGGCCGTGCATAGACACGACAGACAGACAAACAAATAGACAGACAAACGGAGTTTCATTCTTATTAATAGTACTAGCCGCTCCGGCTCGCTACGCTCGCCTCCACGTCCAGCCGGGGGGCAAGCCCCCCGGACCCCCCATTAAGTTGCTCGCTTCGCTCGCAACGTGTGGCATGTAGGGAATATTGCTCGCTTCGCTCGCAAAGTCTGGCATGTAGGATATGTTGCTCGCTTCGCTCGCAAAGTCTGGCATGTAGAAAATGTTGCTCGCTTCGCTCGCAAAGTATGGCATTTAGGGGATGTTGCTCGGTTCGCTCGCAAACGGTAGATCTCTAAGGGTAGGTTTAACTTCTGTAGGGGATGCTGCTCGCTTCGCTCGCAAACGGTAGATCTCTAAGGGTAGGTTTAACTTCTGTAGGGGATGCTGCTCGCTTCGCTCGCTTGAGGAAGTTATACTGCCCACCCAACTTGGCAGACGTTTTTTTCAGTTGGGAATTCTTACAAACAAATTAAATCTTATAAAACGACGTGGAACCACGAAAAGTTTATTCGGGGATGTTGCTCGCTTCGCTCGCAAGGTATACCTGTATATGTGTAGGACAAAGTCCGTATTTATTATTTGAAATGGCTCTCGCTTCGCTCGCAAGGTAGGTACCTATGTAGGCATACCTGCTCGCCTCGCAATGTTGTGACATCGAACCCTTCACGTCAATTCTTGAGCCTTCTCTCGTCCACGGCAGAATCATTTTAATCGCTTTGCTCGCTTCTGCTCGCAATTTGACCGAGTTCTCGTCACTTTTTTCGATATCCGATTTCGGATTCAGATTCGGCGGACCCAAAGCTGTATTTCGCCCGCGAAAACCGTTCCGAAAAACGTACCTTTATGGGGTATATTTTAATCGGAAAAAACCAAGTTTTTCGGCGGACTTTTTGAGAAAACGGGTCCGTACTCTCGCATTTTTTTGACGCATTTCCCGATACTTTTTTCGCGATCCGATTGCGCCGTCGTCTTTCTCGTTCAAAAACCTACAAAACCGGTATTTTTTCCGGAATTTTCAACGCCCGTTTAGAGGGGTAGGGGAAGCGGGGAAGTCCAAAAAGCGCACATTAATTCTTACTTCGACCCCCCTCCCGCCCTACGGCCCATGGTTCGGGTGGGATTAGAAAATTTTAAATTCGCTCGCTCCCCCTTTCGGAAAATCCCAAGAAGATCCCCCCACTCGTAGATCCGGCCCACTCAGCCGTTTGGCCGTGCATAGACACGACAAACAAACAAACAAACAGACAGACGGAGTTTCATTCTTATAAATAATAGAGATAGAGATAGATCTACCGTTCAATGCAATCCTTGGTAAGGATTGGAAATACTAGGTTCATCAAGAGTTTCTTAACGTTTACCAACAATTGTAAAGTGAAGCTATGAAAATTATGGAAAAGGTAAAAGAAAGGATTAGCATACCAGGGGTATGAATGGTACCTATCAGAGGGACACTTGCTCACGTAGGTACCTGAATGTACAAAGAATTGTACCTAGAACTCATCGGAAACAAATCAAAGGACCATGGCAATTGGACGATTAAACCATCACTTCCCGATTACCCTTTGAATTGAGCGAGATCGGACGACTATGCCTTTATGAAATTATGCTTAATGGAATTTATATGTGCGCATGCGCAGAGTGAATCATTGATTTTAAACAATGAAAGTTATGGTCCCCATCTACCGGCTAAACAAGAAACTTTGAAAACTTTGTTAAAAGAATTTGAAGACAGCGAGTAGACAGACAGAAACGAAACCAGAGTTGTTCAGAATGGTCTGAAATGTAAAATGCAAGTGGAAGTTTTGATTTTAGTGCTTTTACGCGCAAACTGTTTAAAAAAAGGAAAAATGAAGTATTTTGTTCCACTTGTCAGTTGATGTATGTATGTACGTATGTCCTCTCAAAATCGTATTTAATGCCACTTCCCGACGTCCGATTTTGATGAAGCTTGGTATGGATGTAATCTGTAACAAGCTTTATAAAAAAAGACTTCTGTTCTTAAATTGGTTTTTTAAAATATTAATTAAACTCCAACGTTTCCCCCCAGTAAATGGGGCTTCTTCAGGGAGATTAATATTCAAAATTTTAAAATACCTACTTACTTATAGTTTTCTTTCTTTTTTTTGGTGGTTAATAATAGAATTTTTTCGATTATTTAGTTTTTTGAAAGTTATTAGTTTTTTGAAAATCAAATTTAAATTTTGAAGAAGCCCCTGTTCCTTGGGAGAAACGTTGGAGTTTAATTAATAGTTTTAAAAAACCAATTTAAGGGCAGGAGGCCTTTTTTTATAAATTTTTTAAAGGGAGACTACTGAAGACACATGAGAGGGACTTAATACTACCTCATGTGCCTAAAGTGGACTGTATTTTTAAATATCATTGCACTATAATAACCAATGACTAGATGTGATAATTAAATAAATATGTGGATATAAATAGCTTTGGAAGATTTATTAAACAGTAGGTATGTACCTACGTGAGGTAACTTGTTGAACTAAGTTTCCTACCTATAGAGTGGCCACTAAAAGTCAAGATGTTGGTAACAGATATGTATCACAGATATTAGATAATTTCAGAAAAGTTCATTCCCATAGCTGAAGAGGTAGGTAGGTAGATGAAGAGAATGAAGGCCCAACTCCAAGTGAGGTAGGTAGAAGATAGGTAGATGCAGAAGATAGGTAGAAGAAGAATCAACGAGAGAGCAACGAGGATCAACTGAGTGAGCTCTAAAGCCATTTTGTCTGCTCGAGAGGGATGCTCAAGGGAGAGTGCTGAAGACACATGAGAGGTCATCGATCAGCTGAGTGAGCTCCAAAGCCATTTTGTCTTCTATTCAACGGAAGAAGCGTCTATTCCACGCGGATCTCCTGACAAGAAAATGAGCTATCATGTGAATCACTTCGTGAGCTACTTGTTTTCTTTTATTTTTCATCTCTCGAAAGAGTGACAACAGAGCCACCGCTACCTAAGTAGACTCAAAAGCGATTGAGCAATTGAAAACACGGAATATCTACGGAACTCATTCAAACAATAACTTTTTTGGACTGTTCAAATTAAAAGTGATGAATAAGCGATAGCATAAAAATCCTTACTACCTAAATCATAAATCATTTGGGTAGAGCGAGAAGCTTTTAAAATGAGATGTACCGGAGACCTTGAAAGCTGGATATTCCTGCGGTATCACATACTCAACATCTTCATGGCGTCAGAGAAACGTAATTGTTGGTAATTGAACTTGCACTGTGGATATAAATCACATTGTCTCATTTCCACCTCTCGACAATTCCTCTCCGATCGCTGTTGACGAGGGGAAAAACTGTTAAAATGATCAATGGCTTTCAATGTGTTTTCTTGTCGCGGTATCGCGTTGACTACAGATTTCAACGTCACGCGTCGACCTGCCTACCTTGAACCTCGCGCCTTACAATATTGAGGACTTGGAGAACCTGTTTGGATGGTTATCTTGACAATGGATTCAAGTAGTCAATTTTATTATTGAGTCCTCAATCAAAATTACTTATTGCACCATTACTGACCACGGCCTCGAACGTGTTAACTGCAGTCTGCTTCACCAAAATTTATTCTGATGGTGGATAATTCGAACATGTTTTTTATTGTTTGATGACAATCAAGAATCATTAAAATAGGTTAGAATCTTTGACAAATTTGAAATTAGAAAATTATATAGGTTCTATTTTATCAGTTACTCGTCACCAAAATCTATCTGCAAGCTCTGAAACGCAAAAAACATGCGGAAATTTTAATTTTAGAAGGCAAAACGTTTTCGAATTCTCGCACCTACAAAAAGCTTTCCTACTTTCAGTACATAGTGAAAAAACAAAAGTTCCAGTCATGTAGCATGATCAAAAGAGCGAATTTTTGTAAATTACCGTATTATATAATGTTACATTGTTCTGGAATTTGAGCAATTTAAGTGCGAAGAAATTGTTAACTAACATTTTTATGACAACAATGTCTTTCTAAATAATATTCGGCTATTCAAACAAGGTTACGTATTTTAAGCTATTTTGCAGTTTTAACGATTTTCCAGCAAATATTGATGAAATGTAAGTAAGTTTTCCAGCGTATCTATGTGCATACATTTTTTAATGTTCCAAGTTCATTGTTGTGTCTTTTGTCTAAAATTCTGCTCAAAAGTATAACTTTAAAGATTTTAAGCCGTTTTTAGTGATTTTTTATGCAAGGTTTTTGGATGTGAACAATTTGATGTGCTCAAAAATTGTTGGCCAACGAACTCATCCTTTCGTTTGGAAAGCTTGATTTTTATGGCACAAGAACGAACTTCTTATCCCGATTCCAAGGAGAGTTATCGTTTGGAATATATATATATATATATATATATATATATATATATATATATATATATATATATATATATATATATATATATATATATATATATATATTTTTTTTTTTTTTTTTCATGTTGTTATGTTTTTATATGTTGTTATTTTGATTTTCCACAATCGTTACCTTTCCCATCCCCTTTTCCGCTTCCTCTTCCTTGTTGCTCCGCTGCCCGACCGCTAGTAGACCCCCCTTTTTTTTCGGGAAATTTATGAAGTGCGTGTTTTCATCCCCACTACCCGAGGAGGTGAGTGCTGTATCGGGTCGCAGGGGCATCAGTCTGTTGAAAACGCTAGAAGCGAAACGTTCAGGTAATTACCTAATCTAATCTCTCCTTCTGTCCTTTCCCTTGTTTCTATATATATATACATATATAAACGAGGGTTTTTGGGTGGTGATATATATATAGTTCTTGATTTCTACAAATAGGGGTGCCGGAACTGCCAGGCTGATTTTATAAAGGTCTGAAAAATGACGTTTAAGACCGCCTCAAATCGATCGCTTATATATATATTAATTGCTATGCAATTCTTAGGCCGACCCCCAATAATTTTATTTGTAACGTCCCAAACGAAATTTAAGATGGTTTTCACGTACAACCGAGTAGTTGAGTAGTTGCTATAGATTGTGTCACAATTTCAGTGTTTTTCACGTACAACCCAGCCGTTGTTGGGGAATGAAACTTCCGCAGTTTTCATCGCACAAAAATCGTTCGCCACTCGTTGGAAAGCGCTTGATTTATGTGATAAATGTTCACATTTCAAGCTACCAATTTCCCTCTCCTTACGTACCTGGCTACATTCCAAAACTAAGTTGATTCAGGCTAAGAATTGCATAGCAAATTATCCTCGTTTTCTACGCAGTAGAAAAGAGAAAAGATCCGGCGTGGCGCGAAGCGGTGAGTATAGATTAGGGGGGTCCAGGGGGGCGAAGCCCCCCGGCGAGGCGCGAAGCGCCGAGTATATATATATATACAGATATATGAGAATGTATTCAGCTATGAGATTTGTTTCAGAATGCCTCAAATCGGAGTTAAATTAAGAAAATTATCGACTATTTTGATTTCAACATTTTTGGAGCCATTGCAATACCTTCATTTTCTTTGAAAATTCACTGAAATCGAAACAAAACCAAGTGGCGTTATTAAGAGGATGGGTACCTAGGAATCGGGATGGATTTGATCGTATAAGTATTTTTTTATTATTATTATAATTTTTATTTTATTTTTTGCTTTATTTATATTTATTATTATCATTATTATTTTTTGTTCGTTGAAAGAACAGTTTTATACGTTCATAACACATTCGCAAAGCATGAAGGGCAGTTTATTCAAGTAAATACACCGGAGAAATAAAGAAAGTTGAATGGACCTCCCCTCGCGGCCAACAAGATGCCGCAGTGAACCAACGTAGTCGAGAGTAGCTGGGAAGAGAATAATTTATTACAATGTGACCATTCGCTAGTCGGCAGCGCTAGGAGCAGGGTGGATAAAGTTTTCCGAGTGTATCCATTCTCCTTGTCTTTACGGATGCTCATTGCTCAGAGATATGAATTACAAAAACGCTTACATTTTTATAATGGTTTACAATTTTTCTGTGTATAGCATAAATGTGCATTAGTTGAAGGTTTTACACATAAAATTAGAGATTTTCCGTTTACAGATGGTTTGTTCGGACAGAGATTCCAAGAACAGTCCAGGATAGAACTACGTTCTGAAAAGGGAGGGGATAGTACCTTCCAGGATCGAATCCTGGACTGAGTCTGTCCGTACGCACTCGGATGATTCAATCAATCAATTCAATTTTATTGTATAACCCGTAGGTATTACAAGGAGTTCCTCAAATACAAATTAAAAGTAGCGCATGACATCTTGCCTTCATTTCTGCCTTAACAAACAATGTTAGACTTTTTCGTATGATGTATCGAATAATTACTTGTATAGGTATACATAATTTATGTATAATAAATGAGCACTGCATAGTTAACATAAATCACTAAACCACTGCCAAATTTCAATAATAATCCCGAGTCATTGCCAAAATTTCCAAAGCGGTGATGTTCGTTCTATCTCTTGTGGATTTTAATCTTCTTCTTCACCTGCTTTCTGGAAATGTTGGGAGGGGACTGAGGAGGAGTATTCAGATTAATTTCTACTTCAGACCCAGTAGATGCAGAATCCACCAACGTAATTCGTCCATAGTGAATGATAAGTTTTTTTCCATCAACCTGTATTTCATCTCCAATCAAGACAGCATGCTTCCCGCCTTTTCTTGCTGAAACAAATAGGACAAGAGATGCTTCCTAAGTTCCCGTGTTCGTCTGTCGTAGAAGTCGGATATATTAAATTGGGATCTCTTGAACCTGTAAATGTTCTTGCGTACTTTAGATTTAGAGAAATTAGTAGCATAATGAATGTGAACTCGTTTACTTCTAGAAGGTTGGATGGTGCCTAAAGGTCTTACACCTATAACTTCATAATCCTCAAGTACGTAATTTAATTCCGTTCTAAGAATGTCCATCACCTTCTTCTTGGGAATATTCATGTTTTCTTTCCCTTCAAGAACGTTATGAAGAATAATATCGTTTCTGTTGTCCGTGTGCCGGTTCTGCTTCGTATTATTTATTTAGATAATGCTAGAATTTCTTCTACACTGCCAATTTATTCTCTTATTAATCTTTTGTATGAGCAAGATAGTTTCTTGGCTCTTAGCAATTTCTTGCGACAGAGCATGTACCTGTGAACTCAAAACATTCGTATGTTCCTTCAAAATGCAGTCGCAGTTTTGAAGTTTGGTTGTGATTACGTCAAGGCATTGAATTACCTGATGAATCTCGGAGGTCGACATTCTCGTAGTTGCAATTATTCATCGCGACACCGGTCGGCTCTTCGAGTGCTGCTGACTAAGGAATACGGTATTCGGTCGAATGGATAGTCCTTTCCCTTCGGTAAACAACAAACCACCAACCCAACTCGCAAAAATGACCTTTTTCCAGAAATCTACCCATTAAAAATGTATGAAAATTGTTAATGCTGAGAGTTAATAAAGAGCAACCACAAAAAACAAAATCTGAAACGAAATTCACAATACAACCCTGCTAAATCAATACTTAATACGGAGCTCCCAAAAAACGTGCGCTCGGCTTCGGCTAACTGGAACTCCCACTCGGATGATTCTGATGGGATAGGATAACCTGAACGAAAGCTGGAATTAAAACCTTTCTGTTTTCTTTTTATTTTTTTTTATTTTACTTTATTACTATTATTTTTTTCTTTTTTAAGGTTTAAGCCGCACCTCAACCAGAAGGATCATTAGCGGCAATCCCTCTTTTCTTATTCCCACAGAATATCTGAGGAGTAGGTAATCCCATAGCACCCATAGCGACCCCTGGCTGTGTATAACATTGTCCCTCGAATAAAAAGTTCAATACATCTTTTTCGAAAATATTAAGTTTACAGCCGTGAATCAGCCTGCATACCACATCTTTGCAGCTAGTTACATCGATATTGGTGAACAGACTAACCACGTGAAAAGATGCGAGTTTAGCATTTGGAGGCATCCGAATGTCCTTAATTTTGGAGACCAAATCATAAGAATTCAGTACAGTATGTTGAGGCCGAAAGTTGAACCAAAAGACAAGGTGCTTAATGCTCGACTAGATTCAACATTAAAAGAAACTGAGCAAATAATCTGTGGATTGCTTATAGAAAAGAAAAGCGTTAAAAAATGCAATCAAATCAGGAACGTCAGGGGATTACGTCATACATACAGTGTTGGGAATAATCTTATCGTCGAATACGAATACGATTGTAATCGCGATAATTATTCGTTGATTCTGAGTCAACTGCGATTAGGTATATTCGTATTCGTGTGATCGTATTCGTCTGTCGGCGATTCAATTCAATAAGAGTGTATTTCCATAAGAACATTGCCATTTTCATTACATATGTACATTGCTGATATTTTCAAAGTACAATGGAAATTACCCATCCACTTTAAGGCACATGCCTTGCGTTGTGGATAGGGAGTCACTTGCGATCGTATTAGCAACAAACAAAAATAACACAACTCACTTCAAAAGTTATAACTATTAAACTTAATAAATTAAAGTTTAATAAGCATAAAATAAATTAATTCTTTACCTGATAGGTTAATTAACAACACGCGTAAATAAATCAATATAGCTCAATAATAATAAATCAATACATCACTAAAATCAATGAAACAATAGACGCAGATGGACTAGATTTGAATTTCTAAATAACCTTACGTATACACACTTTCTAAATATGTTGAACATTTAATGTGTCCTTCAGTAATCAGCCAAGTAAACACAATCTTCTTATATTTGGCCCTATTAATATTACTGGGATTTCTTAGGGCGTTCGGGGCATGTCTCAGTACTATGGGGATCTTGTACGACATAGAACTCGGATGCTTCCAACCTGATACGTGGTACAGGAAGAACTGATTGCGTGTTATATCTTACAGAGTAAGGGATAGTCCTCGCACAGCTAAACCACCCTTCATGCTTCTGAAAAAACATCAGTATGCTCTTCATGTATAGCTGGTTGAGCGAGAAAATAGGGAGTATGGAAAACAGTTCAGTCGTACTAAATCTTTGACTCTTCCTCGCAAGTATTTTTAGTATGGCCTTTTGCCTTATGAACAAAGGATCGAGTAATGATCTAGACGCTCCCCCCCATGCTATTATCCCAAATGACAAAATAGACTGCACTAAGGATCTGTAAATTGTCAATAGAGTAGATTGGCATAAGACGTTCCTTAGATTGTAGAAAATAGATGGAAAACGGCGATTACACGGATACAACCCATAAAACTGCGTCACGGTCATCAATTTCAATAGGGCGTCCCTCCTATAATATGCGAAGCCTTGCTAATAATACCTAGCTTCAGAGGGACGTCCTGAAACCGAATCCAACGATTGGAGCCTAGCCTATTCGTCTTAAATATATTTCAATATGACGTCCCTCTGAAGCTAGGTAATATTAGCAAGGCTTCGCTATTATAGGAGGGACGCCCCATTGAAATTTATGACCGTGACGCAGTTTTATGGGTTGTATTCGTGTAATCGCCGACAGACGAATACGATTACACGAATACGAATATAATCGCAGTTGACGCAGGGTCCTTTTCTGTTATATACCCGCATGTTTCCGTTAATTCTCTACTATTCATTCATTCTGACCTGTATGTCCAACTAATCTGAATTTTTACTAAGGGATTGATTACTTGATGTTGTTATGTTTGAGATGCGAGCTTGCGAGCATCCTGACGACCAAAGCATTCTGATCTATTTTACCACAGTGGGCGTAAAAATGATTGGGGATCATCAATCCGATCAATCCTCATTCTATAGAAAATAGTTTGTAAATGCGGGGATATAACAGAAAAGACACTGACTCAGAATTAACGAATAATTATCGCGATTACAATCGTATTCGTATTCGAAGATAAGACTATGCCCAACACTGACGTCATGCCACCGTGTTTTGTCACAAACTGAAGGAAAAATCCTCAGCGTGGATGGGAACCCTCCATTCCAGGCCAAGCCTTGAGGCCGGCCGGCGCGGCGCCCTGAGTCCAGTCCTTCAGGATCCGCCTGCCCGTGTGTGGTAGAAGGAACCGTATGGTTATTGTATCCACTTTGCTCTAAGCGCTGTCGCCAGGCGATTCCTTGGAAAAGGGGGTGACGGGGGATTCCGTGTGGGTGGATTGTTGTTTGGTTGGCGGGGGTGGCGGCGGAGGAGATCGAGCCGCGGCGTGGAAGGGGGTTAGGAAGGACCCTTACGGCGGAGGGGGAGGGGGTTCAGGACGGAGCCCCGCGCCGTGAACTCAACGATCCGCGAGTTCGTCTGCACTCGAACAGCTGATTCCCCTCCTCCCCCTCCCTCCGCTCCTCACCTGCCCGACAAAACCGGCTTCCTCCCCTTCTCACCCCTCGGCAACCCCCTCGCCCTTCTGAAAACTGCCGGGGAGCGATCGCCACGATGTCTAGTGGCGTCTATGGAAGTTTTCGGTACCGACCCTTAGTTTTCAGAGGGAACAGCGAACTTAGTTTCGAGGGTTGGTCCGAATTGAAATGACTCCTTTACGCCAACGTTTCAAACAATTTATTGTTCATCCTCAGGGCTGTAAGAACCCCAAAGAGATTAGCTCGGTACAATACAGTACAATATTTATATTTAGATGGTACATAATATTGTTATGGACAACTACCACTGGACCACTACATAGACTGCTGCCAATGCAAATACACTACCAAAGAACAGTTAAATAAAAAACTATGCAATAAAACTATTATACAACCATAGGAACCTAACCTGGTTTGGACTACAATGATTGACTATCTTAGGGGGAGGTGGTGTACATTATGTACCCAAGAAACAGTGAACGTGGAACAACAGTGGGTGACATGCAGTGTGTACAAAAATTATGTTACATACCTTAGGGAATTAAGTGTAGAAACACTATCTCATATCACACATTAGTTGGGCATGAAGCTACCCAGAAATACAGTTATTTCTGGGTTGTAATTCTCAAGATAGTCAATCACTGTAGTCCAAAGCAGGTTAGGTTCCTATGGTTGTATAATAGTTTTATTGCATAGTTTTTTATTTAACTGTTCTTTGGTAGTGTATTTGCATTGGCAGCAGTCTATGTAGTGGTCCAGTGGTAGTTGTCCATAACAATATTATGTACCATCTAAATATAAATATTGTACTGTATTGTACCGAGCTAATCTCTTTGGGGTTCTTACAGCCCTGAGGATGAACAATAAATTGTTTGAAACGTTGGCGTAAAGGAGTCATTTCAATTCGGAACAACCCTCGAAAACCCCCAAAACATAGTTTAATTGTGAAGTGGTCGAGATCATCATACATCGGTACCAATATTAATGTTACCCAAAGGCGCAATTAAATATATAAACCTCTCACTCCGTATGTAACAAGAGCTAACATCTAAATGCAATGGTACCTATATCACAGTCTAAGCACCTATATCTACACAGAACCTACCAAACCACCAAACAAAAATAAAATAAAAACCCTACTTACGGTTCACTATATATAATAAATTAAATCTAGTTATAATGATCTCAATTTATTGAAGAAGGAATTACATTAAAATTATTCGGAATTATTCAGCATTATTATTAATCATTAATTAGTTCTTTAATTAATTCATACATTCAAATTGAATCATCTGGTCAATCATTTCAGTTTGTAAGAGAGCTGTTACCATATTTACAAAATACTTCTCTCACATTCATGCCGACGTTTTTTTCCCCCTGCCAAGGTATCCGAGTGAGCGAACAGATGATCGTACAGCGGTCCGGGTAGTCTCATTCGATTTTCGTAATTTTCAATAATGTACCTTTGTAATCGACCATGAAGAAAAACTTGCAACTTGATTGTATGAGCGAATTTTCGTAAACTATCGTAGGTATTACATTTATGTAAATTATTATGCAATTTAAGCACTTTGAGCGAAAAATAAACGGTTAACTATCAGTTGCAAAAAAGCTTGTTCTAAATATAATCAGTTATTCAACTAAAGAAGTTATAGTTAGCGAAAACTTCTTTGGTTGCATAGCTGAATTCATTTATTGACCGTGTCAAGACAGGTTTGGGAAAGTTGGGAAGCACCCTAGGGAAAAGCAACAGAGTTAGCTTGTTGAAGGTTTTAGGGCTCATGAAGTAATGAAGGAGTAGACCTACTTGCAAGAAAGGGGGCAACAATAAATTTAATTGAGCTGGTCCTAGCCATAGACATTTTAGGTACTTTAAGCATAACAAGATGTTCGGTGAAAATGGTTTTGTGTGATTGAGTAAGGAAGGAATACACGGCACTGGGAAAACACCCCAGAAGAGAATGATACTGTATTGTATTTGAATAGGTAAATGTTTGGGGTCACCCGAAAATAAATATATTTAACCCTGGAATGTCCCGGCTAAATTTCCAACACTTGACTCCCCGGTGGGGTGTGTCAAACCCCAACTTTAAAAAATGTTAGAAAATTTAAAAATAACTTACACCTGAATCAATTTTATTTTTATTCTGTTATCAAGAGTGTAAAGAAACATGAAGGAGGTACCTAAACTCATGACGAAAAAAGTAATAATAAGGCAAACCTCACGCTCTGAAGAAAAAAATAATAGCAGAAAGGTACCTCATTGTAACAGAATTTCAATATAAAATTAGCACATTTTCATTTGAAAACAAAAATAAATAAATAAATAAAATCTACAAAACAATTTTCTGAGATTATTTTGATACCGCTTACAAAACCCAAGAGCTAGAAAGAAAAGGTAACATGAAATTGGCACCAAACAATAGGATCAACATTCTCAACACTTTGAAGATCTATGATGTTCACAGAAGGAACATCGAACTTGTTTCTCCAAAACTGTCACTTTTGACGTTTCTTCATCGGAGGCCACTTCTTGTAACTCGACGTTATCTTCCTTGTTTGAATTTTCTCCTCCAAAATATACATCTCCTTCCTCCAACTGTTTCAACATGGATCTAATGTCTTCAGGATCCGAAAACTTGCGTTTTTCAGCCATTTCTAACGATGAGCCAAAAACAAAACTGTGGGAACGCCCACAAAAATAACACTAATTGCTATAGAGAAAATCACTAGCGGCCAACTCCCCGGTGGGGTTTGTCAATCCCCAGGCACAAGAAAGTACTCCACTACACTGAAGTCTTGAACGTACTAAACTGGAAAAAGGTTGAAGCCTTTAGGGAAGAAGTGAGGGGTGATATAGAAGGGGGTGAGAAGAGCCAGACGTGCGGGATTCAACATGATAAACTGACTTTAAATCGCGATTGGGGTTTGACAAACCCCACGGGGCATTCCAGGGTTTAGGATACAAGATGTTCGGTGAAAATGGTTTTGTGCGATTGAGGAAGGAATACACGGCACTGGGAAAACACCCCAGAAGAGAAATATGGAAAGTACCCATATGGCTATGATGATACTGTATTGTATTTGAATAGGTAAATGTTTGGGATCACCCGAAAATAAATATATTTAAATTAAAACATCCTATTTAAATATTTTTCTTTGTGGAAATATCCAATTTTTTCGTCTCAACACTTTCATTTCGACGATGTCGTTGGATTTGAATACGAAAATACGAGGGAAATATGAGCAGCCTTTCGTTCGCTCTCTTCCGGGTTTTCGAGTTCCCACGAAAACGGCGAGTCAGGTCTGGCGGCTGGCAGACGGATCAGATTCGTCAGCAAAATTCCTAACCTTGCATATCGATGATTCATGAGAGAAAAGAAACCAGTAGCCGTACCTACACTGAACTTCCATCTGCCTGGATATGCGTACCCGTTATCTTGCTTGACACAGAATCATTTATGATATTGCACGAAAAAGCTGTGAATTATTACACAAAGCTTTTATTACCTATTTCTGTACTACACTGCTCTTCTGCTCGGATTACTGACCTTTGTATGTACAGCCGATGGGTGTCTGGAAGAAGGTTGTATGTTATTTTTCGCAATTTATCGAGAAAAAAACTTTCAAAACTCACTTTTCCTGATTTTTCTTTCCGAGTCTACCTATAGGTAGCGGAAGCAATGTTCTCACTTTCAGGAGAAAAAATACGATCATGCTGCATGGATGGAACTTTTTGAGTTGCGTTGGCCGTTTTTAGGAGAGCTGGTGAAATACGGCCGTTGTATCTTTTTTTTTTAATCTTTTTATTTTGTGAAATATTACAAAGGTCAACGTTAAACTTCTATAGAATATAATGTATATAGTAAACAATACTTCCATTTAGGAAAAAAAATAGTAATAATATGTATAATAATAATTCATAGCGGAACATAAATAAATAGCTACTAATAATCTACTATACCTATAGGTCCAAAATAATCCTCCCCCACTATGAGCAAGCTCGTGTTGCAGGGTGAGGAGTCAGTCAAGCGCTTTCCATTTTAATTTTTGAATCCTGTTATTTATTGTTGTTTATTATTATGTTTCAATTGTTATTAAGTTATTTTTATTAATTTATTTATGTTTATTCAGTGTTGAGTATTTGCTAGTGTTTTTAATAAAAATGTTATTTCTTGGTTGCGAGGCAAGTGGACATTCCCTGTTACAACCAGCTTATTTTGGAAGAAATGTTTCCATGGTACAACAAAATTCCTCATTGTTCATCATTTTATTGATCCATGATTTGAATTTTTCTTCGGATTTTATGTTTTTTTCAAAATTGTATAAGGCGTTCAAAAGTCTAGGGCTATAATACTGCCAAGCTCTCTGCCCCATTACCGTGGAAATTTTCGGGACTATGAAATTCCCCCTCCTCTCAGCTCTCGGCTCCCTTGCCATGTGCCACATGACTCAATGCGTTTTCTTTGGATCTAGCAAAAGTTAAGGTTGAGCGAATAAGTAATTTACTAATAGGAAGTAGCTTGAGCTTTTCAAATAACTCTTTAGACCTAACATCATATCCTAATCTGGTCATAATTCGCACGATACTTTTTTGTGCCGAGTAGAGAGGCTTAATATTTTGCTTCGTACTCCAGGCTACAATCGCGTACATCAGTTTGGACTGAACCAGCGCGAAATACACAGACCTCAATTGCTGAGAGTTTAAAATATTCCTAAGAGATTTCATGACATGGCAGAGTTTTCTGATTTTACATACTAAATCTTTGGTCTGAGCTTTCCATTTCAAATTGCCATCCAGAATCACCCCCAAATACTTCACTACCTCGACCCTTTCCAATAGATTGGAGGAATGGAGGATTGGAGGATCTGTGCTCGTAGTGATTGCGCTTTCTTTTAGTCCAGTATTTGAATCATTTGGAACCTTTTTGGTTTATTATTTCCAATAATTGGTTTATTATTTCCAATAATAAGCCTATGTGATCGTGTAGCAAAAAATTTTTATAACCCCCCCTCAAACTTTGTCACTTTACGTTTCAAGGTGCGTAGAATCCAAATTTGAAATGTCCGTCCGCCGTCCGCCGTTCGCCGTCCGGGCCATAAAAGGCCTTAGAATTGACTTAAAAAATCTGTTCTTTCGCACATAGACTCCACTTGGGGTCTAGTTGGTCCTAACTTCTCGCCAGCTCGATCGCTCCACTCTCATGGGTGCTATGAGCCAAAAATAGGTGAAAAAGTTTTTTTTTTTTTTTTTTTTTTTTTTTTTTTTGTATATTTCAAGTTGTATAGAAATTGGAGATTTATGAGTGAAAAGAAAATGTTAGCTATTAATTTTATGGAAAAAAAAGTATTCTAAATGATACTCTTCTATTCAAAAAGAGATTTTGGATTTTAGGCTATTTTTTGCAATTTTATAGATTTTTTAAAACAAAATTTAATGAAGTTCAAGTTTTTAGCATAATTTCGTACATAAATTTTAGAATGTTCTATTTCATAGTTGATAAACTTTATTTGACCAATCTTATGCTAAAAAATATCAATTTAACAATTCTTAGCCATTTTTAGTGATTTTGTCAGCACATTTTTTGAAATTTGACCAATTAGATGATATCAATATACAGTATAGGTAACACTTTTATGTGTTGCAAAGATGGCTTGGTAATAAATTGTTTTGTTTATCAACTATATTAAAAAGCTTAAAATTGTGAGATTCCGCTGCTGTAATGGATTGAACCCATTTGTGAGGTCCGAAGCTCCGAGTTCTGATACTAAATATACTATAAGCGGCGTTTAATAATTATGGACCAGAGATCTACGTAGAAGGGCTGTCTAATACGTAAATAATAAACCTTTGTTTAATAATTTGCAGCGTTTTTAGCTATGAAAACATATTTCTAATACATAGTTATGTATGTTTTTAACAACACGTTATATTTTCCGTTGTAATATAAAACTCATGGGTCGTCAGCCTCGAAAATTTCACCTGGTGAATCCTGGTGAAAATTGAATTGAGAACGACTGTTTTGAAGTGAGGTTGCGGGGTCACATGAAACTTTCCTAAGTCCATAGTGGAATACGGACGATAAGATAAACTGCTAGCAAGCCACCTCCGTAAAACTACTGTAACGTATCAACTTGGGAGAGTCTCTAGCAATGATGACCTATAAAGGAGAAAATATCCATTACTGAAACAACGCAATGCGCAATGTGGGGGTGGGTCGATGGAAATGTTTCTCCATAATCTCGCCGTTTTCCTTCCCCACTTCCCCGCAGGCGATCTCAATCTCTTTATAGTGTAATAACAAGTCTTCCAGAGAAAACACCTACATCTACGGCAATTTGAAGACTATCGTCGTTTCAATGCTAACATCTTCGTATTTTTCTTGTTCATATTGTTGCTATTGGAGTCTAGATTAGGTATGGTGATTGAACCATTCAGTCGTTTGTTTAATATAATATTACCGATTGTTTTTTTGTACACCAATCTAAGAAAAATTCCAGATTAAAAGATTCACTAGTTGGTATCACTTTTATGAATCTTCGCAGAATAAATTATTATCGACACAAACGCAGCAATCTGTCGTGGAATTATCAGGAATGGGGCTAAACAAATGATTCCTCCTCTTTCGCCAAGCTTTCGATAAATTTATTATCTTCTTCAGGGCCTATAATATACAATACTACAGCTCAACCCTTAGAAAAATGGCGAACTCATAAAATACAATAAATAAAGGTACAAACGCAAAAATACTCCAGCAAGAAACAAGTATACTATAGGTAAAATCAGCTAACTTACTCAGAGGTGAACTACAGCGTGAATATCACACTACTCAGCGACCAACTGATCAGTAAATTCATCACAGGTTGCAAACAGGTACTAAAATAGAACAGGTACACAAATCAACAACTTCATATCAAGGGATGCTAATACCAATAACGGAACAAACATAACAACAACCAACCAACACTCACCAACTCAATGAAGTAACTAAAACCAGTTTATTGAAGATTTAAAAAGAAGAAGAAAATAACATCCGGCAGTCACAAAATTATACTAATAATTTAATTTACTTGCATAGCATAAAAATTCAAAAACAACATGGCAACAACATTCATCAGAATAACACTTATAAGGATGATAAAAGACCCCCTCTTCCTCTTCATCAACAATCATAATGACAAGAACCATGGAACTAAATAACATAAATTAGTCATCTGATAAATAATAAATTAGTCATCTAAAATCAATATGATCAACAACACAACAAACTATAAATATATATAAACTTTCAAAACTTAACAATAATAGTATTAATATATATATATATATATATATATATCAGCTCAACATCATTCACATATTAGTTGGTTGGTTGAGTGATAACTAATGACTAGCTAATGAACTACACTTCTGTACCTCAGCCAAAATCCTCGAATACACAGAACTGAATCCTGAAGTATCGGTTCTCTTATTACAAGCAGTTGGATTCATGTGAATATAAGCCATTTCCTTGAATAATCTTCGGCTCAATACTGATTCTCGATCCAAGATCTCAATCCCATCAAAATCAAACTCGTGCCCCATATTCTCTGCATGCGTGGCCAATGCACACACATCAATTCCTCCAGCATCACCACGACATTCGGCTACGTGTTTCCCACTTCTATCCTTTACATATCCCCCCCCCCCCCAAAATTTGTTGATTATGCAGGGGTGCCCACAAGGGGGGGTCACGACGCAAACTGCGTCGTTAAAATTTTTGGGGGGGGGGGTTAGAAAAATGAGTATTTTTTTATGAACAAGTAATAAGATTTATACTAACAATTCGCATTTACATTTGTAAAACAAGAAATACAACATTCTTTATCACATCAGTGTATCATTTACATTACCTATTTAATAAATATTTTAGTTGGGGGGGGGGGGGGGGGTTTGGTGGTTGGGGGGTTGGGTGGGGGGGGGGGGGGGCTCGAGTCGTTGCGCTTGGGGGGGGGGGTGGGCACCCCTGGATTATGTATACCAAATACAACAAACTCATATAAATAGAGGTACATATATATATTATATATATATATATATATATATATATATATATATATATAAGTATATACTTATATAAACACTGCAATTTATTACATAAAGGGTACGAGTATATTGATTAACTTTTGTGAAGAATTTAAACCGCATCTTAACTGGAAAGGTCATTAGCTTCATTATACAAGTTGTCCAAAAGGGGCACGTTTCAAGGGGAGCTATGTTGTCCCTTCGTCACTAAACGGATTGCCATCTTAGACCCCACTGGAAGATCAGAGGAGAAGAAATAATAGATAATAGCAATACCCGCAGAGGAATGTTTTTCTAATAATTTAAGGCATTGCTGCCATATGTTCATTATTCACTAAATTATTAAACAGTACATTTTTGTAGATGGTTTTGTTTAAGTGCAGACTAAATGTTTTTTTTAGAACTTGATTATGTATTTTGTGACGTACAACTTAAAACAAATAAATAACTAATAAATTGTAGAAGACACAGGGTAGGTATTGTGAAGGTTATAGGTGTAGTATCGATCTTAAGCGATGACGCAATGGTTTCTCGAGTCCGTGAGTTATATCGGACGAGTGACAGCGACAGCTAGACAAAGAGTCGCTACGTGCGGTGACCCCGCTTTATCCGTACAGCTGCAGCCCGCTCCACTAAAATCCATTTACGGCCGGCCGAAAAAATCTACTAAGCCACCAGTTACGTCACCATGTTACGCTCGTTCGAAGACCACTTAGTGATAATCAGTGTAAGGTATTAGTATCTATCGTCTTAAACAATATATTAGACCGGTTGGTTTGGTGAGTGGTAATCTTGCAGTTTTGACACCAAATTTGGGTTCGGCGTCCTTGAAACTCCTTAATTCTTCTTTTCAGTTCAAAAGCTAGTCTATTTTCAATATATATATATATATATATATATTTTTTTGAGGATTGCGCCAGCAGCCAACTAAACCTGAGAAGCCTAATGGTGCCTAACTACAAAACAAAAGTCAAACATTGGCGCCGACATCTTGTGCTCACTACCTACTTATAATTGTATTTATAAACCCGTTTTGTGCGGCTACCATGTCATACATGCCCCGGTATTCATGACATGCATGACAAGGCCATCTGATGAACCGAGCCCTGCTGGCCTCAGCCCTTGGGAATCGTTGGATGCAGTCCGTCATTAATGAAATCCCTCAGGACATCCCTAGATACCCGACAGTGTGCGTCTATGTTAGTATTTTTTCTCGTGAGGTAAATCATTAAAAACCCAGTTGTTGTGAATTCCTTCTACGTATATTTGTGGTTTACTCAATGAACAGAGAAGGTGGGACCTCAGAACAGGGAGTCTGACTTACATACAACGCCCGACCGTTGGCCGTCGGGAGTACCAGGAAGGATGACAGGTATGTAAGGTCAACGAAACCGGTTGACTGAACAATAAATTAATAAAATTTTCGAAAAGCTCTTTACTTGTTCCACCCTCCGCCCATTAATCCATATTGAACATCTACCACGAGACTAGGGTAACGAGAGTATATATATTAGAATTAATTAGCTTCATCCAAATCCTGAGTTAAGAAAGTCGTATCTACCCAGTGGCGGCCGGTGGTCTGCAAAAGGAGTGGGGCACCTACTAACTAACTACTAAATGGGCAGTACCTCGCAGGGTAACGAGAGTATAAATAGAATTAATCAACTTCATCCAAATCCTGTTAAGAAAGTCGTATCTACCCTGGTATTTATCACATAGCACGAGATGTCCAATATTGGTAGGTCTCACACATGCACAAGACCTGGCAAGCTTCATACTACCAACTCCCCAAGGATCATGTCTAGCTATATACTGTCTACTGCCTTGGCAGGGTTAAAACTGCCCTCCCGTTTTACTGGGTTCATAATATTCATATCTACTGCTCACCCTTCTGGTAGGCATTATACTGCCACCTCTTTGACTGAACTTATATTTACTCTATCCGCAATCTTGGCTACTATCCATTCAGACAACATGACAAAGTTTCTTCTCCCTCACCCTTACCAAACGGATGAGAATGGAAGGAATGGTTGACATTTGAGCACAAGCAGAATAGCTGATATTGATATCACCATCAGTTAAGGAATCAACAACTAAATTGAGGACTCAAATCTTCTAAAAAGTAGAGCGAAGTAAAAGTAGAGCGTAGTTGAGCACAAGCAGAATAGCTGATATTGATATCACCATCAGTTAAGGAATCAACAACTAAATTGAGGACTCAAATCTTCTAAAAAGCTTTTAGATAGAGCGAAACTGGACTACATTGTAAGGACAGTATCACGTGTTGCAGCTCATGACATTTGCACTTGTGCGCATGCTCCTATTAGCCCGACCAATGGTACCAATGAAAGACCAGCTACGGAGTACTACCGCTATAAATTTCCTCGATATTGGATTTAATTATGCATAATTTTGCTTGTGCAAGAAATTACCTCAGGAATACCATTAGAAAGACACTACGACAAGGAAAAAATCTTCAGAAAGTTGGATACAGAAAACTCGAAGGAAATTTTAGTTTGAAGGTCAACTCATTTGTTTACCTCCTTCACTAAGCTTTGCAACCTTCACTAGCGTGGAAGGAACATTACTATGCTAGTAGCCCATTGTGCTTCGTGGGCTAATTAAAGTTGTGAATCGAGCATGAAGAGATAAAATCAATTTTTTCCCATGTTGGTTTATCAAATAATCTGATCATTTTAAATCAATCCACCAAATGTTTCAACAGTTCCCACGGGTACTAACCAAACTGTCAGATGATTTCAATTGCTTCAGGGTCGATTGTATTCTATTGTTTGTATTCATCAGATAAGAATTAATATTTTAGTGATTGTATCCTTCGATGGACATAATCAATCTGAAGTACTACATATTATGTGCCGGAAAATCTCCATCAAACTGATTAGAATGGAACAATAACAACAAGATTTGTTTGTCTATGAAACTTCCTGTTGTCTTGAACGGTTAACTCCAGGAAGGTGTGAGAAGGAGATAATGTAATGGAGTAGTTACCCTTTCCAAGAGTTGAGGCGATTAGCCTCTAACAACTAGATACTGACCTGGAAGCTGTAATACTCCAGGTATAACCTAGAGGGTGGCAATTACATGAAACGGGAAGGGAGAACTATGCATACCCATCATACTCTCAGGGCTACAGGCAATGCAATAGGCACATATAGATACAATTGACAGGGCACAGGGATAAATACCTATTTATTTATACACCAAAGGATTTAATCCCAATGACCTAATAAGAAATTACAAAAGACGTTTTAAGCTAATTTATCTAGCTAATCTAGCTTATGTTCATGAAAAAGAATGTTTTGAGTTAGTATTACTAAGGAGATACTCTGATATTTTGGATTTTATGTCAACAACATTATCAAAGAAGGATCGATGTCAACTTGTTGCTAGTCCGTCCGCTGAACCCTTGTCAAAGGGACGTACATGGCACTATTTGGGTAATTAATTTAGTTTAGTTTAAGGTGATTGTTAAGTAATAACATTCAAAATTAACTGTCCATTTAGCCTACAGGGACAGATTGATGGAGAGGAACAGTCAATACACATCCATTTGGCCCTCGAAGACATCAGACATCCATTTCGCACTGGGCTAATCCCGGGGTTCCATTTTCTTTGTAGTAGCCAGATGGATTTCGTTGTATTGGGTAAAAACTGAAAACTAGGAAAAAAATAAAGAAAAATAGAGTTTCCACTATTTCTTCACGTTGTGCTGTATTATGGCAACTTACAAATCCTGCATATTGACACACCTGAATCACCTATGCAATCATGTATAGTGCACGTACTCATACATATACGAGCAAATTTGTACAACACCCAACTTGGCTAACGTTTGACGCTTATTTCCAGAGCGACCCCCATCGTTTTGATGAAATTTACAGCAGTACTCGGAGGTCGGTTCGTTTGCGAATTTTATAGAGTGGAAAACAAGAGTAGCACTGACGTTGAACGTACATTTGGTAAAAGGAGTGAAGCTTCTCACCACAGGTTGCATTTGTTAAATTTAGATATGAAACATACTTATATCATTTAAACAAAAACCATAAAATTAAGAAAGCTAAGATATTTCACGCTCCAAGCATAATTTTTCCTGTGGCAGCTGAAAGTGTAGTTTCATTCTACCCGACTTTAAAGGGGCTTGATTAAAACTTCAGTCGATGGAAAAATCGAACTCAACGCTGGAGTTTTTCCACTTCAACGTTGTCGGCGCCTTTTTGCAAGCGCTTGCTACAAACAGAGTAATGAGAGAGTCCTTGCTGGCTCGGTCTTCCGACGGTAAATATTGCCCGAAGCCGGGACTTCTGCCCAGTTTCTCTCTTTTCTTTGTAACCCTAATAAACTCCGGAACCCCCCGATATTGACTTCCAACTTCTGGCTTTGAATTTTCTCCTTTGGCGAAACCGGAAGTTGCGGTTCCACAAATCGAAACCAAGAAGATCCCAGAATTTATTGAATTACGGATAGCGAAAGCCGTTGTTTATATATGCGAATAAATAGGACAATAAATCCATGTGGGGCTGGTGAGTGTGTAGGTGTAGATGGGTTTCATATCATAACAACAAACCAATGATTATGTGGAACAGGAACGTAGTATTGAAGTTGATAATAGAATACGTTAAGAAAATGCTACAATACACACTACAGTCGCTTGATTAGCGCTGAGGCGAGTAGAGCCTCAAACTTGATGGTCTTTGTTGCCTGATTCCATCTCTTAGTCACACATATTTCTTCCATATGCCTTCCATATAGCTTACAATGAGTTCTGGACCAAAACAAGATTGTGAAATCAAGCTGAAACAATAACTACCTACTTAAAACCTTTATTTCAGCCAAAAGTAACCTTTAGGGTTTTGCGCTGTGGCTATCGATATGATCTTGTACTCGTACTTGCAATCCCTATAATGTTTTATTTCTTCTTCTTATCAGTTACCCAATACCCAATGCTGTAAAGGTGAAGAAGGGTTAGGTATTTGGTTTCATGTTTAATATCACACGACCCTCGTTCACGATCAACACTATTCCTCTTTGAATAACTTCATAAACTGAATGAATACCTGAACACTGAAAACAGTTTTGAATAGGCACATGTTTCAGTGAGCTCTGAATGAGGATAATAGACTGACTGAAGGAAATTAATTGGGGGGCCTCTGATGAATTTTCATTGAAAGGCTGAAGCCAAGGAGATTAGGGATAAAAGGTGGCCCGCAGTCACGACTTTACGATTGATTATTTACGAGATTTGCAATCACGAACTTTTGTCGGGCAATGAACTCCATTCAAAAGGGCAAAAAAGTAACTACTGCTTACTATGTACTCAGAAAAAGCAAAGAAAAGGCATCAAATATTTGAAGAAAAAAATTTGCT
This sequence comes from Adelphocoris suturalis, assembly GCA_030762985.1. Lineage (NCBI taxonomy): Eukaryota > Metazoa > Arthropoda > Insecta > Hemiptera > Miridae > Adelphocoris > Adelphocoris suturalis. Next base: position 127,414,744 of record CM061043.1, on the reverse strand, counting down.
ATAATGAAAAAAATTAAACAAAGAAAATTAAAACTAAAACTAAATAACGTGAATTTGCTCAGGTTTACCTGTGGTTATAGTGTAAAACTAAGACTTTTGGATGTCCCATCGTTTATGAAAAGATCTTCGAATTGTATCACAGAGATGTTTTAACTTATAGCGTGATACGTAGGCCAGAAAGGCCTAATGTGACGTTTTACTTTTTATTGTACCTGAGTCACTGAGACCCATATGCTACCCACGTAAATTCGCTTCAGTTCCTTCCGAACCATTGCGCTGGGGAACAGAGAGAACGTATTCTTTCTACTTCTGCTGCAAGGTCAGTAACCGTTTGATGTTATTAGCGCCTGACTCACTTGGCCTGGGAGATCCACGTCTCTGCATCACAGTATATTTGATGTTTTGATTGTTGTTTATTTTTCTAAATTACCGAAAAATGATTACAGCACATTTTCCCAGTAAACATACGATGTGGTAGGACTTGAAGGCCCGTTTGCTGCAGTATTAGGCACCACTTAGGGCCAGTTGTGGCAACCTCGGTTAACGATAGTTAACGTGGGTCAGAGAAAATCTTCGATTAGTGGCGTTGTGGAAGCCTGGGTTATCGGTCGGTAACCCGAGAATCTGACTTAACGCTAACCCTAGATTTTCGGTCCATTGCGCATCTGCTGCGCATGCTTGAGGCATGACGGGGGATTTGATTGGTTATTCAATGTTATCAATCCCATCTGGTGGATGGCGGATAACGAACAGCTGATTTCTCACATCTCTTGTATCTTCGGACAATGGCGGATTACGAACAGCTGATTTCCCACATCTTCGGACAATACCGAAAAGTTTGATACAATCGAACACACAAAGTAAAATAATAGTGATTAAAACACACAAAAGTAATTTAATAGTGAAGAATAGTGAGTAAAATGACACGCAACGATGACACGCCGTTTTATTGTGCTGTTGCATGCCGCACCCCAGATTTGACTTCCATAGAGCCAGATTGGACGAATGATAACAAGGTAAATCTGTCGCTGCAGGCGGAGTGGAAGATTCGGCTGTTTATTCAGTAAGAAATACAGCTGTCTCAGGCGTTGCCTTGCACGGGTTAAGACATTGGATATATGACCACCATTGGATATGTACCAGGTCAACCTGCTGTCGAGATGTAGCCCAAGGTATCTGTTACCGCTTCATAACTCGTTAAAGTTTATTTTGTTTACATTTCCGAAGTATTATAACCATTTAGCATTTGGTTTCCAAATGCTAAATATAAATTATTAAACAACCACATGTTATTTTGAAATAATAAATTAGTCGTTCACGAGAAATCAAACCGCATAGGTGTTTTTCTTTACAAGTTATAATAATCTAGGTTCTACCTACATCTTACGATAACATTCGTTTTGGTCCTTCGAGCCGGATCACCAGTAGTACTGGAATAGGTACCAACATATTTGCAATACAGTACAGTCCATGGAGCTTCGAAATAGATCGTTACGGCCTTCAAATAGGGGAAGAACCGTTGAAGAAGATGATGGAATTTCCAATGCATCAAGTCACACTCGACACATGCTTCAGAGTCTGCGGGAGGAGATGGCAAAGATGAGAGAAGAGCTTTTAGAGATTCAGCAATCCCATGTTCGTGTTGCAGAGAATCCCTCATCAAAAACTCCTTCGCGACTGAATGACGATGAACCAATATTGAATGAACAGCTGCAAGCACAAATGCCGACTGCAACTCAACAGCAAGAAGTACCACAAATCAGCCAGAGGGAAGTAAGAGATGCTGATCCTCGAGTAAGTCATCAAAATTACTTTAATCATCCAACAGGATCTCAACAAATTCCTTTCAATGTACCTCCATATAATTTACCATCATATGTCCCACATCCGTATATTCCTTGTGATCCACCATACTCACAACCACAAGTCACAGTACCAACCACTGAACTGTCGTATTTTGCCGCTAGACAAACTGAAGGGAAACTTCAAAGTATGCCTAAATTTAGTGGAGAACCTCGAGAGTGGACGAACTTTATTAGTCATTTTAAGAGGTCGACAAGAATTTGTAACTTTTCTAATGATGAAAACTTGAATAGGTTGCAGCATTGTCTGATTGGGCAAGCTAAAGATGCGGTTTATGCACTACTATCACATCCGAATAATGTACCTAGAATATTGCAAGTGCTCGAAAGACGTTTTGGTAGGCCAGAATTAGTTATAGGGTCATTAAGAGAGCGCCTTCTCTCTATGGGTATAGTGAAAGACAACGATTTTCAAAGCCTTGTCGTTTTTGCCTGTGAACTTCAAAATTATATTTCGTCGGTTGAAGTACTAGACTGTCATGAATATCTTATAGAACCTTCCATGTTGTCAGCTCTTATTAAGAAAATCCCATTCGGCTTACAAGTACAGTGGGGAGAATTTCTAGCAAACCAAGACCTCTTCCCAGCTAGAATTAGTGATTTTTCAAAATGGCTAGATAAGAAGGCAGATGCATATAGCTTAGTTGCATCAAGTGCTAGCATTACGAATAGCAAAATAAATGAGCAATCTCGTTTCTGCAAGTTGTGTACGTTTTGTACAGAAAATGAACATCCTTTGTATGATTGTGGAAAATGGGGCAAAACTTCGGTAGAAAAAAGGTGGGAATTCGTGAAAAAGAATCGTTTGTGTTTTAAGTGCTTGAAACCTAACCATGCTTCTCCCAGGTGCAGGGCAAGAGAAAATTGTAAATATTGTAATGGCTTCCATCATAGCTCATTACATAGAGGAGAACACAAAAATAAAATTATTCCTGCTAAGGATCTGGTAAATGTTAAGGTCGAAAATTCAAATGATATATTTCCTCTATGTGAACACTTGAACAAAAGATCAACAAAGGATAATCCAGAAAGTACAGTAATGCTAAGAGTACTTCCTGTAAGAATATATGGTCCTAGTGGGCATGTAGATACGTATGCTTTACTTGATGATGGATCTAGTCTAACTTTAATTGAAGCCGAATTGGCAAACGAACTAGGTTTGAAAGGAATTCGTAAACCTCTTTCACTGGCATGGACAGGGCAGATGGTGAGAGAGGAAAAAGCGTCGGAAATTGTGAATCTCGGTATTTCTGGTACTCATCCTGAGGCAAAAAGATTTTTCATTAATAAGGCTAGGACAGTACAAGAGTTAGGATTACCAACATATTCTGTAAACATCGAGGAATTATCGAAGCAATGGCCTTTTATTCTCAAAGGAGCTGTAGCAGCTTTAGATAATGCGCAGCCACGAATCTTGATAGGTCAAGATAATTGGCCTTTGATCCTTACAAGAAGGTCGTTTGCTGATAAGTGGAATGGTCCAGTAATTTCGGCAACTGCTCTCGGCTGGGTACTCCATGGAAATATACCTAACAAAAATGCCATAGGTAAGTTCAATTTGCATCATTCGCAGCTGACACATTGGCAAGATGTTGTAGACGAAGGAGATGATGACTCATTGCCCACTTTAGTACGCAAACATGTTTTAATTGATAAGTTTGATTACGATCCTGAGAATACAGAGGACAAAGCCCCATCAAGTGAGTTTTCAGCGGCAGCACAGATTCTGCAAGACACGACAAGGCACGTAGATGGTGGATGGGAAACAGGTTTGTTGTGGCGACATAATCAACCTCTCCCAGAAAGCCGATCTATGGCGGAGAAACGTATTTTTTCATTGGAGAAACGTTTAAAGATAGACCCTTCACTAGCTGCTAGGGACCAAGAGGAAGCAATACAAGGAGTCGCCCAGAAAAGAGAGATACATGCGAATGGTGGATTTTCCATATGCAGTAGCGTCAGTAACTCGCAACAAGTGATGAACGGAATTCCTGATGAAGTAAAGGCGTCTTCAGTTACAGCGCTGATTGGAGGTGAGGTAGAAAACGAACGTATTTTAGGTCTGGGTTGGAATACAAAATTTGATCTGCTTGAATTTTCAGCAGTTTTGAAAAAATTACATAGTAAAAGCCAATTAGAAAATTCCGATCAAAGGCCTTCAAATCGTCAAACTCTTAAAACAGTAATGAGTGTATTTGACCCATTAGGTTTTCTAACTCCTGTAACCATTCAATCAAAGATTTTTATCCAAGAAACATGGAAATTAAAACTAGGTTGGGATGAAAAAATCTCATTTGAGCTTACCAACAAGTTGAGGAAAATTCTAACTGCTATCAAACAAGTTCTAAATATTAAGATACCGGAAGATGTGTGTCTGCGGAGGGCATGGCGAACTGCGCAACAACTTGCTGATCTCTTTTGGAGAAGGTGGGTTAAGGAGTATCTGCCAACAATGCTGCTCCGCGAGAAATGGAGGAAAGGAGTTGGACCTGGTATCCGAGAAGGAGATATTGTGTTGATAGCTGACCCGAATGGAGTGCGTGCAAGTTGGCCCAAAGGAGTGGTGACGGCAGCATACCCAGGAAAAGACCAGAATGATTCGAGTGGTAGATGTCAGAACGGCAAATGGAACGTTAAGAAGACCAGTGAACAAGCTGTGTCTGTTGGACGTCAGTTACCGCTTCATAACTCGTTAAAGTTTATTTTGTTTACATTTCCGAAGTATTATAACCATTTAGCATTTGGTTTCCAAATGCTAAATATAAATTATTAAACAACCACATGTTATTTTGAAATAATAAATTAGTCGTTCACGAGAAATCAAACCGCATAGGTGTTTTTCTTTACAAGTTATAATAATCTAGGTTCTACCTACATCTTACGATAACAGATATCTGACTGTGTGTTGGAAAGGGATAGGTGTAGCATTCATTGTAATAGTTGGAGTTGGGGCGTTTCGTTTAAGGGTAAACTGCACAACACTGGATTTAGTGCAGGATTCATTTTTATTTTCCATGTTTGACACCAGGTTGTGACCTCATCGGCAAGACACTGTAGATTCTCCAATGAAGGTTGGCAGGCACCTATTGAGAGTAAGACCACATCGTCTGCAAACATGGCAGTTGTTACCGCATTTACTTGCGGGAAGTCATATGTGTAAAATAGCCATTAAGCCAGGTGTTGGTGGACTTCTCAGACCTATGAGTCACCAATGTGGCAATATTCCCACGTGTCACGTATGTAACAACAATTCACGTGTCACATTAGGGGTTAACGTTATAGATAAAGCAAAACCCCGAAAAGAAAGCATATAATCAACGTAGATATTGATCTTATCTACCCCAAATTCCTACATACACCTTATGAGGAACAATCATTGATTTGACAGTGTTATTAGAAGACCCTTATAAATGCATCACTCAGTCAAAATTACGCCAAGCGGTACAGTTTGACAGCTTTTGCGTAAAACCTTGGAAAAGCGGCCGGAGACGTTATGACAAATTACAAGGATAAAGAAAGAAGGAACGAGATCGTTAAGAAAAAAACGGATGTCAGAGGAGATGGTGGGGGTATTTATAGACGTTGTAGGGAAAATTAAGGGTGTCTTTTCTCAAGTCAGAAACCGGAGAAGTAAAGGAGGGTTTAGAGAGAAGATTTATCAACAAGGAAAAAGTGGTCGCTGCGATGGATTTTTAGAGAGAGAAGGCTTGAAGAAACAATATCAGTTTCTGGAGTCAGAAAGACCGTTTTTAACGTTTTCATTCCAGAAGCTTATTACAACATGCTGCTATATCCTGAGTGATTTTTCTCATTATTGTTCAATTTTGGTGTCCCTCTTGTTCGAATGATGTTGAGTTTTTGGTTTATTCTTTTCAAGGTTGCACCTTTGTAATCGATCGATTATACATTATCAAATGTAACTTTATAATTTTTATCTGCTAAAATTGATAGGGGTCTAGTTTCTGCCTACCTCGCACATTCTCAGAAAATGTCATCAAAATCGAATGAAAACTGAGATTTCACATTTTTAGTTGATTTCTCGTAGTTACTGATGATGCGATCGAGTTGAAATTGATAAGGGATGAATAAATCATCTTTCCCGAGTATCCTCCAAATTTTAGCTAGATCGATGACTAAGACGTGATAGTCATATTTCAATCCCCCCCCCCCCCCCCCCCCCCCGTGGATTATGTTTTAAGGCTGGGGGACATCACGTCATGATAAGCGAACGCAATACGGATCCACGGAAGATACCAACCAATTAGTAAAATGTATCCGTTTGGAGGTCGGGACACCGATTTATTGCACATGTACTAACTGATCATTCTTGTAACGCAGGCTTTGGGTTAAAGTTGACCCACTCAGGGCGGGAGGAGAATACAATCTTCACGAAGAATCAACAAGCTAGGCAGGACTTTGTCATCCCTCTGGCACATTTTAAACTCGAAAATCGTCACGAAATGGAGCAAAACGAGAACCCGTGACGCAAACAATAAACAACGATTACTTGGTCGCTAAAGAATGGTGTTTACAGTTACAGCTTCATAGTGTTTCGATGTCACGTTCTTCAACCATCCTTTCAATAGTGGGAGTCCGATCCGGTCGGGAGGACAAATGACTGTCGTCTTATCCTGATAAGCCTCATGCCCTGATGATTAACCATCCTTAATTGGCATTGGAAGATTCGAGTATGTGAAAAAGTGTGTCTCAACGTCATGTAATGATATCACGGAGAAACACATTGAATCATGAATTCTTTCATTTGCCCGAAAACGTATCCATGATTCAATGTTTTGCCGTGCACTGTTTTACCGGGCGACCATTTTCAGTCTTCAACATTTCCAAGGAGGCGTTCGTCAACAGAGAGCATAAAAATGTCTCAATGTGTTGCGGACTTATACGCCAGCAATTTTATACGCGAAAATATTATGCCTTATTTAATCTCTCGAAAATAAGAAAAATGCAGAATGAATCTGTAGACTCGAGAACAATTACGGGATCAAGGTCTCTTAACGGGGTGCAGACAGTACGGGTAAATATTATGCCCCGTTCAGCAGGTTTTACAAGGGAACCTCTTTGATTTAGCAGCCGACGTGTTAAGAGGTTTAATTATTATGTTATCTGAGTGTTATAAGTCGGAAAACTTTTCAAGGATGAAACGGAGAGCAGCGAGCCTGTTCTGATTATGTAGTTGTGGTGTTCTAACAGTTTCGACTGCTCTGCAAGTCAAAACTGACACCCCAAAAAAACTAGTTCTCTCCCGTAATGGACTGAACAATGTTCTTGCCCCATTCTATCGAGCGAACTTTGTTCCAAGACGCCTACAGAAAAACACCCCAGCCTCGAAACTTTTGTTTTTCATTCGCCAGTTTCCAGAGACTCCTCCAAACTGACTTGAACGGCACGCTGAGATTTTATCGGTTACATTCTGTTGTCGCTCCTGAATTTCAATCCGAGAGACTAGTGGGCAAAGTTGTTAGGTGTTTTACCAAAATCATATTTTCAAAATATACAACAGGTATAAATTGTGTAAAGTGTCATTCAGTAATATGATATGAACTACCAAAGTATTGTTGAAGACTGCCTAGGAGCGCTATCCACCAGGCCTATCTTGGAATTGATATTTTGCTTCCTCACTAACAAGCATTGTGTTCGTACACGGAGTCCAAAAAATTGTCCTCCGAAATCAAAATTATTAACTGCCTACCATCTTTCAGAGCTTGTTGGTCAATTTCGGTTTCGTGTCTGCTGCCCATTGATTGATTAAAGAGTGTTATCCAGCAAAGTAATGAACAGCACTCATACAACACGTAATGAACTTGCAAAGTTGGCAAGGGCTGAGAAGCCTGTATACAACTAATAAAAAGAACAGACAGCAGGTTCCGTGTCTGCTGTCCATTGATTGATCAAAGAGTGTTATCCTGCAAAGTTATGAACAGCACTCATACAACATATAATGAACTTACAAAGTTGGCAAGGGATGAGAAGCCTGTATACATCTAATAAAGAGAACAGACAGCAGGTTCCGTGTCTTTCTGTATCAATTCCTTCCGATTTCTTTCGTGGGTGGTATCTGTGGGTCCAGTTCGAGGGCTCTCACTCATGTTGGATCTTTCATCGGGGTAAGACAGGGTACAATCGCTGTTCCACTGACTTTCATTGCCTTCGCCTTCACTAATGATCCCCCTTCCTACGTCCTCAATTATTTTCTGTGAAGATGCAAATGTGGAAATCATCTCTTACGCTGATGATGTCACTGCACTTATGAATGTTTCTTCCCTGCAGCATTAGAAAGGGCGTCTTGATTAGTAAAGGACCCCCTTGTGTGATTGGTGTAGGGAGAACCGTCTAATTCAGAATGCCGATAAACACAGATTGTCAGCTTCGGAACTAAAGGTCTTGACATTATTGCACTGCATCAATCCTCGGTCATCGACTGGATTCTTCTTTCTCTTGGAATGATCATCTTCAGATGTTATCCAGTTCGCATCGCCAGTGTGGTTCATCCCTACAGACGGCTAACTTACGTGGTTTCAAGACCTGTATGAAAACCTATTATGCTCTTTTCGAATCTCACATGTATTTCGGAGTCATATTGTGAGGCGTCTTGTAAAGCGAAGATGATAGTTCGACAGTAGAAGGTAGCAGTAGGTACGTGTGCGGGGCTTAACCACACACATGCATGTTATCGGCCACTATTCTTCCGACAACTAGAAATCCTCACTCTACCAGCCCTCTATTATCTTCAAAACGGAAGTTAGTGGAAAAATCGTTGTCTATTTCCTCGAAAAATAAAGAGTTACAATGTTTACGACGTGTTTGACGATTTGTTCGACGGATTGGTCATCATCAATAACAAACAATAACTCTACATCTATCTTTCTTTCTCTAAATCTATAGTTTTTCTACATTTTTCTGACAAATCATCAAAGTTTCATATACTACGAAGATTCACTGAATAAAAAACCACCTTGTGCCTAAAGGCTAAAGAGGAATGAGCTTAGAATATTGTTTTCGTTTTCCATGTAAAAATTTGCTAATCATAGGTTGAGCTCCTGGGCTCGCTCAGCTGCTCTACGGGGCATCAGACCTTATGATTCGTTCATAGATGCTCCAAGAGGCCATTTAAAATGTCAGCTTCATAGGTTGAATAGCAACGTAATTAGTACTGGATCTCGTTCAACTGATCTGAGAGGCTCTGGACTTAATATTAGTTTTTAGACGTCCCAAGGGTTCTCCATTTCAAATTTTTTCTCCTAAGGGTGAATAACAAAGAAATTAGCTCCAGAGCTCATTCAGCAGAACTACGGGGTTTCAGACTTTATGATTCGTTTTTAAATTTCCCAAGAGGCCTTCAATTGAAATTCCAGCTTCATAGATTGAATAGCAAAGGAATTAGTTCTGCCTATTAGCCTCAAATTTTTTCTCCTAAAATTTGTAGAATGTGAATAACAGAAGAAATTCTTCTGAAGTTTAACGCATTTTTTTAATGTATGTATGTATATATTTATGTATGTATGTGTCTCCAGAGATAACTCATTCAGCAGAACTACGGGGTTTCAGACTTTATGATTCGTTTTTAAATTTCCCAAGAGGCCTTCAATTGAAATTCCAGCTTCATAGGTTGAATAGCAAAGGAATTAGTTCTGCGGCTACTCTAGCCTCATTTTTTCATGACACAAATATCTTTGCCAGCCGAGGCCTTTTGTGAAATATCCTAATATTAAGCTGAAATATTTGTGACCATATTTTTTGACAATATTTTGTAATATTTTTCACTCTTAGGTCCCGATAAAAGCGTTTTTCACGCTAAAAGTGTAATAGAATGTATGCAGATATTGAAAAAATAAATTAAATTTGTGTTTCCCAACAGGTGTAAAAATCACACCTGCCAATTCCATTAATATAAGCACATTTCGGGTGACATTTCATTTTCTGGGTTAAACCGTATTTTCTAGTCTTATCGAGTGATTTCAAAAGCAATGGAGATGCAAAGTAAACCACACACCTACATTTACTAACTAAATAGGCATCACTTGCGAAGCTTTAACAATTATTCCAGTACATATCTAGTAATAGGTTCGCAATCCAAATATTGGCTCAAGGCTTTGTTTAACGATCCTGGAAGTTTTAACAAGAAAATACACTCAGCGTTTATTTTCCTTTCCATTTGTCATTGCACGAATTCCTCGAAAATACTTGACAGAATTTAATTACCTTTCACTTGAAATTTCAGCTTCATAGGTTGAATAGCAACAAAATTAGCCCCGGATCTTACTCAGCTAATCAGTGGGATGGGTGGTGGGGGGGGGGGGGGGGGGGGGGAGCTCTAGGCTTCATGATTCGTTTCTAGACGTCCCAAGGTCTGCATTTCATATTTTAGCTTCATAAGTTAAATAACAAAGAATTATCTCCATAGATTGAAAACAAAAAAGTTCCAGTCATGCAGCATGATCGTATGAGCGAATTTTCATAAATGGTCGTATTACATTTATGTTAAATTCTGTTGAAATTTGAGCACTTTGGGGACAAATAAAAATTTTATTATACATTTTATAGCAAATTAACTTTTTTTTCAGTAATATTCCAATGAACAAACAATTTTGTGGATTTTTACAATTTTTTCAAGAGTTCCTATCGATTTTTAGCTTATTTTAATGAAATTTAAGTACATTTTTCAGTACTATTTTGTGCTTAAATTTTTCATGTTCGATTAATTTTTTTCGAGTAGCATACTGCTAAAAAATAGAAATTTGTTAATTTTTAGCGGTTTTTTGCCTTTTTTAGTGATTTTTTAAGTGCGTTTTTTGAAATTTGACCAATTTAATGTGCTCAAAAAGTGTTGTCCAACGAACTCATCCTTTCTTTTGAAATGCTTGATTTTTTGGCGAAAGAACGAAGTTTTTATCTCAATTCTATCGAGAGTTATCGTCTGGAATGACACATACTGAAATGACTCTTACTGAATAGGAAGGCTTTCTCGTTTGAAACAAGTTCTTTCCTTGGAGGTCTATAATTGCTTGTGAAAGAAATATTTCATTCACAATTACCTGTGATTCCGAGAAAAAATGTTTTCCCATCGGTATGTTACAGCCGAATCAAGCTAAAGAATTGTTTGATAATTACCTATTATTGCGCTCACATATTCGAGCCCCATTGGATCCACTTAGCGCCTCCTACGTTGGATCGCATGCCGTCACCGTTTGGACGTCGAGGGGAAATTGCTCTGCGAACGAGAGAGGCCGTGATAACGCGTGACGCGACGAGGCGAGATGGCAATCAGCTCCCAGGTCGGCTGATTGACCCTAATGGAAGACGTTAGGCCGATCAGCGGTGTGGGAGGGTCCCGTATGATAACATAACCTCCGTCGGCGGTCGACTCCGCTCCGATGACTCCCAGTCAAATCGAGTGCAATTGGAAGGTCATTACGTGGACTGGTAACTCAACTGTAGCAGGCTCTGGTTTTCAATTTCAGGGTACACGGGACACCAAGCCTATCATAATACCACACGAGTTCCTCTCAACTTGCCGTCTTTATTGCTTGCTCTCAAGACTCTCATACAGATCAGACTCTTTTACAAATCAGAAGTAGATGGTCGCTATAGTTGTCTAAACAAATGTTTGTCTAGATTTTCTGTGTGGATCATCTTATTCCGGACTTAACAAGAAGAAACACAGGCTGCTTTCTGTTTTTGCGAGCGCTTTTGGGAGATACGGTGCCCCCTTCCTCAGGCTCTGTAATTTATTTCCACAGTATGAAATACACTATAATAAAACATGACTTCTGTAAACAAAAAAAACAAAAAAAAAAAAAATGTACCACAAACAACCCCCTAGTCAATTTATTCTCCAAACAATCAACATTAGTAGGCAAATAATCTGCCCATCAATAAAAATCTTACAAATCTAACAAATTTCGAATTAACTTTCAACAAATATACATAATAACAAATAAAAATATAATAATGGGCCCTATTATCAAATAATAACAAAAAGAGGAAACGAACTTACAACAATCAACAAGCTATCTCTTTCTGCCTCTCTACCCCATCCATCATCCAACTCAATACTGCAAGCAAACTCCAGCAACTAACCGCATCAACTGAAAACATACATTTTTCCCTCAAAAAAACTTCCACCAACATCAATCCTTACCATTACATTACACCATATTATAAACCACCTATCTTGTCACCTCCAGAAGTCATCCCGAATCAGTCCCTTCACGAAAACCAATACCTTCCAAACACCTTACAGCCACTACCAGCCTGCGTCTCCAACCCTTCAATACCTGCGAACGAGCCCAATCATATTACTCCACCACAATCTACCATGGAAGTAGGTTGAGAGCAGTGTTGGTAAAAACTAACACAGTACATGTGTGAAATGTAGTATACAGTTCAGTAATTTTGAAAATATACATATACATACATAAAATGTAGAAAAATTAAGAGTTTTTAGTAACGTTCCCCCCTTAACCCAACCAAGTTGCATCTGTCACAGTCACTTTGTCATTACCATAATGACCAGACATATAGCCAAATTACTACCATTTCCGTAGGAACCTAGCCATTTAATCAACTTGCTAGGTGTTTTATAAACATACTAGGCAAGGAGGGTTTTAGACAATTAGTAAAAATCGTCGCAATTTGGCTTTCTGTCTAGTCATTAAAGGTAATGATTAAGTTGATAAAGTGAAAGCGTTGTTGCAGTCACATACGCAGTCGCATACTTCAATCCAGCCATTTGACCAAATGCCTAGTCGCTGCCACATACAAAAATCCATCCACGTGGCCAAATGAATAGGAAGGTAGCCTAAAAATAGGAATTCCATGATGACTTTACAATTGATGACAAATAAAAGTCAATGCATGTGTTGATCAACTGTCTAAACATTGAGCCTCATTTAATAAAACGCCTAGATGCACCATGAAATTCCTAGGCATTTGGTCAAGTGGCTGAATTTAAGTATGCGACTGCGAAATTTCCAATTAGTAACTATAACGTCCATTTATTCAAACAGTGGCGAACGGTTTTCCTGCTATGAAAACTAAGTGAGTTACTCTCTCTCTAGTAACGCATTGGTTGTACGTGAAAATCAATAGAAATAGAAAAACCTATGTATGAGAAAAAATATGCGGAAAAAACCCGTTTTTGGCCCATTTTTGGTTCATAGCATTGATGCGTCTGAAGCGATCGGGCTGGCTAGATTCTAGGGCCAACTAGACCCCAAGAGGAGTCCATGTGGGGAAGAGCGGATTTTTCTCATCGAGTTAAAAGCCTCTTATGGCCCGGACGGGGGACGGACATTGCAGTTTTCGATTCTACGCACCTTGAAACGTGAAGTGACAAAGTTTGAGAGAAAATAATTTTTTTTTCCTATACGATTACAAAGGCTTATTATTTGAAATAATAAACAAACAACAAACCATCATTAACAATTCAATTACAGAGTATACCACAGTTGATACAGTTTAAACTTGGTCATCGGTTGGAATCTCATCCAATTTCCGAAGCTGTGTATTAAACCGAATCCGAATCTCTGGATGGAAATGAGAACCGTGGAACGGATTCAAGATAAACGATAACAGATAAATAGTCTCGAGCGGGCCTATTTCTGTAGTCATTAAGATGCGAGATAGGACGTCGCCCCAACCCTCCTCAGCCTTGTGGATTTTCTCCTCTGAGTTTCGCCCTTGTGATGAATGTAACTGCCCTCTTTCCCCTTCGACTTCGATTTTTCTCACTTGTCTTTTCTCTGATGAATCACCAAAGTCATGACGTCATAGTTGAGATCCGTTTCATCGATCCATCAAAAAGTTGTTCGGAATTATTCAGGGCTTTCGTAGTTCGTTTTTCTGAAGTTCTTTCGGCAGGCTTGAAAGAACTGGTACTGATGTGATTAGCAAATCTTTGGTAAGTGCATGAAAATCTTGGCGTAAACAGTACATTAAACTAATTATCTTAGTAAGAAGCTCTAGATTTAATTTCGACATAAGACGGATTAAATTCTAAGTAGGTATGTGTAACATATATTAGAACTTTGAGAGGGATACAGTTTGCTTGTTTTGCAATGTTTTCCTATGAGTAAAAGTTCCAAACATTTCACAAAGAAGATAGGTACATAATGAAAGTATGATTGAACATGTAGACACCATTTTATCTTGGCAAGTATCTACCTTAACCATATTATATCAGGCAGAACTGTTCGGAATAAAAGAAAGCGTGATAGAGAATCTAAAATACAATTTTTCTGGCTTTTTAAAAAAGGCCATTTGCTGTGAAGCCTTGTTGGAGAATCTATGGCGGAGAATGAGAAGGAGGATTATACTTATTTTTCAGATAGCAAGGCCTTATAGCATTTAAAGCTGCGCAGACAAGGTGAAGACTGGTTAGAGAATGGGAAGTACTGAATACCCTAGGAAAAAACAAGGTATTCTTGGAGTAGGACACACAGAAGTGGCAGGCACTACACACAGGGACGAACAAGTAGACCTGCTGTCTAAAATGTGGGCTTGCAATGGGCCTGAATCTGTCTTAGGCATAGCAAGATGCTCGGTAAAAATCGCTTTGTGCGAAAGGATAATGAAGGAGCTGAAACGGCACAGGGAAAACTTTGGAATAGAAATACGGAAAGCTGGCGATGAACGCATCACGTCACTGCAGGAGCACTGCCACCCTCAGTGTCTCTACGAAGAAAATGAGACTCTTAGTGGAGATGGAGACTGCATGGGTGCCTCAGGAAACATCAGAATAGGATTGAACAACACACAGGAGATCTAGTGTGCAGATTGTGCGGGAATGAGGGAAAAACAGGTTCCCATCGTATCTTTAAATGTCCAGCACAAATCTCTGGGACGCTAGACTCTGAGCTGATTGTATCAGTGACGACCTTTTCCTCACAGTGGGGATTGGCTTCAGAACCTCTAGGTTGGAAAATAGAAAAATGCTGCTCACAATACGGCACAGTTTCAATGCGGCCGGAGGAGGGGAAACATAGCTCATAACAGAACCCTGATTATAATAATTTATAACTATAATAATTAAATAGTTATGTATAATGATTATAATAAAAATAACTACAATATACAGTAACTTATTATAATACTAGGTAAGTATGATTCAAAATCGCAAACAAATGGTAAGCACCTTTAGCCCCAAGGGCTTTAGAGCTTAGCATAACGACAACTTCTCACGAAAAGTACACCGAAATTATGCGACGTTATCGAAATGATCATGACAACAAGCGGCGAGGGGATAGATTTCTTGTAGTTTTCACTTAAAACATTACGTTGCTAGGAAAATATAATTTCCTTATAATGGAGGCATATCTTTTACCGCCCGTTGGAAAGTTCTTGTCTTATCCCATTACCTTTCGTAGCGATAATTTCCCATTCTAGGTACCAAACGCCATAAAATCACCTTTTCCCTCCATAAATTCGGTAGATGTAGATGTAGATGTAGGATAAAACTTTCAGGGCGGGGGTTTTGAGCCCCCAGCACGGAAGCCTGTTGGCTTATTGTACTTTCCTGAGAGTTTTTTGTTTAATCAAAGAGACTCAGCCCCCTGATGAGGGGTGGTAGGCTCTTGATTAATTGTTCGCTCGGAATGGAGCTCATCGGGGTTTGGGCCCCAAAGAGCTCAATTCTGCGATGGGTGAGTGCAGGGCACTCAAAGATTATGTGGGATGCCGTTTCGTCAGTCTCCTCACATAGTCTGCACAGGGTTGAGTTTTGTGTGACCCCTATGCGATGTAGGTGAAATCGTAGGGGTGCAAAACCGGTTATGAGGCCAACCAGTGTTTTTAGTTCCCTACGGTTTTTCCTAAGTAGCCCCTCAGTAATTTTGGTGTTGAGTTCAGCCACCATAAGTTTACTGTGGGTGTGTCCTTCAATATTGGCCCATCTTTTAGCGGTTTGTTGGTTGACCCACGTGTTGATGGTTTTTCTGAAGGTGGTTTTTGGTAAACCGACTGCTGGCTCAGGCCCTACGAATGGGGTTTGGGAGCCCCTTCTCGCGAGCTCGTCAGCCTTTTCGTTACCAATAATGCCTCTATGCCCCGGCACCCACTCCAGGCGAACCCGGTTGTGTTTGGCTAGGTTGTTGAGGGTTTGCATGCAGCACCATACCACTCGGGACGAGATGGTTGGAGCCGTTAGTGCTTTTATCGACGCTTGACTGTCAGAAAGGATGCGGACGTGGGCATTTTTATGCCCCCTCCTAAGACTCTCCACAGCTGCTGCCTCGATTGCCACAATTTCTGCCTGGAATACAGAGGTGTGTTGCCCAAGTGGAAACGAAGTGTTCCACCTGGGTTTGGCCCCATGTATTCCTGCGCCAGTTCCTGCTTCCATTTTTGACCCATCTGTGAACCAGATGATGTCATTGGAGCAGCAATTGTTCTCCCATAGCCCCTCTCTTGTAATGATTGACGTGTAGAGATGGGGTTGGGAGAGAGTTTTGGGCATGATATCGGCCACCATGTCGAGTAGTGGTTCTTGTATCAGTTCCAATATATTGGTATGACCTCGGTGAGGGGTTGTCCGCCAAGAGCCATTCCATTTCAGTCTCAGGGAGGCCATAATGGCCTCACCTTGTATGAAGATATCCACTGGGGGTAGACCCAGTAAAACCTCCATGGTTGCTGTGGGTGTACCATGCATTGCTCCGGTGATGGTTAGACAGGCCAGTCGCTGGATGCTGGTGAGAGTTCGTCGTGCTCCCACCTGACTCGCCTTGTGCCACCACACAACGCAACAGTACGTTATTATGGGTCTAACAATGGCGGTGTAAATCCACTGGACCATCCGCGGTTGAAGCCCCCATACTTTCCCACATGTACGTTTAGCGCACATGAGGGCTCCTTTGCATCTGTTTGCAATGTATCCTAGGTGTTTATTCCAGGTGAGTTTTGTATCCAGGTATACACCCAGATATTTGACCTCACGTTGAAAGGGCACCCTTGAATTAAAGAGAAGAGGTTCTGAAAGGCCCCTCAAATCTCTTTTTCTGGTAAAGGTTACAAGTGTGGTTTTGTTGGGGTTTACATTTAGGCCCTCAGTGCCACACCAATCCTCCACCACTTTCAGAGCTGACTGAGCCAGATCTGAGACTACTCCAACGAATGGTCCCCTAATCAGGATGACCACATCGTCGGCGTAGCCTTGAGCGTAAAAGCCGAGTGTGTTGAGTTGTTCAAGTAAAGAGTCCACAACGAGGTTCCACAACAGTGGGGAGAGTACCCCCCCCCTGCGGGCAGCCCCTCGCCACAGACACCTCCACTGATTCCCCAAGGAGCTCAGCATTTACCGTTCTACTCGTAAGCATAGTTTTTATCCACCTACATATGGTGTTGTTTATATTGTGCCTTTGAGTAGCCCTTATAATGGAGGTTACTGAGGTTGAATCAAATGCCCCCTCTATGTCCAAGAATATTCCTATTGCAAATTCCTTGTCAGCCAGCACAGTTTCCACCCTGGTGACTAGGTGGTGCAATGCGGCTTCACAGGATTTGCCTTGTTGATAGGCAAATTGATTGGGGTGAATGGGCCTCTCTATTAAGGAGGTTTCCCTCAAGTGTCTATCGACAAGTTTTTCCAACGCCTTCAAATTGAAGGATGTCAGACAGATGGGTCTAAATGCTTTTGCCTGGTTGTACCAAGGTTTCCCTGGCTTTGGCAAGAATATGACCCTTGCTTGACACCATCTTCTGGGGATCGTGCCTGTTGCCAGGCTCGCCCTAAAGAGAGCACCTAGTATCCTAACGACATTGTCCCCCCCTTCTTGTAGAAGTTTCGGGATGATGCCGTCCGGGCCAGGTGATTTATAGGGGTCAAATGAGTTGATGGCCCACATCACTCGCTCTTTGGTGACTACACTCTTTGCCACTTCCCAGTCTAAGGGAGAGGATTTCCCGCCATTAGTGCGGGCTGGTGGGTCAGAGTCTGTACCTAGAGCATTTATTACTAAACAGCCCGGGAAGTGGGTCTCCAGCATGAGTGCCAGAGTGTCCCCAGCTGTTGAGGTATATTCTCCATTTGGTTTCACAAGTGTCCCAATTGGATTGATAGGATCTTTAGCAAGGATTCGCTGGAGTCTGGCGCACTCAGAGGCACTTTCTACCTCTTCGCAGAACCTCCTCCATGCTTCCCTTTTTGCTATTCTAATAAGTTTCCTATATTCAGCTAATTTGGTCTTATAATCATCCCAATAGCCGGTCTTTTTGGCTCTGTTGTACAGTTTGCCAGTTTCACGTTTGACAGCTTCTAGTTCCGTATTCCACCAGGAAACCTGGATTGGCGAGGGCCCAGTTGTTGTCAGGGTGTGATTGTTGTATGAGGCGAGTAGCGCGCTTTCCAGCTCTTCCGCCAGGGCCTCGATATCATTGTTATTGTGTATTTTGGTCCGAATTTCTCTCAACCTGCCCTCTACTTCCTCCTTGTAGTTCTTCCAGTTCGTTTTCCTAGGATCTCTATGTACTTGTCGTGTTTTACCCAAACCTTGGATTACCACGACAATGTACATGTGATCAGAATAGGAGGGGATATCGGATACGAACCATTTTTCAATTTTTCTTTCAAGCAGAGGGGTTGTGATGGTAATGTCGAGAACTTCTTTCCTGGATGAGGTTACAAATGTTGGTTTGTTTCCCCGGTTTGCCAAATATAAATCATTGGCTACCAGGTAGTCAAATAACAGGTCCCCTCGTGTGTTGATGTCAGTGCTTCCCCACGCACTATGGTGGGCGTTGGCATCTGCACCCAAAAGTAGCTGCATGTTGTCATTGCGGCATTTTTCAATAAGGTTAGCCACTTCTTCTGGTGGAGGTCCTCTTGAAGTATCTGCATCTCCTGGGAAGTACGCTGAGGCAGTGACTATATGCTCCCTATGGTTGCCTTCCTCGAGGATGATTTTCGCTGCAACTAAGTCTCTGAAACAGAACTCAGACATGGTTAGTGAATTTATATCTTTTTTGACAAATATGCAGGAGCGTACATTTTCAGCGCAGTTGCGCTTGTAAATGAGCTTTCCTCCTGCATTATTGAGGCCAGCAACTCTGCCCCGGGAAACCCAGGGTTCCTGGATGAGTGCGACGTCATATTTGCCAGCTGCAAGCAGTTGGCATAGATTTGCTGTAGCCACCTTGTTGTGCTGCAGATTAATTTGAAGAATCTGCAGCATTTTTAGGTGGTGAGAGGAGCTCAGCATAGACCAAATCAGTCTCCACGTCAGACAGTCTTTCCACGGAGTGGGTACCATGTACTATGACGATCTTGGTGGTGGTGAGTGCACCACTATACTCACCCTGACTCCAGCCAGAGCTAGAGGTTTCAGGTCGAGCTAGGGTAGCTCCCCATTGCTTCTTTGGTTGCTGTTTGGAAGCCGAGGATGGAGGTGGGGGTGTGTGTGGGGTTCGAAGCCGCTTTCGCGGTGTTTCTACCCCAGCCCCCTCCCAACCAGCAGCTAGGGGGCCAATGGGCCTAGGACTGGTGGGACCACCATGTCTGAGGGGTTTGTCGACACACGTGTGTGTCTTTGCCCCTCGAAGACAGGTAGCCCCACCCCGAGCCCCAGCCCCCACGGCTGCCAATATAGAGTTCCCCATCCCTGGCTTCGGGTTTTTTCCCTTTTTAGGGTAGATTTCTAGGTGGTTCATTATTGTTCCCACGAGAAGCTAGGGATATAAACGTCCACCCGCGCAGAGCCCCGCATGCGCGGGCAAGCCTAATTACACCCAGGGGGTCGGCCGGTACCCTGGGGCAGCCGTTTGAGATGCACATTACCCTCTGCACCATGCAGACCCTAGGCACGGCGTGCACACCTTGTCTTGAGGGGGGGAGTCCGTTCTTAGTAACCAGTGCAATAGCTCACACTGCCCAGTATACTCCTAGGAGATACTATCGTGCAATGGACAGTGCGAGCCGTGGCTAAGCCCTCCCACCACATCAAGGTGACGGACATTGGGAGGGATAAATTCGGTCACTCAACATTGATCGTAATCATCTCTATAGCTATTTAACCCACGATGGCGTTCATATTGGATAGCCCTTCTATCGTTGTTTGCATATAAAAATGCGTTTGGTTCCATGACTCTATAAAACGGGTTTAAATTAAGAAAATTCGCTAAAAGTAAACCAAACGACCGAGTATGAAACCATCAGGTGGGTAAACTGGGTTTTAACGGATTTGGGGGAGTTCAGCAAGTGTTGCTGTTCGAATCAGCGTGGAAAAATACTTGGGAACCGACCCCAAACTTGTATTTTCATAGAGGGTAATATTCAAGAAAATCCTTAATTTCGATGAAAAAAAAACACGTTTGTTAGCATTAAGGCACAATTTTCTTCCCTAATCTATACTATTAATAAGAATGAAACTCCGTCTGTCTGTCTGTTTGTCTGTCGTGTCTATGCACGGCCAAACGGCTGTGTGGGCCGGATCTACGAGTGGGGGGATCTACGAGTGGGGGGATCTTCTTGGGATTTTCCGATAGGGTGTATAAGCGAATTTAAAATTTTCTAATCCCACCCGAAACATGGGCCGTAGGGCGGGAGGGGGGTCCAAGTTCGCGTTAATGTGCGGTTTTTCCACTTCCCCGCTTCCCCTACCCCTCTAAACGGCCGTTGACAATTCCGGAAAAATACCGGTTTCGTAGGTTTTCCTACGAGGAAGACGACGGCGCGATCGGATCGCGAAAAAAGTATCGGGAAATGCGTCAAAAAAATGCGAGAGTACGGACCCGTTTTCTCGAAAAGTCCGCCGAAAAACTACGTTTTTTCCGATTAAAATATACCCCATAAAGGTACGTTTTTCGGAACGGTTTTCGCGGGCGAAATACAGCTTTGGGTCCGCCGAATCTGAATCCGAAATCGGATATCAAAAAAAGTGACGGGCAGTCGGTCAGATTGCGAGCGGAAGCGAGGGGAACCGTTTAATATGAGAAATTATATGTGCCCCGGACGCGAGAAGGCTCTACCAAGACGTCAAGGGGTTTGATGAGGCGGGGCTTGCACCTGACGGGAACGGGTTGCGAGCAGGTACACATAGGTTGCGAGCCTGGCCTACGCACTTACGTCTTGAAGGGTGTACAGGTATACTTTGCGAGCGAAGAGAGAGCCATGTCAACAGAATAAATTCGGATTTTTTCCTACAAACATACAGCAATACCTTGCGAGCGAAGCGAGCAACATCCCCGAATAAACTTTTTGTGGTTCCACGTAGTTTTATAAGATTTAATTTTATTTGTAAGAATTTCCAACAGAAAAAAACGTCTGCCAAGTTGGGTGGGCAGTATAACTTCCTCAAGCGAGCGAAGCGAGCAGCATCCCTTACAGAAGTTAAACCTACCCTTAGGGATTTATCGTTTGCGAGCGAAGCGAGCAAGATCCCCTACATGTTTCATTTGTAATACATCGCATCTGCACAGCCACACCTTGCGAGCGAAGCGAGCAACATTTCCTACATGCCAGACTTTGCGAGCGAAGCGAGCAACATCCCCGAATAAACTTTTTGTGGTTCCACGTAGTTTAATAAGATTTAATTTGTTTGTAAGAATTTCCAACAGAAAAAAACGTCTGCCAAGTTGGGTGGGCAGTATAACTTCCTCAAGCGAGCGAAGCGAGCAGCATCCCCTACAGAAGTTAAACCTACCTCTAGGGATCTATCGTTTGCGAGCGAAGCGAGCATCATTCCCTATATGCCATACTTTGCGAGCGAAGCGAGCAACATTTCCTACATGCCACAATTTGCGAGCGAAGCGAGCTACATTCCCTACATGCCAGAGTTTGGGAGCGAAGCGAGCGTAGCGAGCTGGAGCGGCTAGTAAGCAATATAGAAGTAAAATTGACGACACAGTTGAAAAACTGAGGCTCCGAGGAGATTTTTCCATCGAACAAATTTCAAAAGAGTCTGTATTAGAAGAAGAATGGCAAACAGAAAATCTGGAACTTTTTTTTTATTTATTTTTTTAATCTTTTTATTTATTTTATTTTATTTTTTTAAGCCTCCTTCTATATGTATGACGTCAGCTCAAAAAATATTACTTTGGCATCAGGTACATAGGCATCTTTCCAATGGTCTATTTTTGGGTATACATTGATTCTAACCGAAGTTATGACCGTTTTAATGTCATAAGATACAAAACACGAAAAAAGCTTAAAAATTAAATAACTCGAAAACAAAGCGTTAAAAAATATCTAAGAAGAACTTTCGATCAGAAATTATCTCTAGCATTGTTCCTAGCCTGTGACCGTCACCAAATGTAACACCCTGTATATGTGACCTACATATATGTAGGTATGTATATATATTATATGTCTTTCAGTGATGTTGGCAATGTACTAATACTTTCGTCGTTTTGTGTTTCAGGTGAGTAAGGTGTATTGAAAAAACTACCATTTGCGTGAGTGGCTGTACTTGTGAACTCATGCATGTTCCTTCTCTAGATACCATTAAATTCGTTCCTAATTTTCCGCAGCTTCTTTCTGAGTTTCTTTCTATGCATTCTACGAGTCCAACTCAACATGTCTAACCAAATTTCTAAATGTGCATTTTTAAAATGTTGCCGTCAAACTACAAAACAGGTGAAAATTGAAGAAGTAACAACTAATCCAGTATAATTTTATATAATTTAATTTTACAGCACAGTATTTAAAAACTGTTCAACGCGGTCGAATACGATCGTTCGGGATAAGATCTGCGATTATTTATCGGTTGTCATATCTTGCGGTGAAGCATTACATACAGAATAATTATGTGGCATTCCTCAAGTAATTGGTGTTTGTCTTGCCACAAAGTGGTTCATTGCTAAATTTGCCCTTCATCAGGGCACCCATGGAGTAGAGAATAGAACTTCCATTTAACTCCCAGAAAATTAACCACGAAATTTAAAGTTAAATGTGGGACTAATACCAGCAAACTAACGCAAGGCACCCACACAGGGATTGGAACGAAGACGATCTGTGCAGTCTACCTCTCAGCCTTATTCTGTGATGTAGAGTAGGATAACCCAATGATAGGGATTTATTTGCAGTTATCACCAGTGTTCTAATAGCAGGAGGGGCATAAATAGCCGATCGTCCAATGTTGGGGGATCATTGTCTCGCCCTCCAGTCAATAAACAACACTAACACCTAGGAAGAAGTCGAAGAAGAAGACTGAGTAGCAGAAGAAGACCTGACGAGGAACAATTAAGCTGAAAATAGACATAGAGGCGAAACAAAGGTCGACAATAGACCACAATGATGCTGGGAGGCATGAAGAGTCCTGACAGGATGGAGAAGATTTGAGACACGACAAACGATACAATGCCAGCCCACACCAACCATGTCATACAAGATATGTAGCGAAGTCCACCTCTATTGAGGACGAGTAAGGCAGCGACACAATCATGGGCATTCTTGGACTGCATTGTTCTTACAGCATTGAAGATTGGGGCAGTCCCTGCAATTTTAGATGGCCCAAGACCGATCTACATCATTATTTCAGGTTCACCTGATCCAAAGCTGCATCATATTTCTAGTATGAATTTATCACCGTCTGCTTTCTTACACAATATAATTGCTACAAAAGTTCCAGAAACAAGCATGGCAGGTATTATGGACAATTAATAAAAGTACCTACGTATGTAGCTTGTACCTCTGTAGGCAGTGGCGTAGCAAAGCCATCTATCATGGAGAGGCAACAACAGTCAAAAATTATTTATATATGTAACTATCGAATAAATATGTATAGTGGGTAGAACTACTAGTCACTACTTCTAGTCACAAGGAGGGCATTGTAGCACATATGAAGGGTGCCCCACTTAAAAGTTACAAGGTTAGTCGATTACAAAGGTTCATTATTGAAAAATGAAAAAGCGAAAACAATCACTTTAGAATTAATTTGAATTTGAGTCTTACGTACCTACCTACCCGAGAGAAAATGATCGTAATCATGTAGGGTAATGAATAGGGAAGAGTAGACACATTGTATTATTTTTACAGCATTACCTTACAGTCTATAAATTAAGGTAAACCCTTCTCTTAGTGGACACAAAAAGAACATTCTTACCAAACTAAATACCTATGTCTTTTTATTTGAAAATACTCATGAACTGGGGAGCACTTGGCTTATCATGTATCTCTCCAAGGGGTTCATAATTCGTAACTTTAGCACTCACTTTTACACTAATTACGATTCCTTTTATATTACACATTGTATGCCAATTATCACGAAATAAAATATAGGATACCTACAGGACATTAAACGTCAACGAGAGACATCACAAAATGTAAACAAACCGAAGCGGGCTGGAAGGTTATAATTTATCGGTTGGTTCACATATTGATTGTTTCAATCGTTTCCATTCGACTATAGATATTTCTATCACCACTGACATTCAGTCAGCGTAGGATTCTATTAATTTTATTTCACAATTATTTCTACTAGGACTCATACAAAAATCGGGACAATTGAAGACTTTTATGAGTTAGAAAACATATTGATGGTAAGAAGGACACAATCGATGCTACGGCAATGAATCGATCAATCGAACGTGACTCAGTGGTCAGTCGGGAAAGTAGGGGAAGTGAGAGCGGGAAAAAATGGCTTATGGCTTCTACAGCGAAATGAGGAAATGGGGAATCGACGTAGTTTCTCCATAGCTTCTGTTTATAGTATCCAGCTTACCTTTTATTACCGTAGTTATTTCGCTTCTCTCGGATGGGCAATTATATTATTCACGGTATTTGGCCCTCCCTCCAGCCGTGGAGGAGGGTTTTAAGTTGCTAGGTAACCGGACCCGCATAACAGACGTGCTTTGCGGGTTGCATCCTCGAACATAATGTAGTTTGTACTAACTTTAGTAATGTGACATTATTAATTATTGTCCACGAAGCATCATTTGCAAGATGAACTTCTACATCTTTTAGGGTCATGGGGGGGGGGGGGGGGGCTCTGCCAACCCTGCCCCTCCTCAAATTACGCCATTGTCTACCATGGTCTCCATAATTATTGCGATGCAACTGGTTGTACCTGGTACATATTCCTCATATTTTTGTTAATACAAAGGTTGGATACATTTTTGTAAAAAACCATTGAAACGCAATCACCACGTATAAGTTCATCAGATCAGCCTTCCTCACCAATGGCATAGATTATGGGATACAAACGCATTGAACCGTGAGGGGGAATTAATAAGAAACTGACACGCTCAAAATATTACTCTACCTCCAACGTCCGTTGTCACGGAACGAAAAATGGAAAAATGAAAATGCTCGAGCTTGGGTCGGAAATGAAAAGAGAAGTATAAAGTTGTCAAAAGCAGCCCGCGGGGGAAGTTGATAGCGTGTTAGTGGTTCAAGGGCGCCGTGACATCGGGGTCGTTTCATATACTTCCACTACCCTTCTAAAGATGTTTTTACTTCCTCGTTTTTTTTCCCCTGAACAGTGGTTGGGGAAACGGTTTCTGAATGGCATTACGTACCTATCTAGTCATACTGAAAATGTTTTATACCCAGTCTAGCCGTCATCAACGTATTTGGCTAGAGAGTTAACCCAAAAGGGAAATCAATCTCGAGTATCATCAACACAACTATCAAGGATGCAAACATCCAGTGCGATTCAACATTTATTCATTTTATAATATTATGATATTTCTCTTTTCCTGGTCAAGACAGGAGGAATCCTATCCTATTAATACATATAATTCAATGTCTAGGGGCCGAACTTAGGCTATATTACAGTCCTCTATCGTGATCAGCTGAGTGAGCTCCTACCGCCAAATCCCAAGCTTTTCATCCTATGAGCTGTAATTTGGCATGTAGCTTCCGTAGGACTTCAACTTTAGGGCGCCCAGGGCAGGCATCAGCTGAGCAGCTCCTATAGCTACTTTCTATCCTATTAATTTTGCTAACTTTTTTTGCTATAATTTTGCATGTAGCCTCCGTAGTTACAAACACAAAATAAATAATCTGTCAAGCTTACGTTAAACGGTTTTAACGCGGCTTTGCTTCTTCCCTACAGCAGGTCTTTCCAACGCTGCCGGTCACCCATTATGTTGAAATCAGGGGTTATACCGTATACAGAACACAGATATACCGTGTTTTTTATTTTATTTTTAACATGGAATCATGTTTTAGCGATGGATCCCCCGCCGAAAAGTGAGACTATAAAGTGAGATGAAAGTAGCGCCAATAATTCTGATGATTTCCGCTTACAACCGAGTCGTTGCTAGGGAAATGGTACTTCGTCGTTTTTCATCCCACAAAATTCGTTGACCATTCGTTCGAAAGCTCTCGATTTATCCATCCATATTATGTTAACTACTGCGAAGTGCGTGGCCAACAAGCTGAGTTATGAGCATGGTTATATGAATAATTGTTTACACACAGGTGATCATTTTCAATAATTGGTATTGTGAACATGATTGCAACCGCTTGTTAATTTCTGATGATTTCATTGAGCTGGTGTTTCGATGATGTGATTCATAGCAGGTGATCCGAATATTGCGAGAACGGTTTGATTTGTGAAGCGGTGGTTAAATCATTTTAATAGGTAATTTCTATACTTTACACTATAGGAAGCTGTAATTTCGTATGTAGCCTCTTGAGCCTCTTTCTATAATAAAGTGAATAGATTTTTTTTTTTTTTTTTTCACAAGCCAAAACTTGTACAATACACAATGATTTTGTGTTTTAACAGAAAAATAAATATCAAACCAAGAATTATATCTATGCATAAACAAATCAATAAATATGTTATTGACCACTCCAAAAAACATCTCATATGAGATAACATAATTCTCATCGCAACCTTGGTGGAGTGTTCCTGTCTGTTAACATCGCGCATGTGAGTTTTCCTCGTTTTTCAGACCTTGTCCAGGGGAGATATTAATTAGTTCGTGTTGGTATCATCGTATCATTCATCACAAATTTAGACTACAGAACATGTAAAATGGTTTTTCCACTAATGTGTATAGCTTGTCGGAAAGACGCGGTCGTAGGTGGGACAAGAAGGCGTGTCACTGATATTCAGGTCTGTTCTCCGTTGACGGGATGAAGACGAATCGCCCGGTCGTTGAATCGGTTTCGGGAAGCCATCAATTCTAATGCGGCACCACCTGCCATTGCCTCCTACACGATCGGCGCGAGTCCATGATACCTCAATTCATCTCGTGGTGAGAAAGACTGCGTCTAATGGGAAAATCACCTCAATGATCTCGAAGTTGTGAGGGAGCCGTTCGGCACGAGTAATATCCATTAGTACACGACTCAAGCCAGGCTGTTTACCAAAATAGAAGAAGAAGATAAACAAGCTTTAACTCTTCCAAGTCTTCTAATTGAGCGGAAGCGTTGTTTTCACTTTCGAGAAGTTCTATTCGCTAAAATCGAAATTTCCACTCGCATAATTTACAGTTTGACCATTCAGAACAACCTTTGTTTCGTGTATGGGTGTGTGTCAGTCAGTGTGTCTACAAATCATTATAACAAGCTTAATGTTGTTCACAGCAGAGCTGTGGGCAGTGACACTGTTCGACTCTGCCAATTATTGGAAGTTGGGAATTATGTGATTTGTAGCGATTCACAAAGTACCATCGAGGCGATTAGGGACTCATATTCTGCAATGAAAGTCATTGGTGATAACTTCATTGATATGTTGCCTATACGCATAGAGGATCAAATCTCCTACATGGAACATAAAGCCAATTCCATCTGGCATGAGCAATGGCAGGGTGAGGTCACTGGTCTGCGCGGTGTCCTTCAGGACTTGAGCCCGGTGGGCCCTTTTGTAAGCCTGCTTCCAAGGAGGGATCGAATAGTGGTCAACCGGGTTGCCACTGGCCATACCCGTCTTACTCACAGGCACCTGCTTAGTGCAGAAGCTCGAGATGTTGTTTGAGGGAGGTGTGGGGTTGATCTGTCTGTCCACCACTTTCAGGAGGACTGCCCAGCCCTTGTGGAACTCCGAGTCCAGCATCAGCCCCCTCAGTGGGTTGACGTTTTACCCAGATCAGACAAGGTCTGATCCCTGTTGTTGTACCAGAGAGCGAACTGTGATATCTGATCTGCAATATATTTATATACATCTAGTCGTAGTTTTATTTCACTTTGCTGATTGTATATAGTAGCATGTATAATATAGTTATTAGCCTATTTTACATCTAGTATTTGTTGTATTGCTTTATTTATTTATTTTTTCAACCACTTTGGGTGCTGAACAGTGGTCATCACTATACCTCTCATTTTTTTCCCCCCCTCCGAGTTGCCGGTGGAGTCCATGATGGCGCTCCTTTTTAGTCAAGGATGGCAGCATGGCTCCCCTTACAATCGTGCCACTTCCAGTGTCCCTTTGGACAGCCTTAATAAAAATAAAAATTTTAAAAATAAGCTTAATTACTACATTTTCCATCATATTTTGGCAAAGTTTTCAGAGAGATGGCTTGGTGTTAAGGCTGAAGACGATCGCCTCATTCAATGTTCACACAATCAATTTTCACCCTGTATATGCGCAAAAATAGAATCCGTCACACATCATTTTCTCACAGCCTAGTTGTTCAATCTCGCTCAAAGTCGAAGTAGTCGGAAAAATAAGATTTAATCAATATCAATTTCATCACGATCGCATTAGTATCACCTTCTGTCATACGCTAATGTGAAATCCTTGTAAAATCCGTTATTTCCTGTTTCCATCAGATTTTTTCCGACTTTTGAGCTACTACTACTTTTTCCCATAATTTTATCACCACCTAATTGTCAAATCTTGCTCACTTTCGAAGGGAAGTCGGGAAAAGACGATGTAATCATCCCAGATCGATTTCATAACGACCGTATCTTTAACAATATTGGCATGTATGCTGGATCCTAGTACTAACCATTATTTCAACAGTTTTCATCCATTTCGATGAAATTTCCCGGGAATGTGTGGGTAATGCTGAGGCTGAGGATCAATTTCATCACTCAAAAATTAAAAGTTTTTACAGCCCTTGCGCAATGTTTACATCCATTAATCGTAATTTTCTCATGACTTATTCTTCCGAAATCGCTTAAATACGGAGAGCTGATGGAAATTTGCAATTTGATTACCCCCTATGAATATTACCACGATCTTATCATAATTACTAAACTGCAGCGCATACGCAACCCATTTATTCTTGTTACAAGCATGACTCCTGCAGATTTCGATGGAATTTTCAGGGATTGGGGATTTAGAACAGTTTGGGTTGTAGATGGCACGGGTGTCATCATTGCCATCATTTTGATGAATTTAATCGCTAATTACTTACTGGTAGCTTATGCGCATGCCGGAAAAAAAGGTATCATCTTTCAAAAGTTATATGGACTGATTTTGTTAAAGCTTAGAGGATATTACGAAAAAGTGATTTGATCACCTCATATAGCTTTAATCAAGATCGTTTTGTATTTAATAGGTGTATTTCTATGTCCAACTGTACATTCATAAATGTATGTGTACTGCATAATTGTATATTAATAATATTTGAGTAAACCTTACAAATAATACCGTGGTATAACATTTACATAATTTTAGTATATTTTGAATGTTTATCATGAATATGACTATTTAAACAGTTTAGTAAATTAATACATATATATTTAGTGTATGTGGATGATATACCAATATCAGTAATATATTCCAATAATAAGATTTGAAATTATGTTTTAAAATGTTTTACGGGAACGGACCTAAGTCATTCTGTTGGAGAGTGTCCTAAAACGACTAAATACTGCAAATTCTATTGTACAAACAACTGAAATAAACCTAGGAGCGAACATACACAGGGTCAAGTTCCTTAAAAATTGATGGAATTGATAACCACTTGATTTCTCGTATTAATTTCAATCAACTGTGCCGAGCTTATGACAGAAACTCACCAACCTACTCGTATACTGTTGCCGTTCAGCAGCAGCACCACTCAGCCCCTGTTGAGAACCCATGAACCAAGGCAGGGTCTCGTAAAGTTTTCAAATACAAGAGAGACTCCAAGAAAATTACAGACATTTATTTATTTATTCATTTATTTACAATACGGTACAATAGTACCAATTGAAGGAATAATCCTAAATTCAGTCAATAATCAATAAATCAAATAGGCAACACGAAGCATACAAATATAAGTACAACAGCTAGCAGGACGAAGCAAAGGAAGTAAGGCTAAGTAAGTAACGTAACGTATGGCAAAGGAAGTTAGGTAAAAAAATTTTATTTCAATAAAGTTTAAGAAACATGCGAAACAGGTAGAAGGAATTTAAAAAAAAAACCAACATTAGCTACAATCCAGGCTGCGAACAGATAACAGATCCAAGCGCTAACAGTGAAGAAATCAAGCCAAGTTCGTGCGATTATCATTATTTGTGAGCCAAGATTTGGTGATCATAAAAGAAAAAAATCGTAATTGAGATGAGGGGCCTGATGATCAGAGCCCTTCACAACATGGCATTTATTTTTGCGAAACGTGGCTCTAAAAAACATGGCAAAATGGCACTTATTTTGGCCAAACATGGCATTTATTCTTCAAAATCCAAACTTCTTTTTGTCTTTTGTCTTTTTTCCCCCATGACCTTGCAATGACCCTTTCCTTTTCAAGCAAAAATGGCTGTAATCCTCTGACATTGGAGACCTTAATCCTCTGAAGGGAATTCCCGGTCGTTGACTTGTGAACTTGCCCACACAAAAAAGCCTTTATTAGCTTGCCTTTTTTGAAAAATATTTGAAAAAATACTTGGAACCGCGAAAAATGGCAGAAACGAGGTATTTTCCCAGAAATTGGCCAAAAATGGCTTTTTACCCAAAAATTGGCCAAACATGCCACTTGAGGTTGGCGCCATGGCAAAATGGCATTTGAAGGGCTCTGCTGATGATACAAAGACGACAGTTTGGTGTTGAGTCTTCTGGTGCTTTGGTAGAACCCAGAGAGGGGTAAGAGGGTTGCCCGTTTTTTCCTTGAAGAGAGCTGGTTACCCGAGATGACGGAGGTACAATCCTCGGAACCCCGTACTCGTAGCGAATCGTCAAATTCTTTTACCCCGCCTCAATTCTCCTCTAAAGTCTCGCGAAGACAGCTCAGGTGAGCCTGTTGGGTAGGACTTTTATCGTTTGACACTGAAAAAATTGGAGGTCTAGCCGCTCGATTGATCATCAGTACCAAATCAGCAAATTCAGGCTTCAGTTTGCTCAAGCGTTCCCTGATTCCTGCAAGATCATCCCCCACATCAACCAATAGCCCAGAAAGAGACCGTGAGGCCGCAGTATCATCATGATTGAATGATGCGGGACTGAAGACCTCAGGAATACCATATATTAAGATATTTGAGGCTTATCTTCGTCTATTCTCTAGTTCAGCCATGACAGTCTCCATATCCTGACCGCACATAAAGTTGGGCAGATCGTGCGTAACCGAAGAAGAGCCAGGCAAAACTCTCTCGATCTCGCCCAAACGCCGACTTATGGCCTCGTGTTTTGAATCGAAATCGGCCTTAAGACTCTCCACACGTGAATTGAGTGATTCATAGATAGACACACATAAACTGTATCGGTTAGGCCAGTCATCAACCCCTTCAGTTCCTCATTATTAGCCGAAGCCTGAGCGGATTTCGTCTCAAAACTTACCAACCATGACTTCAGAAAATCTTTTTTTTTTAATTTTATAAAATGCTTTTATTTTGGGGGATATATAACATGTATACATACATATTTCAAAAGTGGCATAGTAAAAAAATATAACAAAAACCATAATTATAAATATTTTTAGAAAAATACATCACAAAAATAGACCCCACAAAACCCACAAAGACAAAGTTTGGCGTGGGCATTTTCTGCATAGATATTCTTATGTAATACATCGTCTATCTGGTGCGTAAATATTTATACAGCATATATATAGTCTATTGAATTACATGGGGAACAAAAGATAACAAAAACTTTAAAAATACAAAAAATAAAAACAAAAGGGTGGAAAGGAAAAAAATAAAATGAATAAATAAAAATAATAAAACATAATCTAACGTTGTTAGATGAATTGGAATCCGATACACATTTGGGACATTTCCAGGTTAGCTTTCTCTCATTCATTCTGCAGAAATTTCTCTCGTACAAGCCAGCGCAAACAAAATGAAATTCATCATTACAATTTCATACATTACAGCTTCGTTCTCAGTGCGCGTTCTAACAGTTCTCGAACTCATGAGAACTGGGACGGGGAGTCCCGGGGAGTTCCGGAACTTGTGGAACGGCGTTCTGCACTGCGAACGATTTCAGAACTTGGAAGTGGAATAACCTGTGTTGTTTGTAACCTCACTCAACTCGTGTTACCTTCCAGTGCTCCCTTTTCGAATATATTTGTCATTCCAGAAAATAACTATCCTTAGGATTGAGATAAAAATCCCTTTATTACTGAAATTTCATTATTATTTGCTGAAAATCGATAAAAGTTCCCCAAAAAAGCTAAAATTTCCAAATCTTTTTTCAGTCGCAGATTATTATTTAGATCGAATTTTGTTGCCATAAAGTTGGTTATTACGATTTCAAAGTGTTCTTCAAAACTATGTACCTAAAGTAATATAGGTACTAAGATAATTTACGAGAATTCGCTCGTACGATCATGCTTCATGACTGGAACTTTTTTTTGAAATACCTTGCCATAAGGACCGAAGTGGTAATGGTAGAGGGCCTGAAAACGGTGGGCTAACTCTTCCGCGAGCCCACGGCTTATTTGAAAATGGTAAACGAACTCTTCGTCGTCTAACCTTGGCACAATTTTCTCAAAAAAAAATTGAGTTTCTTGGATGTAGACGAGATCCAACTATAACTTCGATCTCGTCCTCATCGTCTACAAACCACGGAACACCATCGTCGAAATTATCACTATCTGAACTTGACGAGCTAGTTGACATTTCGAATTATTTAGAATAGTTTGCTAACGTATAGAGACTAGTTATAATCAATGAAGCTGAAATTAGGTTATTATGATCGATGAAGCGAAATAAAACGAGAATAAAGTTGTTTAATGAATAAAGTCGATGAAGAAGAAAGTTGTTTACTCCACGAGATCCGAAAAATAGTGAAATGCGCATGCGTTAACTACGTCCTTGCGTTCGAGTTCTCACAGTTCCGAAAAAAAACGGGAACTGTCAGAACCGTTCGGAACTGGGTTCCGAAGACACTGCGAACGCAGAACTCGGCGTTCTTGGCGTTCCGGAACTGGGCGTTCTGGCACTGCGAACGACAAAACTCTACTGCGCTTGCCCAGAACCGTTCCGAACTCCCAGAACGCGCACTGAGAACGAAGCTTACATTACTCATTCATTCTTCCGACAACAGTGGCTGGTCGCACTTGAAGCACTCCATGGCGTGAATTGAAGGGCAGCGCCCGAGAGAAGCTAAACCGCAATACTTGTACGAGGTGCCAAGAACCTCTAATAAGCTTGCAGGAGAAAAGAGCGGATAGACGTCGAGAATAGGACGCGTAAGATAAAGAAGAAACAGAGAGCGGTGATAGAGACAAAGAAGGCGCTGGCAAAGGGGATCAAGTGACCAATGCTCAGTGAGAGAGCTGTGCAAGTCTCAGGGTCGACACGACGGTCCGACTGGCAGCTCGTCTTCGTTAATCAGAATTAGATTGATGAAAATAAAACGATGAACTGACCTGATACCTCTTGATTTGGCAGTCAAAACCAGGTAAAGTTGTTCGGGGGAGCTATCAACACCACAGTCAAAAATCTCGACTATCTCCGACTTCTGATGTACAAGAAAACACGAATTATCACAGAGACAACCTTCACTAACCGCTGACTGAAAATAGACATCTTCATGTACCCTGATGATGCACAGACGAGAGGCTTTGAATTTCACCTAGGTATCTTATCAGCGCACAAACACGGGTTCTCCTAGATTCTTATTTAATGTAGATTTGAATCTAAAGTCTGATCCAGCTCACTTTATAAGAAGTTGCATGAAGCATATGCACGATCCTTGATAGTCAAAATCCATACGATTTCATCTAGTATGATTAGATAAGAACTCACTAGGCCCTTCTATTGGTCATTAGTCCTCCTGACCGGATACATGGCAAAATTCCTCGTTGTTGCTCCCATACACGTACAGATGCATCTTGTCAAATCGGGTAATGTAAAAAAAAGTTCCACTCGTGCAGCATGATCGTATGAGCGAATTTTCGTAAATTATCGTACTATATCATGTTGAATTGTTTTGAAAATTCAGCACTTTAAGTAAAAAGGAATTGTTAACAATCAATTTTATGGCAAAAAAACTCGTTCGAAACAACATTTGGCAATTCAAAAAATATTTTGGATTTTCCACTATTTTTACAGTTTCATATATGTTTTGGCAAATATTATTGAAATTTAAGTACATTTTTCAACGTAAATTTCTGCACAGATTTTTAAATGTTCTAGTTCATTGTTAATACACTTCTTTTGACTAAAATTCTGCTAAAAAAAAAAAATATAAATTTAACGATTTTAAGCAGTTTTAGGCATTTTTAGTGATTTTTTGAGCACATTTATTGAAATTTTACGAATTTAATGTGCTCAAAAAACTCGGGCCAACGAACTCATCATTTCGTTTGGAAAGCCTAATTTTTTGGCGCAAGACCCGAATTTTTATCTCAATTCTCAGGAGATTTATCGTCAGGAATGACACACAAACACACAAATATATATATATATATATATATATATATATATATATATATATATATATATATATATATATATATATATATATGAAAAAGGGTTAAACTCTAGGATTCGTTTCAGAATACCTCAAAACAGATTTCAATGAAGAAAATGTTCGAAAATTTTATTTTAAAATTTTTGGAGCCATTGCAATAGCTTCATTTTCTACGAAAATTCGCTAACATAATACACTACTGATTAAAATACTAGCGAATCTACCAAACATTTTGATATGAAAATTCAATCTGTACTATCAACAGAGAATATCCAAGATTTTGAAGTGTTCGGTGAATTTTTTGTGGGATTGAGGGGTTTCCTCAGGGGTAGGTGTAAGGACTTTTTTGAAAATATTCTGATTTTTAAGTTGAATCGATTAAAAACCAGAAATCGTTCGATCTAATTTTACGCCAAAATCGATCCTTTAATGTCTTTATTGACTGAGCTACAATGATGACGTATCCGATTTATAGCGGCTTCGATGGTTCATTTTTCTCAAATACAATAATATGAGAGGGTGGTTCGATAGCTCGGTATAGAACCTCGCAACAACGAACAACATCAGTTAATGTTCGATAATGTTTTGCCAGCCCATCAAGTATTGGAAGAAGAAGAATTCAATTTTCGACCTTTGCTCACTCTCCATTACCCCTTCAACGATCCTTGAGCTAAGAATGAGTTATTTTCTCCTCCCTTCCCTCCTGCGAAAACCAACCTTCCATTCTAATGATGAGAAGCCGTCAAAAGAAAACTGGGGCATTTCCCCCTCCACCTTATTCCATTGAGGTCGCAATTCGATAATAAATCACCTGACTATTTCTAATCCCGATGTAGAACTTGTTTTCTCAGGTAGATAACGATCTATTTGTTACTATTGTCGCCGACCGACTCGCTACTGAAAGAAACACATTTCAGAATGGCACCTCCCTACTCCTTCGGCAAAAATAATGTACCTAACTAATGTATCACCGTCAGCAATCGATTTATTTCTTCTACGGTTTCTTGTAGTTGTAGAAGATTTAAATTTGTAAAATGCTCTCTTCGTTTTAATGTAGTATGAAACATCTTGTAGTAGTAGCGGACTCCAATGTATAACATGTGTCTCTAGCCGTTGCTAGGATACAACTATTGTATTTTGTCTTGTATTTGGGGACTTGATTTGAAAGTTGAGTTTTGAATAAGTGTTGAATTGCAATTGAACGCCTGGCGGGAAAAACGTTGGATGTTACATATTTTCGAATTTTTTTTTTCGATGGAATAACGTTGGTTGTGTCTTCAGTCATGTGTTCCTGGTGTTGTTCGTTGTCATAGAACCTGATAAAGCCCTCTAATTTTGGTAGAAAGGAACAAAGTGGTCACTTTTTCTAATGGGCTCGTTGTGTGAGCGCGCGCGTTGGAAAGCGGTGAAATGGTTGGATGTTTTATTTTTCTTTTAATGTTGTAATAAAGTTTTTTGAGTTCCTACCTATGTTGAAGTTTGATATCAGCAGCTATCCTAAGTTCTTTAACACATCAGTAGTAATGGTGTACATAAGCCGATTGGAATCCAAAGTAAGTAGGTGCCTAAATACTAGAATAAAGGTAGGTAGGTACCTATAATTTTGACTTTTTTAAAATGACATACCTATGAGAGGGGGGGGGGGGGGTAAAAAAGATTGAAATCTCAAGTAAGTAGGTACCAAAAATAGAGAATATACAAGGTAGACACCTACAATTTGTTTAGTAAGTAGCATTAGAATCTTGACCAGGAAAAATAGTATAAATGGAAGAACGTTGGATGTTCTCTTTGGCAATGATTAGGATTTCTAACAGATTTGTTTTGCGGTTACCAGCCTCCTTCAAAATTTTGCATATGTAACATCCAACGTTTTTCCCGCCAGGCATTCAATTGTCGTTTTACCTTTTCTGCCATTATAAAGCATGGTGGCAAATTAATCGAAATAGTTCGGAGTTTTAAATACGACAATGGGTAAAGGTCGGAAGATGCGAAATTCGCGTAAGCCAACCACGGATGGTGAATGCAGGAACACCCCACACAAGTCATCGGGTTTCAAGCCCAACGTTGAGGGATACCTCCGTTCTGGCAGACAAATCAAGAAACCTCTCCGCTACCAAGACTAATGATGACGTCCCATCTTGAGGGGGAATGTTGTAGTAGCTGACTCCAATGTATAACATGTGTCTCTAGCCGTTGATAGGATACAACTATTGTATTTGGGGACTTGATTTGAAAGTTGAGTTTTGAATAAGAGTTGAATTGAAAACAATCGTTTTATCTTTTCTACCATTATAAAACACATCTGTTCTGTTTCCTCTGGTTAATGTAATTATAAGTGAGGTTGCCTCATGAGATACAAACTGTGAAAAAAGGTAGGTAACACATCACAGAGAAGTTTTGTATACCTGTATTGAAGAGTAGGGTTTTATTACCTTTAGTAGTCTCAAAAATGGTCCTTAAAGGATGGTTGTTGGAAGAACTGTAGATGTGACCGAAGTTCCACCAAGTACTCTTTGTAAAGTGCAGAAGCTGAGCTTTCGAACGGACGAATTTAGCTGAAATAGGGGTACTGGTCTCCGTGATAATAATGACACCGTGTGCATCAATTCCTTAGCTCCTTCTTTGCTACTGGAACCGGGCTGTTGTTTATGAGGTCTGGTGGAGTGATGGCATATGATGCTACATTCCCCTATTTCTTCTATACCACGAAAATCAGGTATTCCTCTACATCTGAAGATCAAACGGAATAAGTTCAATGACTGAAATGCGATTTAAGAACAGATTTTCATCAAGATTCAGACTCTTAGATACTCGAAGGCATTCGATATGGGGCTCTTTATTAAGGTCCCATAATCTTATGTATTCGTAAGAGCATATACGGACCATTCTAGATATCTTCATGGCTCCAAAAGGTGTCTATATGTATAGAATCTGAATCTTTTGATTTATATAGATCTGCATACACCACAGAATGCATACACCACACGTATACACAACATTTACAAAAGGTCTAATTATGGTGGCAGGCTTATTATACACATCATAAGACATTTTTTACCATTTTAAGACACACTGCCCCTTTTCTTGGAGCCCCATGTCCATTCAAGAAGCATGATTCCTTTTGATTTTTCCGTCTAGTTGCTGTTTAACAAAAAGGCTGAGCTTGATACGCCTTAGTTTGGTGATCTGGATGCTCGCAAGCTCGCACCTCAAGAATTCATAACATCAAGCAGTCAATCTCTCAGTAAAAATTCAGATTAGTTGGACATATAGGTCAGTATGATGTGTATGTTTTTATTAGGAAAAGGCGGCGTATCGTAAAAAGGCTATATATATGTATATGTACAAAATTGCACTTCTGCGTTCAATAGAACATTAAAACCATAAATTTGTTCATATTAAATTTTGATCCTATTTGAAGGCACAAATTTGAAAATTTTGGCACTAAAAATGATAATATTTCAATTTATGTTCTGAATGTTAAATATTTAAATTTAGATGTTTAAATTTAATTTTTTAATTTTTATGATAAATTCATGATAAATTTGCAATTTCTGATTATAAATTTGTTATTTACTAATGATAAATTGCAATTTCTGCTATTTTATGGTTTTGAAGTTTTCGGGTCTTTTTTCTTATGAAAATTCGCTTAAGCGGCCATGCTACCTTCATGGGGGTTATCTATTCCATATTTTCCTCTTTTTCTTATGTACTTTTCCTTCTAGAATTGAATAAATTCCATTCCCAAGTTGATATGACGAACGGTTTTTTTTTTTTTTTGGGGGGGGGGGGATTTTGACTAATAATAATCCGAAGCCATCCCTCCAGCGAGAAAAATATCAGAAACGATGAACAATATTTTTCCAGGATCAGGTACTCGATGTATTATTCTAATCAATTTCTGGCAACCCTAAACTGACACCTCCACCACCCCAGGAGCAAAGGAGTAGTAGATAAGTTGTCTAAATGTGTCTTGAATACATGTGTGTAAATATGACAGATCCCTACTATATTCTGGGAGTAGTAGTTGTAGTTGTATGGAAGGCGAGCCCCCTGGGTCCCGGAGGAAGCCGGGGAGCCTACTGCAGTGCGCATGCGCCAAATACGTTCCAGGAGCAGTCGATCGCCGTCCTCCTGGGAACCCTCGCTGAAGGGGGTGGCCCGCCCATTCATGGAAGACCCCCACGAACGGTTCGGGTCGGTCGATAACTCGGTTACAGGCCGCGATATGTACCGCGTTCCGTCCCCCTGTCGTCCCACGTGTTCCTTCTGCCGGCTTTTTCCAGGTTGTCGTTTTCCCACGGTGAGTTTTTCCATGATGAAGCGGATATACCTGGCATTAAAAATCCACCTTGGTTGTCTATTTCTCACCACATTAATTTTGAGAAGCGGGTGTGTGTGTGTGTGTGTATGAGAGAGAGAAAGAAAGAGAGAGAGAGAGAGAGAGATCAGAGGGAGAAAAATGTATGATTGTTTGCTGTACGTGGCGCTGTTCTGTAACCAGGTAATTTCAAAGTATAACCAGCAGTGGACTATTCACGGGGTGAACAGGCAATTCCTGCAAAATGTTTCTATACAAACACTCTTGATCCAGATCAGCAATGGAAAATCGAAGAGGAGGTTGTCTTATCATTGAGTACAGACGCTTTCATCATGAGCCTCAAGCGTTTTGTTGCCAGAAGAGGAAGGCCTGCGTGCATTTATAGTGACAATGGTACAAATCTGAGAGATGCCTATCTGAGTTCATTTGACAAGTTAGACTGGGAAAAGATCCAAAAAATCAGTAACGTGAGGAGAATCAAATGGATTTTCTCCCCATCTGCCTGCCCTTGATGGGCGGGTGGTGGAATAACCTGATCCGTATGCTGAAAGAAATATTGAGTAAGTCGTAATGCTGGTATGTTATTGTGAGATGATGGTGAACTGTCGCCCTCTAACCTATGTCAGTGAAGCTCCCGATGATCTACAACCCCTGACGCCTGCCATGTCCTACCAGTGATTTGCATGCCTGAAGGACATGATGGAGGGTGCTACTCCCGAAGCCCGTCTTCGACGATGCCAGAAGGTCCGTTAGGCCCTAATGTCCCGGTTCCGTAGTGAATACCCGGGTCATCATGTGCGGAAACCGTTTAAAAATGAAGCCAGGAAGTTAAAAGTTGGTGATGTGGTGATTCGGAGTAACGACAGACAGCGTCGCCAAGATTGGCTCTTAGCTAGGGTCGAAGAATTGACTCCAGGACGTGACGGACATCCAAGAGTCGCCCGCCTTCGAATGGCTGCAGGGCAAGTTAATTCTCGCCTCGCGCTTGGGACGATGAGTCTATGAAACGGCTTCGCCGCTAATCTCCTCGCGCGGGAGTATGTTGAAAATAGCCTTCAGCTATAATTTATTATTTCCATTTCGTTCCCTACTTCAAACAGTTGATTAAGTTGAGTGTGGCTATGTTTACAAAAAAGGGGAAAAAAAATATATATATATATATATATATATATATATATATATATATATATATATATATAAATTGCGAAATAGTTTTTCAAGTTAAACACGTGCATTTGTTTCATAAAGTAATTAAGTACAGTTCAAATATTTTCCGTGTGAGTTCGTTGGGATTTCTGAGGTCGCTCCTGGGTCAGGTCGACCAGATAGATAGTGGTTGTTTACTTTCTACTCAACATATAGATTAAATTTATATTCAATACTTGAATACTAAAAAAATATAAATAAGTCAATGAATTACAGAGTGATTTAAGACGAAGACACACCAAAATCTTAATTTAAATACAGGGTGGACAGAAACGGGCAACCATGTTTGTAAATTCTGGGAATTTGGGGGTGGGGGTCGTACGATCTCGGGGTCGTAAGACCCCTTGTAGAGGTGGATGGGAAGTTCAGTAATCATGTCGACTTGGAGCGTAGAACATCGCGTATTCGCCGTGGAGACGTTTTTTAAGAAAAATGAGAGTTGCGAGGCTACTCGGCGCGCGCTCTGCACTCACTACCAGCTTCCGGCTCGCGCTGTTCTTCCGTGCAATCAATCGATTTTGAAGTGGGTTGCCGATTATCGTCGAACAGGTAATGTTGCTCCAAAGATTTCTAATGGTCGTCCGCGTTCTGTGACGACCCCTGAAAATGTGGAATGAGTCAGACTGTCGGTTGAACAGAGCCCTCGACGTTCGACCAGACACCGCGCTCAATCACTTGGAATTCCGCGTACCAGCCTAATAACCGTATTGAACAAACATTTGAAATTTCATCCCTACAAGATTATGGTAGTCCAGAAGCTCATGCCAACTGATTACATTCAGCGTGAACGATTTTGCCATCAGATGTTGACGATTTTGCAGGACCCACTTGCGCTAATCGTGACATCAGACGAGGCCCATTTCCACTTGGATGGCTACGTAAACAAGCGAAATTGCCGATACTGGCCATTGACCAATCCAAGGGAAATGCACCAACAACCTCTCCACAGCGAAAAAGTGACAGTGTGGTGCGCATTCTCAAAGGTAGGGATAGTGGGGTCTTACTTTTTTTAAAGTGAAAGAGGACAAGCGGTCACTGTGAATTCAGAGCGGTACGTGGCTATGCTTGAGGAATTTTTCATCCCTTATCTGGAGGAGAGGGAATGGGATACTGAGCACATTTGGTTTCAACAGGACGGCTCACACTGCTAGAGTTTCCATGAATCTTCTCCGCCAAACGTTTCCAGGACAACTGATTTCGCGTCACGGCGACGTTCCGTAGCCTCCACGCTCGCCCAACCTTACTCCCTGCGACTTCTTCTTATGGGGTTACCTGAAGTCCAAGGTTTATGTGGGTAAACCACGAACTCTACAGGAACTCAAGGACGCTATCACAGTAGAAATTAACGCCATTCCGATGGAAATGATGGAGAGAGTGATGACGAACTTCGCTAGCAGGCTTGAAAAATGCATAAATCAGGAAGGCCGCCATCTTGTGGATACAGTTTTCCATACATGATTTATTTTTGTGAAATAAAAATTTTCCAATCCTAACGAACATTTTGCATTTCTACTCAACATATAGATTAAATTTATTCCAACCCAATAACTCTAAAATTAAAAATTTGCCATCATTTTATAAACTAGTCACCCGTTTCTGACCACCCTGTACATTTAACCTCATCTTGTAAATCTTGAGACCACCTATGGAGGTTGTTTGAAATTTTACTAGCTAGGAGAAGAACAAAGCCCTAAAGAACACTTTGAGAAATTATACGACAAAAAAAGGCGGCCTTTTTCGAGTTGGAGGCGTTTCTCCACTGTGGTTCAGTTTTCCAACTCGAATAAAGTTTCAGAACTCCCTGGTTTGACTTGGAATCCAAAAAAGTGTACAACAACATGGATGCCTGGTGCCCTGGAGTTAGGATACATTTACGGTCTGTGATAAATCACAGAATAGCTTATAGTAATAATCAATCAAATACGCAACAATTGCTCTTAGCAGTTGTTAGAAAATGTGCGTTCAGATGTTTCACAAGCTGGAATGTGTGGGGTCAACATTGACCCAGTCTTGATCGTTGTTCGGGATGTTGATTCCTTCAAAGGCAATGTTTGATGAAAAATTTAGTCAATTGATTTTCGTCAGCATCAACTAGCTCTTAAATGATTTAATCAAGACTCATTGATACTTGGAAGGGATTTTGGTTAGGTTATGATCGAGGAGTTAGAGTTATTGCTGGAAGCATGACAAAGGGAAAGATTGATCAAAACCCTCTTGGCAAATCCAGTTACCGTCTGGCCCACGATCGATTTTCCGAACGTTTAAGTATCACGTATTCCAGAAGTAAGCAAGAGGCAAAACATGTTGAGCGGAGTCAGTTAGGCGTCCCGTCGCGACGAAGGGATCGTTGCATGTTGTCGTTGAAGTTCTAACATCGCATAACTCGAAACAAAAAAAAAATGTGAATTTGAGTTTTGGATAGCGTTGCCAGCAATATCTAAAAGCGTTTGAATTGAAATTTCATCGATTCAATGTTCGACAGCACCACAGTTGTTTTTGTCAACCTCACATATCTCAAATCTTCAGTCAACAACACCTCTACGATTATCTCATTGCTTGCTACAACACCTTTTTTTTCGGTGGACGAGCATTTATTTTAATCTATCTTATTTCATTTATATTACTGGTACTATGTATCTTGTTCTTTGTTCACCTCGTTAATTAAGAAATACTTGAGCCTGAGTTACAATTTACGTTCAGAGATATCCCGATTTTGACGCTTAAATATTCCCTGTAATGTGGGCTTGAGTTATGTTATACGAGTATGTCAACTGGCTTCACCAACAACACGTATGTTACTTCTCAAAAGTCTTTACATCTGACTTGGAAGATCCAGCACATCAATCATTCACATGAATAGGACCCAGCTCCTGGGTTGAAACGTTGTGATTAAACACCTTAAAAAACTCAAGACTAGACTGGTCATTCAACCTCCCGAATATAGATATATATCACTAGTCAACCAAATACCAAATTATATATATATATATATATATATCTTTTACTGGTTTATTTATTTATTTAGTGTTACATGTTTTCTATTAGTACTAAAACCCTGAGAAACTGTTAAATTCAAGATCCGATGCAGGATACCTCGGAAACCCCATTTTAAAATATACGGAAGTATAATGAATAATTCTAATGATTCTTTTGTGTTCGAGTAAATTGAATCGGACTACGAAATCGGTTCTTATCGATTTTCCAACCACAGGACGTCGTTATAATCAATTATGAATCGGGGATGGCGCCGGGCGAACACGTCACCTTGAAATAAAAAGTCGAGTCATAATTTTGATTCGATAGGTACCTGCAACGGGTAAATACGAAAATCAGTGTTTATTGGATAATACTACACATATTATTCAATTTGACTGCGATACAATTATTATCGGGTGCATACATTTGAATAAGTGTTCAGTGGGTACTGAGGTACTCTACTGACTACTTCTTCTACTACACTACTATCTAGTCACTCGGACAATTTTCGCTATCCTCTGGATAAACCGTCTGAGTTACCTCCGAATAGCGCAAGAGTTGGGAGTGAGTACCTCTCTTTAGAGACTAATTTTCCTTGTGAGCAGGACTCACTTTATCAAGTGATGTTCCTTACCCTATCGATAAGGTATAGGTAAAACCAATCTGGTGCGGTCTCGCAAGTTTTAACTCCTAATTATGTACAAGGTCCAGTCCTAAGTGTCCATCATATTCAGCAGTAGTTT
This sequence comes from Adelphocoris suturalis, assembly GCA_030762985.1. Taxonomy (NCBI): domain Eukaryota; kingdom Metazoa; phylum Arthropoda; class Insecta; order Hemiptera; family Miridae; genus Adelphocoris; species Adelphocoris suturalis. The sequence goes on along the minus strand of CM061043.1, from coordinate 127,370,952 downwards.
CTATTTGTAATGTAGAGTAAAATTTGCTAATTTAATGCTTTGAAAAGTTGGTTTTTACTATTTTCTTAGACATAGAAAGTATATGAATGTTCTAGGGTTTCATGTATGTCTGGGTATAAACATAGACATACACACATAGCGGTTATCATCTCGACATCGATCTCAGAAATTTTCATGGGAATCGGCTGTCGGCTGTAGGTGTTACGAGTAAGAAGAATTTCATGTTCACACCTGCGCAGAAGCTATTTCGGATCTGGTCGCGTTGAAGTTCATTGAAAGCAATCCAGACCCAACTGGCACAATTCCTAACTTTCTCACTGAAATCGGTTGCAAACTGTAGAGAAAGTTAGGAATGTTGATTTTTTATAAGCATGCACAATGGCTACAACTCACACGGTTCGAATAAATTCATTAGACCGTCTAAATCGGAGTGTGTTTTCTTGTAGTTTTAGTGAATTTTCGTTAAAAAAAAAATAGAGCTGTTACAATGGCTCCAAAAATTTTAAAATCAAAATATTCGGATATATTCTACATTGAAATCCGCTTAAAGGCATTCTGAAATTATTCCTAGTGTATATATATATATATATATATATATATATATATATATATATATATATATATATATATATATATATAAATATAAATATATATATATATATATATATATATATATAACTCGGCCCTTCGGGCCTCGCAAGGGGCTCCTCCCCTTGACCCCGCCAGGGGGGCTTCGCCCCCCTGGACCCCCCTAATTTATACTTGGCGCTTCGCGCCTCGCCGGATCTTTTCTCTTTTCTACTGTGTAGAAAACGAGGATAATTTGCTATGCAATTCGTCTCACGAGAAAAAAAAAAAAAAAAAATCAGGCCTGGCCGGGATTCGAACCCACAACCTTCGTCTCACGAGAAAAAAAAAAAAAAAAATTTCAGGCCTGGCCGGGATTCGAACCCACAACCTTCGTCTCACGAGAAAAAAACAATTTTTTTTCAGGCCTGGCACGACCTCTCGCTTCCCATCTCGGGACAAAAAACGTTACACAAAAAAAGTGGACATTTTAAAAAAATTATTGGGGGTCGGCCTAAGAATTGCATAGCAATTAATATATATATATATAAGCCTTAAACGTAAAAACATAAACAGCTCAATGGGGTACGTTTAGCTCAATGGAGTTAGTTGGTTAATCCGTCTTAATTAATCGAGGCTCCGAATATATTCCCATGTTTAAATAGAATTCAGAAACGATTTATCTCTCTTAGATGTCTCTACTATATCTTATTTATGTTCCACTCAACGAGATAATGTTCGAATCCAATTGTGTAATTTGTTGGCAGTAGGCTCTTTAACTGCACTTGAACGGTAAAACTGGGCGACACCTGTTTTATCCCCTCACACGTGCACGACTGTTGTGAAAGTTGTGTTACCACTATCAACGTAGAAACTCTAGAACCATCTACTTTTTGTCTTCACAATGTCTTTTAGAGGCTGTTTAGTATCCTCCTCAAAATGCTTCGTATTTTTAGAAAATGCAATGTCCATAGTATATTCACTTGCTCATTATTAGTGTAGCAATATCAATAATTTTATTCCATAAGCTGAAAGATCTTTCCCAAAAGTTTCAATATTTGCTGCAGCAGATGTGTAAAGAGCTGAATAACGTCATAGATGGACGGTGTCACCCCCGCGTCCGCCTGGGGGAAACTCAGCGCCATCAACCTAACGTCAATTCAGTTTCTTTCTGTTTGCTTTTTGTCCAAACCAGTTTAAGTTTTGAGCATCTTGATTTTGCAGACTGGGGATTTCAAGGGCGAAGAATCTGATCTTTAGATCAAAAATGAGACACTCCAACATAGGAGTGTGCCTTTTGGCAATATCGTGCGCATACTCAAATCATTTATTTTAACCACTGTTTTCACCAACTTTACAAGTTTCTATGAGTTTCCTATTTTTTGGCGCTTAGATCCTTTGGCATACCCACGCTTCAATTGTTCATGTGGAGACTGATACTGGTTATAGGAGATTATCTCCCTTCGTCGAGCTTTCGAGAGATTTACTTACGTTATCAGGTGTAACGAAAGTAGGTTTTAGAAGAAAATTTGGATGAAAACATCTGAACGACTAATGGGTTATGTACCCAGGCCCAAGCAAATTCACACTTTAATGGGATTTATTAAATTAGAACAAAGAGTTACGCACAGCAATATGAGACTGATAATGATTGATTGACGGTCTGATTGTATCGGAAGCTATTCAAGTGTTCAGTGCGGCAACTCTTGACCATGGGTGCTCTTCTCGATGATTATTCCACCTGTTTCAACAAACAATCGATATTCTACGTCTGTGTTCTAAGAATCGGACGGTAGTCGGTATAAAAACGAGTGGGTAGTATCTACCGTGTCGCGCGTTCGCGGATGGCCGAGGCGTGTTGCGATTAAAATTTCGGTTCGTCAACAACGTACAACCTCACTCTGAATACATATGGAAGACAGGTAATTTGCACCTAAAATAGTCAGGTTATGATATGGAAACAGTCTGAAATACGTACCTACAAGCTTTCCCTATGCCCCGCTTTCCCGTAAATTTCGGACATTTTGTTAAGCTATGCTTAATTTTTATTTTCTGTGAATAACCTTTGGATTATACAAATATATGAACTTCTGCCAAGTTAACAGTGTAGTATAGCTTCCTCAATTATTGTATGTAACATTCAACTTCTACACAGCGCTACAGTGCTTGTAGGGCCCTGGCCTACTCAAAATAGGACATGCGCACAGGACACAGAAAAGCGCTCTGTCGGGAGAACGTGACATTGCCGGGGTAGATATAAGCGGGTCTCAGGGGAAAAAAACCAAAAACTCTGATTTTCTATCTTGCTAAACCATTCCTCCACTTTGAAAAACGTGTTCCCAGTTTTTATCATATTACTCTCCACGGCACGGGTCATAAAAAGGGCTGAGTAGTGGAAGAATAATGTGAATTCATATTGTATTGTTTGTTGTGAAACAAGGGTCAAGAATAGAGTTAACAAACAAAAACGCCGATTTCGTCTAGTTTTTCATGGTTAAGAGTCAATAATTGATGTGATACCTACCAAAGTAAGTCAAGCTATTATTTTTTACTGATTAATTAACCAATGAAGTAGATATAACATTTTAACTCTTTACTTTCATGGAAACAGACAACATTCGAAGAACAAAGTTCTTCACCATCTGAGTAAGACTTATGTTAGGGCAGTATTAGCTGCTAAGCGCCCTTTCTATTTTGGGGTCAACAAGTGGAAACATTTTTTTTTTTTTTTCTTTTCATAATATTTATTGCACCAAGTAATACAACTTATTAGCAACATTTCTTTGACAATGAATAATCGGTGACTGAAACAAGACTGTGATACATAACACATCCTATACATCATTTCAGCTATTTAGTGTCTTCAATGAACACGATTTGCAGGAGCGCACAGCACTACACTCACTGAACAAACTTTCATGAACACATCACTCCCTATTACCACAGGTCGTGAGGTTTTCGTCTTTTCAGTCGTCTGAGCAGATCATCAACGTCCTGCAGCTTCACAACCTCCTCGTTGATATGACCTTGGAGCCTCTGATGATGGGCTATCGCTTGAGTTTTTATTACTTCATTTATTGTGGGAATTTTGAGGTCGTTATGGATATCATTATTGGTCGAGTAGCGGTACGCATCGACGCATGACCGCAGTACTTTGTTCTGGAATCGCTGTATAATATCACGATTACTTGGAGAGGTGCAGCCCCAGAGCTGTGCACCATATGTCCAGACTGGCTTAAGGACCTGATTGTATAAAGTTAATTTATTTTGGATAGACAATTTTGATCGTCTACCAATCAACCAATACATTTTTCGGAATTTGGTGTCCAATTCTGTTTTTTTATTTTTTACATGCGCTCTCCAGCGGAGCCTTGTATCCAGAGTCATACCCAAATATTTTGCCTCATTGGCATAAGGGATGACTCTGCCATTCAGATAGATTGGTATATTTTTGATTTGGCGGTTGGTGAAATCAACATGGACTGATTTTGCCTCATTCATCTTGATTCTCCACTTAATTGCCCAATCATGGAGATTCTCGATGGATCTTTCAAGTTTTGAGGTCGATTCTCGATTGTCTTCACCAATGGCAAGAATAGCAGTATCATCTGCAAATGATGCCAGGGTGTTCCCCTCGTGTTCAGGCAAATCGCTGGTGTAAAGGACGTACAGGAGTGGGCCGAGTACACTTCCTTGTGGTACGCCAGCATTAATTATTTTTGCTTCCGAGTAAGCATCATCTTGTTTGATCCGGAAGTATCGATTTGATAGATAAGAGTGAAGCAGTTCAACATATTTGGCTGGAAGCATTAGTCTGAGCTTATGGTCAAGTCCCTTGTGCCAGACTTTATCGAACGCTTGAGTAACGTCGAGGAAGACAGCTGAGCAGACTTTTTTATCTTCTAGGGCTTGTTCAATAATATGAGTGATACGGTGCACCTGAACCCAAACTGATGTTTGGGGATGAGGTTTCTTTCTTCTACGATTTTAATTAGACGTGCATACAGCACTTTTTCAAAGAGTTTTGACAGTACTGGTAAAAGTGATATTGGTCTATAAGACTTTAGCTCTTCAGGAGGTTTACCTGGCTTCAATATCATAATGACTTCAGCGAGTTTCCACAGTTGAGGAACATAACGTAACTTGAGAGAGGCATTCATGATTTGCGTGATCTTTACAAGTGCTTTTCGTGGTAGGTGTTTGAGAACTTGACCGGTGATCAGATCATATCCAGGTGCCTTCTTCGGATTGATCTTGGTATTGATGGTGTTTTGAACTTCTTTGACAGTGATCAGTGGGATGTCAATTTCTTGTTCTAGCAAGGGAATTTCTTCAAGGGATTCTTCGTCAGGGCGGCCAGGATTGGGCATGAAAATATCTGCAAGATGACGAGCAAAAGCATCAGCCTTTTCTTGGTTGCTTTTTATCCACTTGCTATTAGTTGTATCTTTAATAGGTGGTGCCTGGATGATAGGTCTCTTCAGATGCTTTGTTGCCTTCCAGAGGGAGTATTCAGTGTCTTGATGATTGGTGAGGGATGTGAGGTAATCTTCTTGGGTTTCTTCTTGTATCTGCTCCATCATTTTCTTCAGTTTGTAGTCGAGTTGGTACCATTCAGTTTTAAGAGCGGGGATACGTAGTTTTTGCCATTTACGCCTGGCTTTTCGTTTTTCTCTGATCATATTTATAACTTCACGTGGATAATTGAGGCCCTTCAGCTTTTTCTGTTCTTCAGGGGTGTTTTTCCATGCCGCAGTTTGGATAGAGTGAACGAGTTGACTTAACTCTCCATCAACTTCAGCTGGCGTTGTTAGTGGCACACTGAGATCTATATATTGATTTAAGTTGACTTTAAACTGATCCCAGTCTGTCTTTTTGTTCACCAAAACTGGGTTATGAGGCTTTAGAATGATGGTTTCACTTAGCGTTAGAAGTATTGGCGAGTGGTCAGAGCTGAGGTCAAAACAGTCCTCAACAAGTGCATAGTTCGCTGAAATATTTTTCATGATAAAGAAATCGATTAGATCAGGCTTCTTCTGGATATCCCCTGGCCAGTACGTTGGTTTCCCAGTTGACAATGGTGTACAGTAATTTGATTGAACATATTTAAGGAGCTCTGTACCACGAGGTGTACAAAGTCGTGAACCCCAATGCGTGTGTTTTGCGTTAAAGTCACCGCCGATTATGAAGCGATTTCCAAGTAGGGCAAACACTTCAGCAAATTCATTTTCTTTAATGATATGCCTTGGAGGAATGTAAATACTGGCAATATTAGCTTCAAAGGATTTCGTACTAATGGTGATTGCACAGCTTTGAAACTTTTCTGTCTCTATTTTGACACATTCATGATGTTTTATATTATCTTTGATCAGTACTGCGCTGCCCCCTCTTGCATTATTGCTGGGATGGAGAGCATGATAGCACTCGAATCCTTTTATCTTAATGCGTGACTCCTTAGTAAAGTGGGTCTCAGAAATTAGACAGATGTCTATTTTGTTTATATTAAGAACCACCTCCAGGTCCAATTTTCGGGACAGGAGTCCATTGGCATTCCAACACATAATTCGTAGGTTGCGCATCATTGGGCTTTCTTTCGTGAATGGCTGCGATCTTTTTCTAGGGCAATTAATCTTTGATTAACGTTAGATAGGGTGTTTTCCATTCGGCTTTGATTTGCAAGTATGTTTTGCAATAATGATTGTATAGTGTTATCAGGCTGCAAGGGTGTTGGCTGGATGACACTGCCACTTACCGCTTGGGCGTATGAAGGCTGATGACCGAAATGTTGATTTTTCTCATGTATAGGAGTTTTCGGGATGAAAACTTTCCTAGTTGTATTGATTTTTTTGGTTTCTTTTTCGATATTTTGGGAGCCAGCCTTCAGACCTTGAGATCGTTTTTTGTGAATCTCGGCAGCTTCAATAGCCACTGGACATTTGCGATAGTTTGCTGTATGCGAATCTCCGCAGTTTGCACATTTGGCTGGGGTGTCGCGAGGTTTGGTGCACTTTTCTGTAGCATGGAAGCCAGCACATTTAACACACCTCTCCATTTTCGTGCAGTAGTTTTTGGTGTGTGCCCATGATTGGCATCTCTTACATTGTGACACAATTTTATTCGGTTTAAGGTTTTCGAATTTTACCTTCGACGAATAAAATTTTGTGATTCCATGGATAGTGTCAGGATTAGTTCCGGGGGCAAAATCAACTATATACATATCAATAGGTTCTTTTGTTCCCCATTTCAATTTTTGTGTCACATTCAGGACTTGAAGGTGTGGGAATTCGTGGGCAAATACGTCTTTGAGCTCTTGTGGAGCAAGCCCTCTTGGAATTCCTTTCAATATCACTGTATATGGTCGTTCTTGTTTATTTTGGTAACTCGTGAACGGGCATTTTTTATTGATGAGCTCCGATCTAATGGCTCGGAATTCATCTGAGGTTTCCGTGTTAATTTTAACTTTACCGTCACCAAGAAGAGTAAGGGTGACATTTGGTACTAACTGTGTTAGCCGTGCTTTAATATTTTTGAAGCCCTCAGCATCTTTAAGTGCTTCTAGCATGAAAGGAGGAGGTTTTGGTTCTTTTTTTGGTTGGGGTTTTTGTACCTGATTTTGAGATGTAGTATTTTCAATTTTCTTTCGGATTACCTTCACTGGTTTAAAGTCTATGCCAGAGACATCGTATGAGCGAACCTCATCGTCCCCAACTTCATTGGCAAGATCACTTGAGTCTGTATGAAAAGACATCTCATGTTCTAATTTTTCTAACTTGTCTTGAAGGTCTGAGACTTTTTTCTTTTCTGCCAATACATGTTCATTACACCCAGATAAATAACCACTGAGGGTATTAATTATGGAGTATAACTCACTGAATGAATTTCGGATGGCCTCATCTTGAATCCCTCTGGTATTCGTCTGATGTTGCGCAAGAGAAGCCTTCACTTGCGAAATTATCTCCGCTACCGTCAGCAATCCACCGCTGTCCGAGTTCATCGTGCCGCTAGAAGACCTCGCGGCCCGAGACAAATATTTTCGTTTCACGGAGCTCGATGTTTCTACCTTGAATGTTCGCGAGCTATAAATTAACCAATGAAGTAGATATAACATTTTAACTCTTTACTTTCATGGAAACAGACAACATTCGAAGAACAAAGTTCTTCACCATCTGAGTAAGACTTATGTTAGGGCAGTATTAGCTGCTAAGCGCCCTTTCTATTTTGGGGTCAACAAGTGGAAAACATGCAACAACAATTGTTATATAAAACCAATAATATTATTGGCGCTTTATTCGCACTTTGGTTACTGGTCTTTAGGGTCCCTTCCTAACTCCTACTACCAAGCATTACAATAGTTGTATGTAAAGTACCTTAAGATTTCGCTATTTCCCTGTAGATGTTGGCTTCTGATGTCTTCTACCGTCCTCGGTTTTCGCGGGTGGCTAATTCCGTGGCCAGTGATCGGTTGAGGTGTACTGTGAACACTCAAAGACTTGAAGTGTGCACAGGATTCAGCCGCAATAATGTCCAGAAAACACAGTTCTCAAAGCACCTCTTTGACACCTTGTTGCCGGTTCTTACACGAACGGTGCGAGGGTCTACGCTAGAATGAATATCTTCTTTCCCCAATTTTGGGAGTTCCTTAGTTGCTCTACTGCGCATGTCTGGAGGCGTAGAAAAGGCGAGGAAATGCGAGAAATTTTTAAATGGTTGTCTGTTGTTGTGGAAACCACGAATAAGGATACAGGGGGTTGTCGTCACGCCCCTTCTTGGGTGATCCTGTCTCATTTTGGGGATCCAATTAGAATCGGCTTCGACGTCCTGGAGGGGTATGCTGACAGCGTTGATTTTGGCCGCGCGTGGCAAGTTGCTAGTATTCGGCTTTTCCAGAAACTCTAACTTTTCGAGACGGTGGGACTGCTGATTGTACTGTTTCTAATGGTCTGTTGAAGTCAATGCTCTGCGGCACTGTCCTTTGTGGATTGTGAGCGTTTCGAAGCTTACAGAGGTAGATAGGGGACCAACTACTAGGAGCTAACCGGCATAAACCCCGACCATTTTTTCACGTACAGTTTCGCCTAATAACCAATTTTAGTTTTACATATGTACAGTTGTTATTTCTCAATCAATCACAATAAAATTAATAGGGCACCATTATGGAACATAATACCCAACTAACCCCCCCCCCCCCTCCACTCCACGAGTTTGAACAAAATAGTGCTTAGATAGATTTTTAAAAAATGCACGTATGCACATTTACACATGCTACTATTAATCCGAATTTATAGAGAACCATCCGGAAGCTTGCGCGGACAACGCCTGAAAATGTAATCAAAATAGGTCCTTTAATCTCGGAATTTCTCCTGTCAACCGATTTTAGTTTTGAGCGTTAATCTTAAGTTCCTACTTAACCATTTACGATAAAATGAATTGGGCATTATCGTGAAATATAAACCCAACTGCTCTCCGGGTTCGTACGAAATCGGGGCAATAGATCATGAGAAATTCAAGCTATAGAAAATTCACGTTTGCGCATGCATAAAGGCTAGGTATTATTGATCCGACAGCGAGAAACTCATTAAGATCATTTTGGAACCAACCGGCACAATTCCTGAACAATTCATGAATATAAGACTAAAATTTAGGAGATTCTTCGGCGTGAAATAGAATTTTCACAGACAAATATACCTAATAGACGTCAGACAGACAGTCAGACACGGATCCAAAATTGATCGGCACGCAAGTGGCAATTTTCATTAAGCAATTTACAAACTTCTTGGGGCCTTTTCTGTTATATCCCCGCATATTTCCGTTAATTCTCTACTATTTATTCATTCTGACCTGCATGTCCAACTAATCTGTATTTTTACTAAGGGATTGACTACTTGATGTTATGTATTTTTGAGAGAAAATAGTTTGTAAATGCGGGGATATAACAGAAAAGATCCACTTATTGCACGAATGCGAAGCTTCCTTACCTTCGAGGGGAAAAAAAATAGTTTCTCCAACTTTGTGGGATTACATTTCAACCACTGTCATTTGTTGCCCATCACAGCCTCTACAATAGTGAGATATAGGTAATAGTACGAGTACGCGCGACCTTTCTTATACTCACCATTCATTTATTCAGTGTTTTATTGAGTATAGAAACCTCACCCCGAAACGAATCATTTCATTACTGCCGTTCCTAAAAGCAGGAAAACTTTTCACCAGCTGTGGACAGATCACCAGACAGATAAACAAAAAAGCATAAATTTCTTTGATTTTCATAAAGATGTACGTTATCGGTTTGGGTTCAGACCCTTCTATTGAGCGAATTCCAGTAAAAAATTGTCAAGCCAGTTTACGAATTCTCTCATGAACTATCGAAAAAGTAAAAACATTAGTACTGTGAGGGTGTCAGTTAGTTTTTCAAGTTGATTATCTCTGTGGGTGATGATGATTAATTTCGATATCAAAGTAGCCAAAGCTGATATTCCTCCATTTATCCATGAAAAGATGGAAACGTGATAAATATTGGAGTCAGCGGTGCTAATTGGTGAGTTTTAACATCACGAGTATCTTAACAATCTGTCATAATGCAGCTCAAAGTTTTGATTTTCACTTTACTGAGGAGTCATGTTAGGTCGAGAAACCGAAGCCTGAGTTTCTAGCGAAGTTTTCAAGAGGAAAACACAAGTTTGCGCTCTTCTCCAACTTTGGAACTTTGAAACACACAAGCTTACACGGTTTCCTGAGCATCAAGTAAGTAGGTGCCTAGTTGGTGTGATGCAAATAAACCTTAAATCTTTAGATGGGTATTTGGAAGAATACGTGTTCCAGTATGTTTTTATTTTGAACGCTTTATTTAAATTGCCTTTGTCGTCGTTTAGTTCAAATTTTGCGACACAATTTTGAACCAGTTTCCCCCAACTACATGAGGTGAAATTTTGCACGCGCACAAAGTTGGCCTACGTTGGTCTATTGCTAACTACTGTACCACGAGACCAACTCCTGAGATGCACGATCGAAATCGCCTTTGACAACCCTTAACACTAAATTGTTAATGAATAAGGATAAAAAGTTACATATTTACCATTTACAAGTACAGAATGACATACGTTTACGGGTTGTGTCCACGGATTCGATTTCGGAAAGCTCTGAAACGTTTGTATGTCTCCTTCTTGTTACGGTTGAGTCATCCAACCCAGATCAAAACCATAACAACATCTCTCACTACCAAGGAAAATCCTAAAAAACTTAGCTAATTGGAACGGAAAAAGATCAACGCTACTGTACAGTTTCTTGTAGGTGACATACTTTTTGAATTTTGTCCTAAATACAGCCAATGAATAATCCATAGAAGGAACTACCGCAAATATTTCAGACTCTAGTATAGGCCTAATTTATACATCTCCTCAACATACCAAAGATTTCCGTGATGTGTCCGCCAGTTACAGCTACGCGTTCAAGAAATCGTAATGTTACCTAATTAAAAAAAGTGGTACAGATAGCATTAGACTGTATAGTCAATATGGCCCTCCTTTGCAGATGCTGATAGTTTGAATAGAATGAGGATGCTTCGCGTTTGTAGGATGAAGACGCTCTACGGGACGATTGGTACCAGCTTGCGGTGTATAACTTCGGAGACCCGCTGGAAAGATCCTCAACATACGCGCATGGTGTACTCAGAAGCTGTACCATAATACTCGCAGAACCTTTTGTAAGCTTTTCTTTCACCGGGTGGCCTCGAACCTGACTTTGAAAAGCGCCGTAAAGTATCACAAAACATCGTGTCAAACGGAATTGGCAATGTCGCGTGGGAAATGGAAAACGAGGTGTGGTCACGCGATAGCGATCCCCACCCCCCTCCCTCATTCATCAGCTTTTCACTTGATTACTGTATGGTACATGCGTTCAAACCCAGACGTATTATACGGAACTTGATAAAAATGGCCTGCTATTACTGTCGGAATGTCTTCTAATATGGAGTTGCTTTCGCTATTTTCGAATCATTGACATCCTGGGACCCATTGTATCCAAATATAACCTGTCGAACTTGGAAGGTTCGTGCCAGGTGTTTACCTATTGAGGGAGCGATAGGTTGAGATCTTACATCACCTTAGATAATAGGTTTCAATCCAGAAACACAAATCGTTTCACATGTATCAAGATACGGATCTGAAATGCCCAACCCTGGGATTTCGCCTTCTGGAGTTGATTGAATGTGGCAATATTTATTGATGGTGTAGCATACTGTTCAGAAATTTGGTATGCATTACACGTGCATATCTTGACTTTTCTGAATCAAACTTCAGCTTATCCGTCTCCTTATTGTATAGTTCGATTAACCCCCTCTTCCCATCTGATTACACTCTATGCCCCAGTCGAATGAAGAGCAACCACTAACATCAAACGAGAATTGAGACCTGTTCAGATTACTTAAGAATTCGTAGGGTCAATAATTGGTTTGTCACCTCCCAGGAAAAATACCAATGCTTCTTCCTGATTATCTAAAGCGAGAAAAGCCACCGAAATCAACTGAACTTGGTAGCTGGAAAGTGTTCTCAAGATATTGATTTTTTCTAAATATATATAAAATCAGCCTTTTTTATAAAATGGATAGCCTTTTTACAATACGCCGCCTTTTCGTAATAAAAACGTTGGAATGACAATCAGCCTGGTATTTTTAGCTTTTTTGTAAAGAAGCTGGAAGAGCTCAGGCTTTTTGCAAAACTAACCTATTTTCTATTTGACAAAAAGGCTGGGCGTGATCCGCCTTAGCTTGGTAGTCTGAATGCTCGCAAGCTCGCATCTCAAGAATACATAACATCAAGTAGTCAATCCCTTAGTAAAAATTCAGATTAGTTGGACTTATAGGTCAGAATGATGGTATAGTTTATCATTCCAACGTTTTTATTACGGAAAGGCAGCGTATTGTAAAAAGGCTAGGCTTTTTACAAAAAGACTGATTTCACACAAAGGCAGCGACATAAAAAGGCTGCATCAAACTCCCTATTTTCCCCTTTTACTGCTACAATGCTCCAACAATTTAGAATGGTTTGAAACAGTCTTACGTCGGCTTCATTTCTTTCAATTTATTGCTGTCTTCTTCCAATCCCAATCTTGAGCATCCCCAGGGTTGCCAGGTGAAATGGCGCGAAAAACCGGACACCAGGCAGATTGGCAGACTTGGTAGACAGATGGGCAGACTAAAAATACTCATTCAACTATCAAACAGTCCCATGCTTGCACAATTACTGATATGCATTTTCATTATAGACTATGTTCAATACTGTACCAAATGGAACCTAATGTTTACGAGTATATTATCTATATGCTCCAATAAATATCATTTGCCGACTACAATATTATAGGTGGATTAAGTTAAGTTTTAAACGAATTTTGAATTAAACTCGTTCAAAGACGTAGAAGAACTCTTCAAATTACGAGAACTAGTAAATTTTCCCTCTCAACCAGTTTCAATGTACATGAATTATTTAAAAGAGTGTCGCAGAGAAACTACTTTATTTTTGCATTAAAACCGTGTTTCTCTATTTCAACTCAACCAAATTTGATTTTCGAGAATTTTTTCGAAACCAGCGTTAAAACTTCTAATATAATTTGTCTTTTGATTCTCGAAAAATACCATCTAAATACCATGCTGCCCGCTGAAACATGAACTATTTTGACAAATAAATATTTCTGAAAACCCATGAAATTTAAAGTTTTACTCGCTTAACAAATTCTGGAAATTGTCAAATCTCACAAAAACTGCCTCATGTAATAAGCTTTTTAACAGTTCGGTCAACATTGCCATTTCTTTTCAATTTAGTAGATACATTTTAGCTTGTATTTGAAAGGAAAAAAAAACGAGGTCTTAGTTGTGACAAGGGGGGTGAAAGAAATGTTATCATGCTCGTAATCATTTTTAGCTTGACGGATACAGTCGACACAACGTCCCACTAGGGAAGGTGCGTGGTTAAAAAACCATAAAGCCGGTCATTTTCCGCTCCTTAAAAAACCGGACATTTAGCTTCCAGAGCAAATGATGATAAGCCGGACTGTCCGGGCCAAAACCGGACACCTGGCAACCCTGAGCATCCCCTGGGCGTCTTGTACTTGAGGAACGTCCTAAAAAGGCCTGCCTAGACTATACCTACTCACAACTCGTTTTTAGCAACCCAAATTTTCGAAGAAAAGTTGTGAATAAAACTGAGGGAACAGCCGTGTGACGAGATCACAAAAAAAATTTTGGACACGCAGCCGAACTCGAAAATTTGGTCAGTTTTAGGTATTTTTCTCACTCATTGTGAATCTTAGAGATCGGGGAGTGGTCGCAATCGACTCAGCGCAGAAAAACTCTTCGACTTACACCCCCACATGCCCTATTACCAAAAAACAATTTTTTGGGACACTAAATTGTAAATTTGGATCGATCGGGATGGCCAACGAACTCGACCTAAATTTTGACTAGACGGGGTTTTTTACGTCGTATTTTAGGAGTTATCGTCTGGAAGTACACTATATATATATATATATATATATATATATATATATATATATATATATATATATACGTTAAAATCTAGGATTGTGTTCTTTGATGTAAGAAACGGATTTCGAAGGGGCCCCCGCTCCCTCTCTCCCATTTCTAAAATTTTGAAACCATCTATATAGCTCTTTTTTTTTAATTCGCTAAAACAGGAATAAATTAACTTATTTATGTGTTGTAACAACTTTGTGAGATTTTTCTCAAATTAATTTCTATCAGTTACTTCGAAAACGAACACTTAGTTGGATGATTGTACCGCTCAATAAATTATTATTCACGTTATTTCCTGTGCAATCGTTTACCAAGTTACGTTAAGTAAGCACTCCATGGATTCGTATTAACTCTTCGTTGCTTCAGATTGTTTTTCCAATTGATTTTTAAATTTCCTTGAAGCTGAATTTGAGGAGAAATGGACGGGCTGAAGCTGACAATGGAAAACCTCCGGAACATTTTTCAAAAATGGGAATACTCAGAGAAGAAGTTCACAATCGATGTGGAAACACCACCTATGCCGTGGTGCAAGCAGTGGTGCAAATGTAAAAATCGGTTTAGGAACTTCTTTCAGCGACCACAGAAACGGTAGGTCCTTCACTGATGGGTTATTCTAAACCGTCTTACACTTGCAGTTATCACGCTATACTCTTGACCTTGACATTTTCATGTGATGAACATATCTTGATTTGAACATATAACTTTCGCAAAGGTTAGCGTTTAGTAGACAGCTCATAATTTTAAAATGAAGAACCTACAGTAGTTCAATAAACATACATGAAATAGATATACATTATTGTAGTACACGCACTACATAGTGTAGTACACTTAGTACATTATAACATCTGAACATTTAAAACACATTGGTAAGTAATGCATACATTACAGGGACGTTCCTTTTGAATGGATTTTATATATTATACTTTTAAAGAGAAAAACACAAAAATATCAATCTTGATTTCTCGGAATTACCCCCCCCCCCTCCCGCTATTTTCCTTCTCCACCGACAGTAAATTTGAAACCTTCAAGGAACAAATTATAAAAACTGTCACGGAAATCAGGTTAATATCTTAAAAATATGACAATTTATCGATATTGCCCATCAATTCACCCCGTCCATAAAGAAATTTTAAACTCCTGACATATTTTCCAAGACTAGACCAAATTCATAATTGAACAAGCTTTTCTGAGCTGATAGTCAGTTGCTTTTGTATGCCCAGAAACTCACGCTGCAAATTATTACACAAAGGTTTATTATTTCTGAATTAAAACCCAGAAAACTTGTCTATAATGACTAATATTGGTTACCAAGGAGAAATGAATTAAATTAAATAAAACACCTACACTTTAATATTCCATCTGTGCTTAATACGAGCATAGCTCGTTTGAGCTGTTTTCTGATGGCTTACAATAGTACATCGGAATCTAAGTATATCGACATTGACATAGGTTCCTACCATTTGAAAATAAATTAGATAAAATAAATCAACCACCTACACTTCACTAGTCCATCTATAGGAGACAAAATTTATAATTAAATCGACTCTGTTAAGTGTAAATTCCATAGGAATTATATCAAGTGATACGATCGTCGTGGTCAATAAGGCAATGTTTACTATTGTCCATAGGTTGTTATTCACTACCATGTTGATGATCTTTTTTCGTGTCAAAGTTCCAGCTCTTAGGCAGAACAAACGAATTAACGCAGCAGTCCAGTTGGTTTCATTAGATTTTTTGGGACAAATATTGAAGAAGAGGTTAAAAAGAATGTTTTCTTAGTGGTCGATTACAAAGGTTTATTAGGTACTAGCCTAGTTTTCTCGCTCGCTTCGCTCGCTCGGTATGGCTGTGTAGATTCGATGATCTTTACTATTGAGTGGGACATGTAGAATGATTGGAAACAGTGATTTAAAATATGTAGGAGATGTTGCTCGCTTCGCTCGCTCTCTGTTGGATGTATGGATGCGATGACATATTATACTTAGTCCATTCCGAGTTCGTAGGAAAAACCCCGTTGAAATGCGATGTGTGTAGGGGATGTTGCTCTCTTTGCTCGCTAGGATTGGGTTTTCTCTCGCTCGGTGAGGGATATATAGATGCGATGGGATATAGTCCCCATACCATCGAGACCTACATACAGCCCATGGTTCGGGTGGGGGTGGAAATTTGGAAAATTGCTTACAATCCCTTTTCATTGACAATCCCAAGGGTATGGAAAAAAAATTAAATCTTATAAAAGGGGCAAAACGAAAATAATAAATTGCTGTGTAATAAATAATTTGCTGCGTTTTCTATGTGGGACCACGAAAAGTTTATTAGGTTTAATAAAGATAGGCCATTTATCTGCGTAGCAGGGCAATCAGTTAAGATTATAAGGAGGACATACTTTACAGTAATACGGTGGTTTCAGCCAAGAGTTTTGATCCAGTATAACGGCTTATTGGTTCCGTGCTCCATCTTGATATGTTCTTTTCTTTCTGTTGCAGTGGCAATCAGCTTTTCCACATTACTGCTGGCGAAGGAGGTGGTGGGAGTGGCGGTGGCTGCTCTCCGGCCGGCAGCGTCCGCGCCAAGTCTGGCTCTCTCAGTAAAAAAGGCAGCAAAGACTCCAAACCCCCGCCCGACTCGCTGGTCATAAACATCAAAAGGCCCTTCTCGTTCAACCATCTCCCTCAGCGCCCTCCCGTCTGCATACAATTTTCCAAGCTATCCTACTGCATCTCCCAAGAATGCAACTCAGGTATTGTCAAAATTCTAAATCTTTTATTTTTCTGTGTTTTTGTGTAAATAAAGGAACATAAATTTGTCTTGAAGAAGCATGAATAGATTTAGAGGATGGATAGTAAAACAAATAAGATCATTGGAATTTTCAAGTTTGTTTTTCGAACTGGCATTACATGTTAGCATACAGCCATAAGTGGTATTTAATAGTTATTTAAATTGTAATATTTTATAACAGTGGAATCAATTACTCTTGATAAATTCGTAATAAACTATATTCTTGAATAGAATCACAATATTTTCAGAAAACAGCTATTGAATTTCAAGTGTATACCAACAGGTTGGAAAATATCACATGTGTCACAACAATAATACATAATAATCACTGCCGGTGATCAATTTCGTTTCAATACTCCCCCTCAAGCTGGATGTTGGCTCCTAACTCCCAAGCTTGAAGTTAATGTCTGATGCCTTGGACCCGGCAGAGATTTCGTCATTATATCTGCTACCATTTCTTCTGTGGGCTTATAGTTTAGGGTAATTTTCCCAGATATTACTGCCTCTCGAACAAAATGGTGCCTGATATCAATATGTTTAGTTCGAGGGTGATGTACTGGATTATGCGCTAGTTCTCGAGCCCCACGATTATCAATATAAAGTACTACTGGTTCTTCAACTATCTTTGGGTTCAGTTCCATCAGTAATAGTTTCAGGCTTATTGATTCTTTTGCGGCTTCAGTCGCTGCCATGTATTCCGCTTCTGTAGTAGAAAGTGCGACGGTCCGCTGTTTCCGAGATTCCCAGCTTATTGCACCACCAGCAAGTAGAAACATGTAGCCAGTGTAGGACTTCCGATCGTCCACTGATGAAGCCCAATCAGCATCGACATATCCGGTCAGCTCTCCCCCTGAACTTGAGAACGTTAGAGCATGGTCTTGTGTCCCTTTTAGGTATCGCAACACCCGTTTTGCAGCAAGGAAATGTTCTCGTTGGAAACATGTGTTGAACTGGCTAAGCATGCTTATAGTGTGTGCCAAGTCAGGTCTCGTGCATGTGGCCAAATACATCAAAGATCCCACTAAATTTTGGTATGGATACTCGTTAATCTCGTGCTGTATCAGACTTTTAGGTTTTTCTAATTTAACGTTTAAGTCAGCTGGCGAGATGACTGGATTAGAGTGATCCATTCCGAATTTTTCAAGAATCCTCTTTATATATTTCGTCTGTGACATCTTCAGTGTTCCGACTTCCGTAGTTATCTCAATTCCGAGAATATAGTGAATTTCCCCCATGTCCTTCATGTCGAAATTTGCTTTCAATTTTGCCTTAATTTCATCCATAGCTCGCTTTGAAGAAGTAGCACACACTAAATCGTCGACGTAAACTCCGATTATAGCAAAATCTGAGCCCATCGTTCCGGTGTATACACATGGATCAGCATTCGTTGGTTTGAATCCACTTGATTTCAGCTGTTGATCGAGTTTTTGATACCATAATCTTCCCGATTGTCGAAGTCCGTAGAGAGCTTTTCTTATTCGGCATACTACTTCATTTCCTTCCTCCAATTTCTTTAAGTGAGCTAGCGCTTTTTCCTTAATTTCACTTCCGATTTCTTCTTTCTCTATAATTTTATGTAGGATTTCGCCATACGATTCAGGAATTGCCATCACTATGTCAGTGTCAATGTCCCCGTTGAGGTATGCAGTTTTTACATCCAACTGGTGAATTAGCATCCCTTTCTGAACTGCTACTGCCATTATCATTCTGAGCGAGCTCATCCTCATCACTGGGTTATACGTTTCAAAAAAATCTATTCCTGGCCTCTGCGTATATCCTTTTGCTACTAGCCGGGCTTTTCGCCGTTCTAGTCCTCCATCCTTTTTGAATTTATTTACCAAAATTAATCGGCTTCCCACAATGTTTTTGTTTGCAGGTTTATCTACGACTTCCCAAACGTTGTTCATTAACATGGCAATGTACTCTTCCTTTATCGCGTCCATCCATGCCTCTGCATTTGGTCCAGATAACGCGTCTTTTACTTTAATTTCGCCCAATGGTTCTGTAGTGATTGGTATTTGTCTATCCTCGTCAACTTTGCATTCACAGCAGTCCCACTTCATTGGTTTCGGTATTCTGCTTGATCTTCTATGTATTCTTTCTTGCGTTCTTTCTTCGTGTAGTATTTCTTGAGGATTCGGTTCAACTTCCATTTCAGAATTAGTTTCAAACCAAATTTCACCGTTTTCAACAGAATTTTCTGGATTGTTTGAATTAATTGACTGGATATTGTCTTGACGATCAGCCTGTACCTCCAAGTTACTGCTTGGTTTCGTCCTTGGTATTTGTTTACAAATATCAATTTCAATTACTTTCCCATATTCTCCTTTCGTTGTCAATGTTTGAGAATCTTCGAGAATCCCATAAAATTCATCAAAATTTTCAATTTCATTGTAATATTCATTTAGAAATTTCACATCTCTAGTAAATGCAATTCTTCGATCTTTCAAAATCCATATTTTATACCCCTTCACTTCTTCTGAATATCCCAGGAATATGCATTTGTCAGTTTTTCGTTCAAATTTTCCTCTTCCTATTCGTTTGTGCAGTGCATATCCCACACATCCAAATGTCTTGAAATACGACACATTTATTTTCCGACCATTCCACAATTCGTAAGGTATTTTTCCTCCTATGCTGCTTGATCTGCATCGGTTCCTGATATAATTTGCCGTGTTGACAGCTTCTGCCCAGAATGATGGGCCTAAATTAGCTTCAATCATCATGCATCGGGCAGTTTCAACCAGAGTTCTGTTTTTCCTTTCACTGACTCCGTTTTGTTGGGGAGTGTCCGGAACTGTCAACCGCCTAGCTATCCCTTCTTTTTCCAGATACGAATCAAACTCATTATTCTTATATTCCAAACCATTGTCAGTTTGCAAACATTTTTGATGCGCGTGCCTGTTTGTTTCTCAACTTTATTCTTGTATTTCTTGAAACTTTCCAGTGCTTCCGACTTTTTTGAGATGAATTGAACCTCACACCACCTTGTGGCTCTTCAATGAAAGTGATAAATTTTTTTTCCACCAATCGAATTCACCCTCATAGGGCCGCAAATGTCTGAATGAACTAAGTCCAACACCTCAGACTTCCTGTGTGATTTCTTTGGGAATGGGGTTTGTGTCATTTTTCCTTGCAAACAAGTCTTACATGGTCCCAACTTTGAATTTTTCGCAATATTCATTCCGTACACATTTTTGCTCATCTTCTTAAGATCTTCTTCGTTCAGGTATCCTAATCTTTTATGCCATACATCAATTTGACTTCCCCCATTTTCTTCTTTCCGGAATAAGACATTATTAACTGTAGGCTTCGAATTTCCTTTCATATAGTATAGATCTCCCATTCTTTCTGCTCTGAATAGTATTTCACCATTTTTAGATATAATTGCTTCGTCACTATTAAAAACTACACTGTACCCTTTATCCGTTATTTTCCCCACTGACAATAGGTTCGTTCTCAGATCTGGTACAAGGAGAGTTTCCTCGAGCATAAGTTTTAGTGGCTTTGCATTGTTTTCCACTAAAAGGGGGACTGTTCCTTTTCCTTCCACTGGAATGGTATGCTTACTAGCTAATTTCACACAGTTCTGCCTAGTTTCACTTATGTTCCTGAATGCACTTTCATCCCTGCACATGAGGGTTGAACATCCACTGTCTAGAATCCATTTCTCACTACCACCGGATTGTCCAGTCATCAGGGCTACTGTTGCGATTCCATCATTTTCATCACTATCATCACCATTTTCTGCTAAATTGCTTTTAAATTTTCTTCTTTGTGGACAATTGAAAGATTTATGTCCAAATTTCTTGCAAGAGTAACATTTAACGTCTTCATATTCACAGTAATACTTGTTCGTGGGTTGTCCTTTGCACTCTATCTGCTTCTTACGAAATTTTCGTGCTGCAAGAGCATCACTTGTCCTAGAGATTTGATGATTTTGAATCCTAGCTTCACTTTCTTCAATTATCTTTAGTCTAAGCGCCTCTGGTGTTGGAAGATCATCTCTAGTTTCAATGGCCACTCTAAAATTTTCATAAGACTCTCCCAGACTGTAGAGCATTATTATTGTCAGCAGATCTTTATGAATTTCTACTCCCATATCTTGCAATTTATCAACTGCTTCCATGAATTGACTAAGATGTTCATGAATATCTTGGCCCTCTTCCATCTTGCAAGTTATCAGCTTCTTTAACAGTGTAGCCTTTCTTGCTGGTCCGGAGGACTGATGAACCTCCTTCAACCGTAACCACACATCATGTGCTGTCTTACAATGCTTTATGTGTTTCAATTCTGACGGTGCCAGCGTAAGGATTAGATCTGCCTTTGCTTCCTGGTCTTCTATGTCCCACTGTTCAGCAGCAGCGGTGGTCAAAGGATCTTCAGTTTCAATATAATATGACAAACTTCAATAAATTTAAGCAGCTCTTTATAAATATACATATTCTTTGCCGATAAAATTGAACGATAATTTAAAGTAATGTCTGTCTTTCTCATAATGTCTCTAAAAAAACACTGTTCTCGGACCATCGTACTCCGGACACTCCATGATTACGTGCTCAAGTGATCCGTTAGGTGCTCCACAAGTTTGGCATTGAGCAGTTTCACTTTGATTGATGCGATGTAAATAACTGTCACATACCCCACAGTTGACTCTCAAGCGGAAAATCACTCGTCCCAAACGTTTTTCAATACCCCTCCCATAAAACCGTGGGACTTGAGGTGGGTTGGGTTGTAATATCTTATAAAATAAGGCATATGTAGAGCGAGCAAATGTATCCTTCCATTTTTTCTGTGCCGATTGTTTCCCTGGGGAATAAAGTCCTCAGCCATAATGGGACAATTGAGTGGAGGTCCATTTTCCGCACCTTCCTTTGCCAATTGATCCGCTTGTTCATTTACCCACAAGCATACATGTGCCTTCACCCAGATGAAGTGCACTTCAATCTCCCTCTACAGCGCCTCAAAAGTTGGAGCAACTGGGTTATGATACCATTTTTAACTCTCTGGATGTTGCATGTTGTTAGTAACTGTAGCGTACTAAGAAAGTCGGTACATTTGCTTTTTTCATATTATTTCATATTTACATACATAGATTTTCAGAGTCATAAGTAAATATAAGGAAAAAATAATTATTCAACTTCCTATTAGAATTTTCATGCTGCTATTCTGCTAGTTATATCAGAATAGTTTAACTTCTGTGCGAGTGTGGGCAGTAAAATAACATATATTTGGCTTGTCCACCAGGGAGGAAGATGGCAATGCTATCAACCATCTCAAAACAAGTTCAATTAAATTCTGTTTTCTACGTTTGATTTTGTGTAGGTATGTACTTCCTAAAACCAAACATTGTGGAAAGACATTGTACAAAGTTAAAAATAGCGTTCGCCATGATGTGTTTTTAGGTCAAAAATCTCTTTTGAAAAGTATCAGCGGGAAGTTCCAAAGTGGAGAACTGACTGCTATTATGGGGCCTTCCGGAGCAGGAAAAAGCACACTCATGAACGTCCTTGCTGGTTACAGGTTCGAATATTTTGTTATAATATGTTTTGTATATATACAAGGTGTACACATTAAGGTCGCAACACCAGCCAGGGTTTGATTCAACGACTAATTTCTGATCAATAGTGTCTCTAAGCAATTTTTTTACCGAGTTTATTTCCATTTTGCAATTTTTGTCGTGTTTTCGACCTTATGACACTAAAACGGCCATAACTCCCTTAATTTTGTGAGTAAAATCAAATTTGAGGAAACCGTTGGAAAGAACATTAAATTTTTCATCTTACTGATGCCAAATCAAAATTTTTCGCTACGTTTAAACGGGGGATAAATCAGCATAAAAAGTAAAATAGGTCAATTTTCGAGAAACTTTGGATTTTTCAACTCTTATAGGTCCCAAAATTTACTTGAATTTTTGCAGGTAAGCCTAAAAACTGCGCCAGACTATCAGCTATCCAACGGTGTAATCAATTTTACTTTGACTAATTAGAGGAGAAAATTATGCTTTAATATCGAAAAACGGGGTTTTCAATGAAATCGAAGGTTTTGTGAAAAATTTCCCTCTATGATTTTACGTAATTTTTAACGCTGAATCGAATGCTGACACTTGCAGATCTCCCCAACTTAGTTATAACCGAATTTTATCCTTTAACTAACTAGCTTTACTCTCAAAGACTCTCGAAACTGAGCATAACAAACAAACTAAAAATTCGTGAGTTAAAGTGTAGTAAAACTCGGTTATAACAAACTAACAAACTAACTAGCATACATAAAATATATATATATATATATATATATATATATATATATATAATTTTTTCAGCATACTAACATGTGGTATATTCGGAATCAGCGTCAAATTTCCTATAAGAATATGTATCACGTTTTCAAATATTTCAAAGTTGAAAAATCAGTCAAAAATCGAAATATTTACCTACATAGGCGTTCATATGTGCTTTTTTTGTTTTAAATACCTAACCTACAAGTACCTGTCTTTAAATATTTAAATACCTGATTTGAGTTTTTTTATCATTTTATTTACAAAAACTCTGATTTTATATTGGAAGTGTCAATAATGAGGCTCATAAAAGTTATTGTCAATTTAGTATTTTCAGCACACACACAAAAATTATATCTAAGTACTATGAAATGTATTTTAATATCTTGTCTATGGTATTGCTAATCAGGACATCGGGAGTAACTGGCAGTATACTCATCAACGGGAGGGACAGGAACTCGAGGAGGTTTCGCAAATTGTCCTGCTACATCATGCAGGACGATCAGCTGCTTCCTCACCTCACCGTTTGGGAATCCATGAACGTATCCGCCAACTTGAAACTGGGTCGTAACATGGCCAAAAAAGAAAAACGGATCGTCGTAAGTACTTACACCCATCCTGTATTTCACTTTTAGCGAATTTTCGCAAAAAAATGCAAGTATTCAATGAAGAGTTCAAGGGATGAACTGGCTAACTCGATTTTTTGTCAAAAGTGAGTTGAAAATGGTACCTTATGTAATGGGGGTAGCCGAACAAGGTGGTGTGGTCAAAACGGGGGATAAACGAGTCTAAATACTTCAAAACAGCGGATAAGTATTTCGTATACATCGAAAGAACGAGCTTATGGTAGCGGTCCAGGGAAAGAACGGGCTAACTTAGAGCTGCCACTTCCCCCATCCTTGATAGTCCACTATCCAGCCCATGGATCACAGCAGGTTAGCTGTGTTTCTCATTTCACATTCTTCTACTTTTACGATCTGTTGCTGTCTCTATTCAATATTCATCATTTGGTCCTGTGTTATACATTAATTTTTTGGCCTGATCAAAATCAGATATTTTGATTGGGCGGGTTTTCTTGACACAAAGTGTATTCCTAAAGCTCCAATGAAGACAAGGCGGCTGAGAGAAGTAAATTTCATTTGACAATTTACTATCGTTAGATATACTAGCAAGTTCGTCGCCGAATCCGCCTAAATTAGCTATCGTTAGATGACGCTGAAACTGCAACTCGCAATCTAACAAGGTTGTAAATTGGACCAAGATGTGGAGAATGAAACTGAATGAAACAAAGTCAGTGCACATCAACTTTACTAATAGAAAAATCTCAGCCCCAGAAGTTGAGATCAATTCAAATAAAATTCCATACTCTGACACTGTAAAATACTTAGGGATGCACCTTGATTCCAAACTTAACTGGAAATACCACATTGAAAAAAATAATCAGGAACTAAAAATCAAGTTCAGAAAGATGTACTGGATGATGGGAAGGAACTCCCATCTCTCACTACACAATAAATTACTCATATATAAACAGATACTGCGCCCTATTTCAGCTCTATACCTCGATACCTATGGGATTCAGCTCTGGGGTTGTGCGAAAAAATCAAATATTAAAACAAACCAAACCCGACAAAATATAATACTGAGAAGTATAGTTCGGGCCCCCTGGTTCATGCGGAATGATGATATTCATCGAGACTTGAGGGTAGAAACGGTCACTGAAATTATCGCCAAATATGCAAGGAAGCACGAACATCGTCTCCACAAACACGAGAACCTGGAGATGCTCAATATTTTAAACAACGAAGGAGAACTCAAGAGAAATAAACCTCTGGACCTAATTGTGCTGTGCAAATAGTGCAAGTGTAATCCAGTGTTTTTAACTGTTCTTGATACAAGTATGGGCCAGGTTTTGCTGTAAACCTCCCCCCTTAGTGAGCTTATCATGAAATGAAATATTGCTAGATGAAGTGTACTATGTTTCAGTTGCAATAAATAAATCACGAAAAAAAAAAAAAAAAAAATTAACCCACAAGTGAGGAAATCAATCGCTGTCAAGGGAGTTATCCCGTTCTTTCGCTGTTTTCTGTGATGTTCGGCTTATTTTTCCCGTTATATTTCAATTAAATTAATTTCGTGTGGTAATTTGGCATATTTATTACTTTTACCTGTACGTTGACATTATAATTTCAAAAATTTCAGATTTTTTGATCGCAGGATATAAATTTTATTGTGTTTTTGCATTCAAATTCGTTTTTATCGAAACTAGGAAAAACCAAGATAGCCTGCTCTTCCCCTGTACTCTTCATAATGGCTCCAAAATTTTTAAAATAAAAAATTCCAAATTTTTCTTCATGGAAATCCGTTTTGAGGCGTCGTAAAACAATAGATAGGTTATAAACGATTAAGTGTACTTTAAAACGATTTTGGCTGATTCAGTAAATAAACAAATAAAAATAATTATAATAATAACATTTTGAATCAATCCCTAGACATTTTTCTACTAAGTATGTATATTGTATTCTATATATGATATTGCCTGATAATATTTTTCCTTTTAATTTAGATTTTTTTAAATCCTTCTTAGCACGAAAGAATCAAACATCCCAAAAGAACAGATGAATTTGGAGGGCAGCACGTTTCGAGCATCAAAATGTGCAAAATAATACTTTTAAACAAAATTTGAAAAACTTTCTTGTATGAAATAATTTGAATAAATTTTGATCTACATGAATTTGAACGATAAAAACTTAATAGCACGACAAACTCAAATTTTTGTAAAATAAGCTTTAAAAAACACTAATACTCGTAGATTTCTTTCCTTTGGTAGTGATGAAGAAAAAACGGGAAGGAAGTAGAAAAACTCCTGACAACTTGTTGTTTTTAGCAGATTACTCATTTTAGAAAAGTATGAACCCTATTTTATCTTATCATAAACATGTGCTTTAACCCCAGTAAAATGAGTTCCGAAACAGCTAAATTGAGTTTAAAAAAAACAAATTGTCCTCATTTCTGAGAAAATTCTACGGAAATATAAAATTTGCTGTAATTACTCACGTTACTAACATCGCCTGTTACCTATTTTTCCGCAGATCGAAGAGATCCTGGAGACCTTGGGCCTAATGGACTGTAGCAACACGAGAACTTCCAACCTATCGGGCGGTCAGCGGAAAAGGCTGTCCATAGCTTTAGAATTAGTCAACAACCCTCCCGTTATGTTTTTCGACGAACCTACGAGGTAACATTAAGATTTTGTGTTCTAACCCAGCGTTCCATTAGCTCTAGACACATTACGCAAGCGGCCCAAACACTTTTTTACTTTCTTCCCAACAGGCACTTTTCTAAGTTGAAAAAAGTGTATTTTTATAAACAATACGTTAAGGCTTGGTATTCTCCGCTTTCTGCTATCTCTGGGATTTTTATCAAAATTAAAATAAAACTGAATAGCTTGTTGACAGTTTGTTTATCTACGAATACTCTGAGTTTTTGCTGTGGCTGTGATGAAATTGATAGAGAGACCCAGAGTCCACCCCGCACAAAACCCGAGATTATGGTGTAATTCGGAATAAAACAGTAAATGTTGTGTTTGTTACAAAGATTTTACGTTTTGGGTACGAACTAACGACTTTGGCAAGATTTAACAGTGTAACGCAAAGCAACTTTGTATTGTTACCGATTTTACGTCGTGGCAAGCGCAAAGCACTCAAGTAATTCATTTGGCAGCGATTAAACTGTTAGAAGACCATCTAGGACTTTAAAAATTCCACCGAAATAGGATGAAAACTATACCTAGAACTGACGCTTGTGTGGTTTGTATGGTCGAAATATAGAGATTGTTAGGTCTGCAGATGCGCAGGTAGTATGGCATATGGGAAGGCAATATGTGTACTCTTAAATAACGACAGGTTATAAAGATATTACGATTTATTATTCTAACATCATAATGTGTAAACTTGACAAGTCTTTCTTTTTAGAACCTCTCATACTATTTATTTATCATTAATTCTAATATATCCCAATACAATGTGAATATAAACATAATAATTCAAGAAGTAGGGATGCGAAACAAGAAATACCCGCAAAAAGACTAGTGTTTTTCCCCTACTGCATTAGGCTCTTATTCCATGAGACTAGTGAAACAACATGTGCCTCTTAATTACAATATATATTATATAGGGTGTCCCACAGAAAAGTTGCACCCCCCCTTTAATTCCCCTAAATACAGCGTAAAAAATTGGGACCAACGCCATTCTTCATAATTATTTACCTAGATCTCAGTAAAAATACTTTCGCCGGAAGTGGCGCAAATGTCATAAACTTTTGTTTTCCCCCCAAATGAGAACCCCCATTTTAATTACAGATTTGAATTCTACGTGAAATTTCATGAAGATATGACCCATAACTCGATTTTTTTAAGTGCGCGTTAACGGGCGCAATTCCGCTCTAAATATGCAAAAATTGTGCAATGCTGTGTTTTTGTAGATATTCAATTTCTACGTATAATACAAGATTTTGGGTTCATTTATTGATATTTGCAACACCGAATTACATTTTAGTAAGCTTTGTTCTGTGTGTGAAATGAGTAAGATAAGTGCGATTCTGGTCGATTTTTCGGTGTTTTCTCAAGTTGGTGTTGCTAATATCAATGAATGAACATCATTACGAGGTTCAGCACGAAAAAATACCCCGAAATCATGTTTGTATTACATATGGTAGTTGAATATCTTCAAAAGCTCAGTATTTCACAATTTTTTCATATTTAGAGCGGAATTGCGCACTTTTGGAGCGAAATCGCGCCTGTTAACGCGCACTTAAAAAATCGAGAGATGGATCATTTCTTTATAAAATTTTACTTAAAATTCAAATCTGCAATTAAAAATGGAGGTCCCCATTTGAAAAAACAAAGTTTATGTCATTTGCGCCGCTTCTGGCGCAAGTGGCACTCACGATAGTATTTTTGCTGGGATCTAAGTAAAAAATTATAAAGACTGGCGCTGGTCCCAATTTTTTACGCTGAAATCAGGGGAAATGAAGGGGGTGTAACCTTTTCGTGGAACACCATATATATATAAATATAAATATATATATAAATATATATATATATATATATACATATATATATATATATATATATATATATATATATATCCAAGCACACATCAACAAAGATTGAAAGAAAAAGTCCAAATCCGGGCACTCTTCAATAGAAAGTCTCAGATAACGTGGCGATAGAAAAGTTTTTGGTAAAAACGGGATTTCAAAGAGGCTTACGGAACGTGAACCACAAAGGGGGTCCACAAAGTCAAGCTTGTGAAAAAATTAAATATGAACCAATCAGCGACTGACACCGAAAAACGGAAGTTAAAGAAAAACGTTGTCTATTTCCACAAAAATAACTAGTTACAATGTTAGCTTACAACAATAACATTTTAATGCTATAAGTTCATAGAATAAGACGACTTTCGTGACTCAGTGATCAGTACTCTTCATTAAGGATTACCAAAATTAACAGAATCTTGCAGGATATGTCAGTGTACCTATATATATAAATATATATATATATATATATATATTTATATATATAGGTACACTGACATATCCTGCAAGATTCTGTTAATTTTGGTAATCCTTAATGAAGAGTACTGATCACTGAGTCACGAAAGTCGTCTTATTCTATGAACTTATAGCATTAAAATGTTAATAATAATCGTCGTAAATATATATATATATATATATATATATATATATATAAATATATACGATACGAAGCAAAAATCTATACAATGAACTCTCTCAAGCTGTCTTCTGAGGCATTTATAGTAAGAGGACGAAACAATTGAGGCATACTCCAGGATCGGAAGAATAAACGGATTGTAGTATGTTAATTGCAGGGGTGTAGTAAATTACACTCGCGTTTACGATTGATGAATCCCAGGACTCGCATAACCCGGGCGCGTTGAATTCAATTTGGAGAATGTTGGGGTCTATTTTGAAAATATTGAAATCGATTTGTGAAAGCGATACCGTCTATATTATATTCGTAATTGCTGGAGTTTTGGCTTTTGGTTTCAGTGGCCTTGACAGCTCCAGCTGCTTCCAGTGCCTCTCCCTGCTCAAGTGCCTTGCCCGCGGAGGGCGAACCATAATTTGCACAATTCACCAGCCGAGCGCGCGCCTCTTCGAGATGTTCGACCACTTGTACATGTTGGCCGACGGCCAGTGCATCTACCAGGGCGACATCTCAGGACTCGTCCCTTATCTCGCCAACCTCAGTCTCGAGTGTCCCAGCTACCACAACCCCGCGGATTACGGTAAGCTTTCCGGTTTTTAGAGAACGTGAATATGAAACTCGAGTCATCCCTAGGGTTAGATTGACAGACAGTACTTTTATTAGCGACATATATAACAGTTCCTAACCAATCATCAACTTGGTGGCAGAACAGATATCTACCTTCAACTCCCAACTTCTGTTTTGGTATTTTAGTGATGAGAATATTTTTTGTTTTCGATTTTACCAACAGTTATGGAAGTTGCTTGCGGTGAACATGGCGATGTACACGACAAATTAGTCCTGGCGGTGACCAACGGCAAAACCGCCTTGTACAACTCCCACGAAAAGTCCATGAAAGAGGTCATTGCAAACGGTGACGCTAATTGTAAGTACATAACATGTATTTTGATGTATAGTTTTGAGCAAAAAACAACTTTAGAATAACCACACATTCAGTATCATCTTCGTGTTCCTTATAGACGAATCCACTAGTTTTGCAAAAACAGCTCAAGTCGCAAAAGAGCCATTTTTCAACTTCTTAGAATCAATTATAATCTATTATACTAATTATTAAAGCGTAATAATATTCTAATAATGAAGAGCTCTAATAATAATTGGATTTTTTATAAATTCATTAATAGTGTTGTTTATACCTAATGAAACGAACCAGTAAAATAAGGAGAGAGTTTGAGGTAGAATCAACGTCAGAACACTAGGATTGATCATCAAGGCTTGAGATAGATCCTAGAGAAAACAGCTCAACACCCCACTGTGAAACAAGCACCACAGCTAAAACGCCGACTGCAAATGAACATAAATATTTAAGCAAACACAAGTCGTCCCAAGTATGTAGCAAGTTGACCGTGTTTGCGAACTTTCATTGGAAGAAAAAGCTATTGCACTGACTCCAAACATTTTAAAATACAAGTTTTCCAAAATTGTCTTTATTGAAATCATATAGATATATAGCATCATTCCAGACGATAATTTTCCTTAGGATCGAGAATTCGTTCTTTCACCAAGAAATCAAGTATTTCAATAGAAAAGGTGAGCTCGTTGAGCAGCGATTTTTGAGCACAATAAACTGGTCTCATTTAAAAAAGGTATTAAAAAAACTAAGTTTTAAAAAACTGCTAAAATTATTAACTATATATTTTTCAGCAGAATATTGCTCGATTGAAGTTGATCAACTACGAACTAGATGAAAATTATAAAGTTTATGCACAAAATTATGATGAAAAATGTAGATGAAAAAATTACATTAATAGTGCTTAAAAACCTATTAAAGCTGCAAAAAAATTTATTGAAATCTAAATCTTTGTTTGATCAGCAGATGATTATTTAGAATAAGTTTCACCCAACTTTTCGTAGAAAATGGGGGATTACAGCCCTCGGCACGGCGGCACTTGGGGGTGGGGATGCATTTTCTTTGC
Source organism: Adelphocoris suturalis (assembly GCA_030762985.1). NCBI lineage: Eukaryota > Metazoa > Arthropoda > Insecta > Hemiptera > Miridae > Adelphocoris > Adelphocoris suturalis. The sequence goes on along the minus strand of CM061043.1, from coordinate 127,340,104 downwards.
GTTTCAGAAGGTGTAAAACACGTTTACAATAGCCATTCATTTTCAGATTCCGGCGAGGCGCGAAGCGCCGAGTTATATTACGGGGGTCCAGGGGGGCGATATCAAGGGGCCATATATATATATATATATATATATATATATATATATATATATATATGGACAAAATTGTGTGCTCACTACTCTTCTGAAACCGCTGATCCGATTTTGATATGTTGTATTACCACGTCGGAACTTGTGCCTCGCACACTTTGGTGAGAATCAGCTCACCGCGAGCCGTAATATCAATTAGAATGATGGCAAAATCGTGCTCAAATCTCTCTTGTCACCGTAGGATGTTGAAAATTTATAGGAAGCCTCTCTGGGGCAACAAGAGACGAATTACCTTACAAGCTCCATCCTGGTCAGCTGAGTGTGCTAAAAGTTATGTAGTCTGTGTGATTACAGCTATACGAAAAGTTGGTTCTGCTTACGCAAACTGCGTAAGAATTTTTTTGCCAAAAAATTGATTTAACCATTTCTTTTGCGCTTAAATTTCAAAACAATTTAACATAAATATAATGCGGTTTTCTCATACTATCATGCTGCATGACTGGAATCTTGTATACTCATATCAGACCAAATTTTACATAGTAAAATACAAAGCTGTTTTCCAAGCATCTTCAATTCATAACAGCTCTCATTCTCTCATTTCGTTTCTCCGCTGGCACAACATTATGAACAGACGAAAGTCAGTCAGTTAAGATTATTTTTATCTATATGAATTACGCCAGGGTTGCCATTATTTGAACTTATGTAAATACTGTAAGTTACCTTACTGTCAAAATTTAAAGAAAACCCCTGTTTTTCAGACAATAATACAAACGCAGTCAGTTGTACGTCAGCTCTGCTGCACTCGGACGAGAGTTTGAGCACGTTGGGTGCAGGAGCTGGTTTCCCGACGTCCAGCTTCAAGCAATTTGTCGTCCTCATCAACCGAACATTCCTCTCCATCATCAGAGATCAAGTACGTCAATCCAATTTTGAAAATATATGTTTGAGCTATTTGTAAAATATCAATTTTTTTAAAATTTCAATGGAGTTACGTACATATTGGAGGAAAATATTCCAAAATGATCTAATATTGAACATTTCAAAGAAAATTGTGACGTTTATTATATCATTTACTTCTTGTGCAGAATTGATTTTTCGTTGAAAGCTTGTGATCTATATAAAGAAATGTCAACTAGGTACTGAATGGGTGTCTGGAATAAGGGCCTATGTCAGGAAAATTAAAGTTTATTTAAACTGACTGGGATGAGCCAGATTGGTGATCCTTTTCGTCAGCTGTGAGAAGAAAGTACTGAACAACATAGGCCTTCCATACATTGTAAAAACTGTTAGGTACATGAGCTGGAGAGCGAAAGACGTTGAGCCTAGCGTAGCAAACGTACCTACGATCTCGTTTATGAGTCAAATGTTATGTACCCATTAGCTCGTGTTCCTCCAGATATACCAAAAAGCTATTTTTTAGTCGTAAATATTTGTGTACTGAATTAATATACAGGTTGAATTAACTGCATTGAAACTTTTAAAACTCCGAACAATGCCATTTTTAACCGAAAGCGGAGCTTTTACATAATGACAAACAGAACACAATGAATTTTGAGTTATTTGATTAGCATCACTGTCGTGCACTGTTCTTCGGAAGGTACGACGTGTGATTTATTTCGATAATGTTGCACAAGATTGTAACATAGGCCGTTCCTCCACTTGTGGTGAAATCATCGCCACAACTTCATTGTCACCTATCTCGGCACTGATTAGGTTGTCCTGACCCCCGTGGGCTTCTTTTAGTACCTACTAAAAACTAAGGGTAACCGTGTATTGCATTACATTACATCGGCTCTTATTCCACCAAAAACCTGAATTCGTTGAATCCTAACATAGGCATTCCAGGCACCCATTCGACAAATTTTAGTTTCGACTGTCTCGTTTGAAAAGGCTTATCTGTAGCCTCTTCAGAAATCAAAAGATCTATAATTAAAATCGCTTTTACGCGAACTGGCTTTTAAGTTATCGCCATTCAAGTTAACCACTCAGACAGCCGGGAGTGGTCTCGCCTGGTGTTGCGTTCAATTGAAGCAATTAGTATAATTGCGTCAGGGTGCTTATCCAGAAATTGATAATTATATATATATATATATATATATATATATATATATATATACATATATATATATATATATATATATATATACATATATATATACATATATATATACATATATATAGTTGTTTGTAAAAGTATATCAAAAACATCTTTCTTCGTTTATCTATTATTTACAAAACAAAGTATATATATATATATATATATATATATATATATATATATATATATATATATATATATATATATATATAATTTCCAGTACCTTTTGATTTACTATTTTCAATAATGAACCTGTGTAACCGTCCAAGGAAAAAATTGTTTAACCCCCCCTCTAAAAAAAAATTGTTGGTTTACGATTCAAAATGCGTAAAATCCGAAAAATAATTTTGAAAATCCGTCCGCCCGCGCGAAACGTCCCAAGCTTTTCTCCAACACTTACTGTACCGAACTTCATGGGATTCCGCTTAAAATGTCCTATATTGGCCAGTAATTTAGGCATCACTTTTGATCAACCCAAAAAGGTAGAATTTAAGGGCTGAAATATTTAAAAATCGAGATCTCGAAAACAATCGAAATAATGGTAATTTTTCTGGCTGTCAATAATAGAAATCATCCCTAGGAATCGAATGAATCCACCTGTACAGCTGTACGTTCATCCGTTCGCGCTCCCCAACGGCTAGAATATTGACAGGGAAAATTAATATTAACATGGGAGCAAGCGAAACTGGTAAAAATCACCTTATAAACTACGACGATCGTATCAGCACCGACTCAATTCCAACGGAATTGTCACTTTATGAAATCGGGTTTATTATAACTTTTGACACCGAAAGATGGAATAGTGAAGCGTTGGTGAGTGATTATTTGGCTGATGGGTGCCTAAGACAATGTTGATATACTTAGATTCTGATCATCAGCCTTTGTTGAGTACAGAACAACTAGTAAAGTATAGGTCTTTTATTTAATTTAATTTTTAAGTATTAGCTTGGAGGTACCTAGTTGTTTTAGTTCAATTATTAAGTGTTTTAATTATTTTTCCTAGGGAGGTATCACACCTATGCAGTTATATATAGATAATATATATTAGTGTTCGTTTAATAATGATAGGCAAGTGCTCTGCGTAGAAAAGCTATACAGCACAGAAATAATAAACCTTTGTGTAATAATTTGTAACGTTTAGACTTGTGTTATGCACTTGAGTGATGAAAAATAAAACTATGTGTCTCCAAGCTCAACAATATTAAGAGTTTATTTGTACGAAAACCATATCAATTAAGAATTAGTTAATTGATTAAATTGATTAAATTGATTAGTTAATTAGTTAATCAAGTAATTAAGACGACGTGAAGAGCCAATTGATACAGATATCAGCTGAGTTTAACATTGACCACCTAAGGTATCGTGAGCAAGTATCATTTTCTCCAAGAACAACACAAATACCATAACAGCTTATTTTTCTGGGTTCCAGATGCTCACGAGGATGCGGTTAGTGTCTCACCTGTGTATAGGACTTCTCATCGGCTTGATTTACTACGACATTGGCGACGAGGCCTCCAAGGCCATGAACAACGCTGGCTGCATCTTTTTCACCGTTCTTTTCCTCATGTTCACTGCCATGATGCCCACCGTACTCACTTGTAAGGTTCTTTAATCTCGTTTTACAGTCACTTATTTATAACCGTTCATATCACACACACACACACACACAAGCACATAATATAAAGATAAATTACAAGGAAAAACTCAGTTATGATATTTCGATTTTTGCCTTTGTGAAATAGTAGAGTAGAAGCCTCTATACTACTCTACTATTTGACAAAGGCAAAAGCCGAAATATCATAACTGTGAGTTTTTCCTTGTAATTTATCTTTATATATGTGCTATTTTTCTCCGCACATCTGTGCCAAAGTATATATATATATGTATAAGTAGCTACTGAGGCTAGTTTATTTACTGAGAGATAGCATAAAAACAACAAACACATAAGTACATAGTAATTATATATGAATATCTAGTGTTGTAGATATAATTTTCAACATGGAACTAATTGGAACAAGGATGTTCCTTGTAGAATACTTCTAATCAGCATACTAAATAAAAACATACAACCGTACTATGACGAAAAGTGCACATTTTGGCCCCCATTTTGAAAAACTTAGCAATTCATAGTCCTGTTGACGTCAACCTATTTACAACACCTTAAAAAAAACCTTAAAATCACTTATTAGCTCGGGTTGAGAATTTAAACAAAAGGTTGGAACACAAAATATTGACGGTTGGGATTTAAAGAAATTTCTCAAAAAACACTAGGAGTAAAGGGTAGTTTTTTGGTTCACTCAGAGAGTTTTCTCTTCAACAAATCGAATGGTACCACTCGGAGCACTAATCACTACACAAGGACCCAAGTGTTGAAAGAACAAAATATATCCAAAAAGCTTTTCAAGTTGGAGGCTTTTTTTATTATTTTTTTTTTACGCACACGAACGAGTGTGTATATTTAATATGTTTATTAAGAGTGTAATACCTATCATATAAAGCAAGAATCATCTTTGTTCCAATTAGTGCCACCACACTGATAATAGGTACCTATAAAGTTTACAAACATATACGTATGTGTCACTATGCTGGAATTAGATAATCGTAGATGTACCTATTTAAATATAAATGTACCTATTTGTATTAAATTAATGCATCCATTTTTTCCAGTTCCATTGGAAATGTCCGTGTTTTTGAGGGAACATCTGAACTACTGGTATTCATTGAAATCATTCTATCTTGCCAAAACCATGGCAGATTTACCATTCCAGGTAATAGACCTTGACATACGCAGTTCTTCATCTCTGTCATACATACTGTATCATTTGAATTATATTCTAAGCACAGATGATCTAAACTGAACGGTGCCCCAGCGGTGGTCCTTAGCAATACTTTAGTGGCCTTGGAAGAGAGAGAAACTAGACTTAGGCAAAACCCGCACGACCGAACAGTCTTACATCACAGTATAACTTCTTGCTCCGTTTCACTTGCGTAACGAAAGTCATGGGTGGTATAAGAATAGAAAGAGTTCTTTCTATGTATGACATTTCAGTTAATAAAATTCATATCACCGATATATATTTTAATGTAAGTAGGTACAATGTATTTATTTAAATTACATTAAGTAAATTCTGATTGGAGCCAGAAAAAAATATAGCTAAACAAAACTTCGCTGAAATATCTGAAGTATGTATCCGTAACATGAATGTGTAGATCAGTGAAATGTTTTTAATACTTTGTTTCAAATAATTAGACGTAGCGGAAGGCAAAATCGGTAAATTATGCAACGAGAAATTATGTTTGATGGATGTTACGTTTGAGCTTGCGCAGAGTGAAGTATTGATTAGGAAACACTGAAACTGATCGGGGACCAACTGCAGCCTAACTCGCACATTCCCTGAAAATTGCATCAAAATCGGAAGAAAATTGTGGAAATTAACCTTGCAACAAAGATTTGCGGACACACGACTAATAGACATAGAACAAAAGTTGTTCAGAATGGTCTAAATTCTATAATCCGAGTGGAAATTTTGATTTTGGAGGGGAGAAATTCGTTATATTCCGAAAGTGAAAACAACGCTTCCGCTACATAAAGGTAGACTCGAACGTAATAGTAGCAATAGCGATCAAATAACAATAATAGATTATTAAAAAATCGTAGAATCTAAATTGCAATAACATAAAGTTCTTCTAAAATTCAGCATCAACATTTTAAAATTTTCGCTCAAGTGAAAAAAACATCTATAGCTAAACGAGCGATTTCGGTAGTACCTACTGAAATCGAGTGAAATAATTTGAGATATAGGTAAAAATAAAGAGTAAATGGGTACCTACCACCTACAAGTTGCTGTAGTCGTTGCTAACTAATATAATAGCTCTATTAGAGAAAAAATGTGTACCATGCAGAAAACTTTTGATTTCCAGAATTAAAACATGTGACAGTTACCGTCAGATCCAAGAGAATGCGCGTCTATCCGGCTCCCGCGCCGGGTTGAACGCCATTCTCGGGTTCTTGGAATGCTGTGTTTGGCGATAGATGAGGATCCGAGAACCGGAAAATCATCTTCTCCGAACAAAGCACATATGCTATTAGTACGAGTTGTATCTCTTATGGTACTGTCACCCCATTGTACCTCTGGGGCGATCTAAGTTCGTTACAAACAAATACTCCTGTAAAGAAAAATGTATAAATGTAGATTTCAATTCCTATTGCGCGTGCATCCCAAAGTTAGATTTTTGGGGTACATTTTAATTATTGTCTTTCATTATACCAACTTTATCGTAATGTTTCAGATTGTGTTCTCAACCGTATATGTGGTGATAGTGTACTTCATGACAAAGCAGCCGTTTGAGCCAGAAAGGTTCTTCATGGTCCTCCTAATGTGTGTCCTCGTGTCTCTCGTGGCCCAAAGTTTAGGGCTCCTCATTGGCGCAGGGATGGAGATAGAGGTTGGCATTCAGTATAATATTTGCATTTAGAAGGCTGCAAACTGTCACTGGTTTGTTTCTGCAAAGTCAACCCATGTGGGTTAATTGGACATGCACAGTAGAAAGTGAGGATGGGTAGGCATAGGTGTTCTCGAGTGCAGTAGAACGAACAATGTCGAGAGGGGGTTCTGAGATGTAATTTATTGGCATAATTTCGTGAATTTTCTTCCAGTAATTTAGGAAAAAAGCGGATGGCGGATTTCTTAATTTGATTTGCGGAATTTGCGAATCTTGAAACTTCAACCATCACATTTTGTGAGAAAGGGTTAACTTTTTGTTGTTTAATTACAAAGGCTCAAATTAATTGAAATTATTAACTGAAAGAATAGTAAACACTGTGGGCATCTGAAATTTACTCTGAGTCGCTTTCCAGAAACAAACCTGTGCAAGATTATTGTGTTGGAAATCTAAACCACATAGGAAGACGGTATCAATCAAGAGTTTACTGTTAATGATTTCTCTCAAGTGTTTGTGCAAATTGTACATGTTTCTGATATTTTCAGACAGGGACATTTCTGGGGCCAGTTACGTCCATCCCTGTGCTCTTATTCTCCGGTTTCTTTGTCAACTTTTCAACGATACCCTGGTACCTCCAGTGGGTCACTTACGTCAGTTACATCCGCTATGGGTTTGAAGGCTGCATGATTGCCATTTATGGAGGAAACCGTCCAAAGCTCCACTGCTCGGAAGCTTACTGCCATTACAGGTATTATGATGGTTTTATTGTTTTATTTATAGCCACCTTAATTGTAAGGAGTGGATGAAACATGAACTGTTTGCAGTAACCGGTTCATGGTGTTAAGATTTAAATGTTGGCGGAGTCTTACAATTTGAATGTGGCGTATTCCTGCAGTTCGTAAACTCTCTGGTAGTGCAGACACTGCCATACATCCTTCTGTGAAGGTAAACTTCTTCTAGTCTTTTTTTACTGTACGTCCTATAACAAAACATGGTGGTTCGTACCTTGACGTTGTTAGGGATATTTCTTCGCTGTTGTATCACCAAATCTTCCTGTATTTTGAATAAAATAGTTTTCTTCTTTAAAATCCGTTTTGAGGCATACTGAAATGATTCCTGGATTTTGACGCGTTTTTATCTTTTTCATCTCTTATATATTTAAAATCACGAAATCTAATGGCAGTTAGGTTAGTACGGCCTTTCTATTCGTCCAATTTCCTTCATTCAGTTTGGCGGTCAATCCAGATAAGTGTGGGTCAGATTCCTTGGTCCCATCGAATCACCAGCATAAGGTGAAAGTGGTGGATGAGGAGTGCTTTGTCATAGGCTCATTCCCATCATATCCATGCAGGAGGTTTGGTGGTACCTTGGAGTTTACATCATGGGTGTGGCCACCATTGCTGAAAGCTGTGTGGACATTAGTAGAGCCCTAGCTCGTGTCTCCAAGGTTCGGTTGAAGCCACAGCAGAAGCTGTGCCTCCTTCACATGAACTTACGGTCAAAGCTAACCTATGGGTTAGTCTTTGGTAGGCTTACTGCAAGGAGGCTGCTTGAGTTCTCTTTGCTCTGCACTCATGACTAGCTTCCCATCTAGTGTCCAAGTGCTTATATTCACACACCGGTCAAGACCAGTGGCCTTGGCATTGTCTCTCAGCCACCATCCCATCCCGTCTTTACACCACCAGTGCCTGCTCGCCCTTAGGGGCTCGAGCTGGGAGGTCGCCCACACTGCAGCTAAACTGGACTTTGTCAGACAGCAACTGTTATGGTGAGACAGTAACTGCTCCAAAACCCAGCATATCTGCTGAGTTTGCTGCTGCACTGCATGATACATTAAATGGTAAAGAAATCCAGCTGTTCACTTAATCCTCCATTTTTCCCCTGAGGTTAGAATGGCTTGAGAGGGTATTGGGGCCCGCAACTCTTGCCATTTTCACGCCGTCCGGGTGGCTACATTAGCCACCTCGGTGAAGTGATCAAGGAGTAGATGTGGGACAGCGGACATCCTTTGCCTACCTGTAAGGGTAAAAATGAAAACCTATACCATGTGGTGCTGCAGAGTCCTGAAACTATTGGTGGCCGCATTCCATCAGCATATAGTGGGAGCTAAGTCATCCAGCGGTTGGGATGTTGAAAGGGAGAGACTACATCACATGCCGAGTGACCAGGGCAAGAAGCGTCAAGCCAGATGGGTCTGCCATAATCATGGATGTTCAGGTTGTCAGTGGTGGTGTCGACATGGGGAAGATCTGGCAGGCAAAGATTATTAAATATGGTAGAAAGAACCTGCGAGTAGCGTTGGCTGAGCTAAAGGGAGTGGTGAACAAAAAGATTAGGGTCGCAACCATATCATGGCATGAGGTGTGGTGTGGGAAAAGTGCCACGGACTTTCTCAAGTGTGACATCACACTTATTTTCCCAGAAACACAGGTGCTGCAATCTCGGGAGTTTTTATTTTCACAAAGTGCATAAATTTACTAAATGAAATTTCTGTTTTATTTACAAAAATAAAATTTTCCACGATAGCTGAACCCTAGGGACAAATTTTCCAAATGTATATAAATGAAAAGTGAACTCCAGGAATCAAAATGCCTCAAAACGGATTTCCATGAAGAAAATTTTGGAAAATTTTATTTTAAAAACCTTTTTTTACCTACGAAAATTTGCTAAAAAATTATTAGGCCTGGTAGCCAATTATTTGTAAATTTGTGGAAGTTTGAAGCAATAAACAAATGCCTTGGTAACCATGAAACCCAGTACCTTTCTGATCAACGTTCTGCTTTTATTATTTTCAGATCGCCTTCAAAATTCCTCGAAGCTATGGACATGAAAGGAGCCGTTTTCTGGATAGACGTCGTTGCTCTAGTCGGGTTTTTTATCCTCCTGAGGGTTTGCGCGTATTTCGCTCTAAAACTCAAACTCAAACTGAACACCTAAACACAGTCCTGCCCAAAAACCGTGAAATATCTTGTGTAAATACAACCACCATCCCCCTTTTTACTGTAAAGTATGTACATAAATATCTGTCGATTTTTAAAGAGTAGAACTTTGTAATTTAGGTGATCTAAACAATTCGGGTACCAAATCAAATCGTACCTTCCTGCTAGGAGACCTAAGGGAGATTACCTATTTTTATTTCCGAAATCGACCTTGTGAAATATAATTTTTTTACGTATAAACTTAGCGATATTCAATAAAAGTATAAGAAGGCATATCCTTGTCTCAGAGGTGATTTTATCGGAGAGAGGTTTCTGTTGATTCAGGCTTTAGGGATTTCGGAGCTTTGCTTAATTTAACCTGAAACGTTGTTATTGGATATAAGCCATAAAAATCAGGGTAGAAGAGCCTAGTTATTCAAGTCTCTTAATTGAAGTAATCTATAAAACTTAGTACAAAATTCAACGGTTTTATTATTAGTGTAACAGTTTTATTTAAACAACTAATAGATTTTTTTAAATTCCACACGTAAATATTAACAACTTATTCAGTTTATTTCCTTGTTCATGACTATAACCTACTTCGTTTCATCTGCGTGGGATATTTTCAAATTCCCTTACAATACTTAATCTTCACCCAACAACTATAGATCTCATTTATTTTTCTTTGAAGTTGTTAGTGCCAAATTTCTTTAAAATTTAAATAACATTTAATTTTGAATATTGGCTAGCCTCTAGTGTTGTCATTATTTCAAACCAACTAGAAATTACAGTTAAGAGGAATAGGTACCTACGATTCTACTCTAAATTAAATTTTTGAATTATCTATGTGATGATAGATATAATTAATTTGATGAGTACCAATCCAATTAATTACTAACAGCGAGATTATTCCCGGTGTAGTTTATGTTGTAATGAAGAATTATTAACCAGAAAATCAAGGTAAGCTTGAGGGATATTTTGACTACCAGTAGAGTTCGTGTGAGGTTGAGAAACTTACCGTTGGTACTTTGGAAAATCGGAGGAATATTTGTGGGAGCATTTTTTCTAGGATTTTATTCTAATTTGCCTGTGATTGATTCGTCTGCTTTCCGTGTTGGGAATCGAATAATATGGATCTCAAGAATGTGAGTCGAACCAATTCAAACGTTTAACCCATTCAACGCCTACATAGGTAATACTACCACGAGAGGCATCATCCCCCCAAAGTGTGCCCGAATGTTACACATGATTTTGTTGATGTATGTTTTTCTATGATTTTACGACAGTAGTTTCTCTGAAATCAGTTGTTGTGAATATAAACCTTTAAACCATTCGGTCAGATCGTCAGAAATGATAGGGGTGCAGACATACACTCGGGTGCAGGTTTCCACAAAACGTAGGGGTGCAGGCTTACACATTTCTTGAAGCTCGGGCGAAGCTTGTGTGGCCAAACACCTGGGTAAATGCAGCTGTAGTATTTTTGGTTATCCCCTTGTTCTTCTTCGAATTATTGTCTGGTATGGCGTGTTTGCCGCTAGTAAGGATCAGCAGTGATTGGGTCAACTAACATTTATCCAAATCATAATTCTGAAAAATGTCTGGTAACATCCACCATTTGCAGATATGTACCTACTCTCGACCACAAGAGACATACCTGAAGGTCAAACTATTCGTTTACTCAAAGTGACCCAAAAGACAAAAAAAAAAAAAAGCTTTAGAATAAACATATCCTGTTTCATGTAGGCGCTAAACGAATTTGCAAATTATGTTAAATCGCTCTCTCAACATCGGTGCTTGAAAAAGTTCGAAACAATTTGTATGATCCCTTCATGTCATTTGGTTAATAGTATCCTATCTTTCAGTTAAGTACCTAATAGTAGTAGTGACATAAGTCCCCAATAGGTTGATAATAAATTCCAAACACCTATTTTCTTTATCAAACTTTTGGGTTGGCTCGCTAGAAAACCCTTGAAGTTATGGGTTAACGTAAATCTACCCTAATTATAAGATATGTCAATGATATTGATGGTGACAAAATAATAAATCAAAGAACACCTTAAAAAAAACCCTCGTCCCATTACTAGTAAATATTGATAATCGTTACTGTAAATGAAGCGACTAAAGTGAATTAGCCAAAATTTAATTAAATACTCAACATCCCTCTTTTCAATGCCAAATAGAGCCCAATCGTTCGGCTGTTTCTTCATATTGGGGCTCTACAATAAGCCTAACATTCGTTAAAGAAAATATAGTGCTATTGTGATATTGTTAGTTGTGATATACTATATTGTAGTAACTACATAGGTTAATTTATTATTTTAATTATGTTGATAAAACGGCACGCCTATCAATTGAAATTCCCAAAAAACGCGAGTTACGAGCGAAGTAGACTCTTGGAAAGCTTCTTCATTTTAGTTTAAGAAATTCACCCCTTTATTTGATAAATTGTATATCATTATAATTACCTAACTACTTTCTCAGATATAGCAGTTCAATATTAGGCTATACCACTGTTGATTTATGATGCTATATAGTTGAACCAGTTATTATTTCTTTATTGTTACTATGCACTAGTAATATGTAATATGATAGGTATAATTATTCCTCATTCAGTTTTAGTCGAAATTTAAACTTAGGTAAACTGCCAATAAAATTGAAAGTAAACTTCTTAAAAACTTGTTTACATATGTATTTCATTTTGGAACTATACTAAATGTACTAGTTTACCTACCTACGTGTGATCTGGATCACTACCATAGTTCTCACGCCATTCGAGGATTTTCCATTTCACATGTCCCTCCAACCGTAGGTCAATTACATTTTAATTAAATGGATACTAAAGGTTGGTGATCCGATATCAAATGGCAGAGTTGGCACATTAGCAAATGACAATACTTTTTAAGTATTTTTTCCCCTTCACTTTAATTTTAGTGCTAATTTTATCTAGTCTTTGAGGGGTGATGGTGAATGTTCAAGTCAAGACTAGTTTAGACACGGCAAAACGTTTCATAGAAGCGTTAAGTTGATCAAGAAAACGACAAGGGGTAACTTGCATGACTTAATCTAAAAGAATTTACTTCTACCATTTATGTATGAATGCATAAGAGAGCAGTTAAGCTATAGAATTAATAAACGAACCTATGGTCTAGGATAAATGTAAGAATTTCTATATAGGGGGAATAGTGACTCACAAAGATCCGTAGTGCTAACGCCTTTTTCCGTCTGAAATATTCGTTCATTTAAAAATCTTAAAAAAATCAAAGTATTTTCTTACTCTGTCAACTAAAGATAGAATCTTTGAAGTAAAATCCTCTGAAGTCCCGGCTTAACCCCTACGTACCAAGATCTACAATGCCTACATAGTTGAATAGGCCTAAATAAGGGCCATCCTTGTTCGTGCATTGCACCAAATCTACATGTTTAAGCACCAACAACTATGCTAGCCATAACATTGAAATTGTTCAAACTTTCTGTCTTACTGGTTAAAAACTGATTTTTGTGGAGATGGAAAAAAAAATGTTGCTTCATAAGTCTTGTGAATATTTATGTTTACCTGCTGAATTTACAGTTGAACCTGTTTTACATGGTACATATGTTAAGAAATTATGTTTACAAATGGTATGGCTAAGTATATACGTTTTTTTATGAAACGAAAGCAATAGCTTCCTAGCGTTAACAATACAACAGTGTCCAATTTGGCTAGCTGCAGTAAAAAGAACTTTTATTCTTTTAATTTCTATCTACCAAAATAAAATTATGCATTTTATAATTTATATGTTGCAATAATTATAAAATGTAAAACGTTCTAGTTTTATTGAGATAAGGGTTATTAAATTAGGTATGTTTCATTGGACTTTTGTGTCTCTACTCGCTTGTTAGTCGAAAATACCTAGATAGGCTCAATTATTTATTTTTAAGTTTTGCATACGATGATGCTTTTTCAATTTGTAGAAATTATTTAGTTGTTAAAAGCTCAACCCCTTATATTAATAAGTTGTGGAGTGAATGTATCGAACATACTCCATTGCCCTATTAGTTTTTAAGGATGAAGTTCAAACCCAGTAGGTTGAAAGGCTCTGAATCCAATCAGAAAGGACAATATAAGAACATTGTGATAGTCTGTCCAAGTGGGCTGCAACTGTGATCCAATTCCTATGAAAGGGTGATGACAAGGTCAAGTACGTAATAAGTATAGGTTTTGGATTTTTAGACTGATGACTCTGTGACTATTGTGGGAGTGAGTGTAAACGGCAGGTAACTAGACCTTAACCTAGAGACCCCTCTACACAATGGCCAGTGCCGGCCAGCCCCGTTCGACTCGCAAGGGTACTGGCACAGTGGACGGCACGAACGCTACGAGGGTTAAAGTGATACGTACAAACGCTCCCGAAGGGGCACTCTCTTTTCAGTCAACCATGTACGAACCCTCCCGTACCCTATTTACGAATCCTCCCGCTGATAATCGTTATGCAGTGAGCTATTAGTGTGTTACCCAGAGGACATCGCGATGAGGTTGCTCACGTAGTCCCACGTTATCATATGGCCACATTGAAATCCTTTTTCTCCAGTAGTCTCCTGTTGTTTTATTTATTTTCGTGTATACGTCCACTTGGTAAGCCAACACACATTCAAGCCAGATAGTAGGAGGGTACATGGTGAGGCTCCGACAAAATCCTTTCTCCTTCCCGGAGAGCATTCGTACATGCGCGCCCACTGGCACAGGGCCAAACTAGATGGCGTTGAACAGCTGAGTCAGCGCAGGCATTCGTCACACGTCCACACACTGGCCGTTTTGTGATTAACTTTCATATTTCCGGGCTCCTGGAATTCGGTCACCGATGTATGAGAAAATTGAGGTAATTACCGCTGCAGCTGTTATCCTAGCTATTTCATACCAACTAAGCATACAATTGAACGCTTAATTTGAATTTGTAATAAAAACAAATACCAGTAAATTTTTACAGTTCAATTGTGGGCAAAAATTAAATGCGACTCATTACATTCTCAAGTGGTTCAACAGTTAATAAGAATCCACAGCCGAAATCTCACAAAGTTGATCTGGATTGTGCATGTTACAAAAATAAGCTCAACACCAGAATTATGAATTAATCAAAAGTGCCTTGTTTTCTCCACTAAGTCAGGAAGCAATTCATCTCAAGAAAAAATGGGGATGAACTTAGTTACCCGGTACTTACATCCATCAAAAGCTTTGATTTGATCCGAAAATCCGAACAATTTGAAAATCTGAACTACTTGTTCCCAATTAGTTCGGGTTATCGAGGCCCCACCGCAATCAAATTGCAGAGCTTTCTAGTGGAGTCATCAAGATAATTCCACAACTTTTATTGCCGCTCTTAGACTTCGAATACCTCTTGCAAAAGATATCACCAATGGTTATGAATTCCTCGAACACAAAAGAGGGAGGATGGAGAAGCAGAGAGTAAACTGCGACGATGGATGTGGTGTGTGGATGCGGAAGCTCCAAAATGTGCGCGCACAGACTGAGGCCTATGCTCACCCCCTATGATCTTCCGAGGAAAATTGCGATAGAGGCAATAGCCGGCCAACATCTTTTCCAAGGTCATTTCGAGTCTACGAAATTTGAATTGGCGTAGCATGGGCCATTGCGTAGAGGGGCCTTTAGAAGGTTTGAGGGCAAGGGAAATACCTAGTTACCGTACAGAGATAAAAAAATATGATCCAGTTACGTAGTACATGTGAAAAGAATATTGTATTAACCCTCACAAATGATATAACTTCCTTTGCCACGCACCCCCTCCACACCCGTCTCTCAGATTTCAAGGTGGCTCTACCCTTTCCAGGATACCGATGTTTGAAGAAGTGTATGTAAGACACCATTCCCAACCTACGGTAAATCTTAAGAATCCCTTTTCTTAATTGAAATGGGTTATCAATTTAATTCGTACCTTTTTCTCCAGATAGAAAAAACAGAAAAGGTTCCTTGTTTCATGAAGAGGAAATCCACAGCAAAAATTTTATATCACTATAATTTTTGTGAAATATAGTAGTGATCATGTAAATAATGCAAGTATATGTACATCACATTGTGATATTGTTACAAGAATATTTCTAGTCACAGGTCCATACGACAGAAAATCTCCACGAGAGTACGTGATTCACATTAACAACAGCCACCCACACGAGAATTTAGTTACATTAACACTAGTCAGCTTTTGTTATTCATGCAATCACCATAATTGCTTTAGACGTGTTTTAAAGAAATGCAGTAGTAGTGATCATAGTTGAATGACCCTTTTTTCTTTCTAGATCAGCGATATTATCAGTTTCAATCTGGTCCTGACACTCTGATACTCTTAGGTAGGTACATGCTCCATTCAAAACTATTTTCTCACGTCTAATTAAAATTATTTCAACCCGCAATTTCACTAAAATCCAAGAAATATAATATTTCAAAACCCCTTATTAGCACATATTCCCCTCATTGTACATCAAAGACCTGGAAAGGGTAACCGAATCATACACAACTGGGCAATACAGCACCACGGTTATTTTTTATTTGTATTGTAAGAAAGCGTGTAGGTATGTTTTTGTGATAATGATCACCTTTTGAATACAATTTTAAATATATACCACACATTTAATTAAATTAAATAAAAATAAAAAAACGAAAACGCAGGTGAATGGGATTAGAATTCATATCAGTAGCCATAGATTCGTTACTGTTATTGTATATAGAATGAAATTGGAATTGGATCACTGAATGAAGGATTGATGACAAGTCCCTTCGTTTCATATGTTTTGTAATCGTAATTTAGGTTATTGAACAATTATATCATTAATTTGATATTTTCATTATTGCTCATTGAATAATTATAGTCTGCAAGCTTTTGAGTTTCAATTTGTCATTGAAATTCGTTAAATTAAGAATGATTTTCTCCCGAATTTTAGATATTGTAAATGACTATTAAAAAGGAATTCCTAAATTTATAAATTGATACTCCTCGTAGACATTTTATAGAATACTATTTTTATAATATACTCGTACATTTCTAGAGTACCTATACTGCACTGTGGTTTTTAAAAAATCGCTTGACGAAGAACTCTCTAAGAACGTTCGTTTTTATGTTTTCCTATAAAAATCCATTAGTGTAGACTCTATTTCCTAACTACCATTTAAGCTGAATCCCTCTACCAATAGATCAGTTGCAAAGCTAAACAAATGTGGATTTTGAAAAGAACCTACGGTTAAAATAGTGTACCTCAAAATATAATTTTGTACGAACACATGAAATATAATTTTTTACTATAACTGCGTACTTGATAATTCATGTCAATGCCCTCAAGTGATCTTAAATAAATTTAGTGATCATGAAATCATCATTTTACCATTGATATGGCAAATCCGCATTTTTCGTAAGTTTATTGTTCAAGCACTTTCGAGCCCGAGAGCCTCGTCAGGGATCTGTAATATAATAGTTAGAAGGAGTACCTATATTGTACCAAGTGGACTTGGTATAAGTTGTTATATCCTCTAGGAGATATATTATGTTACAGAAATACTCTGGGTAGAGAAAAGAACACGTTGCACGGTGAAAAAAGCACTGCTGACTATATTTAAAAAGGAAATAATCAGTGAGTGTTGATAAAACCTAGCGGTAACAAACGAAACCTTAGTATGGCGGGAGTGGGAAACGAATACAAATTCAAAAGATACAACATAAGTAATATAATTAATTCCTTATATCTAGGTTCATGTACATAGTTAGGTACATAGGTAGACATGTGGGTAGCTTCTAACATACAAGTAAGGTAGGTGTTTGGTCGTAACCAAATTCGTAATTCCCGCCTAGTAGTAAATCGACGTTTCATAGCGCTAGTTCGTTGAATTCCCGAGTCAGCGCTAGCGTAGCATCTTATCAAGCTTCACACCTGTTAAATACATTTTAATGGAACAGTGAAAACTAATATTTCCCAATTTAATCCCGAATATCCCTGATCGATAAAGTGATCTGTGCTCCCGAATTTGTGTAATTAAATCAAGTCAATTGTATTCATGCTAATAATATTTATGCTTCCCGTGATTATTCAGTAATATTTAGAAACCAGTGAACTGCGACTGGAGCGCTCCCGGCCTTTTTGGGGGCAGGGAAAAAAGGTCTATTCATTATCGTTTTATATGTCTTTCAGTCAATCGCTCTCCCGTTTTATTCTTACCTACCGTTGTAATTACAATAAAGTTGTATTCAGGATCCCGTTAAAAGTTGTTTTCCGTTCCCGTGATTATTCAGTAGGTTTATAAATTCCCCTATCCAGGGGCGACGCTAGACAAAAATAGTGAGGCGGAAAGTATCATGAAATGTATAACGAATATGTACCTCTTCGGGATTGTATCAAAGACACTCTTATTCCCCCCATCATTGATTATACAGTCACACAAACTGAGGCGGAGATTTTAGAATTACCTGTAATGCTTGGGGTACTGGCAATAGAAGACCCAGTAAAGACCGCCAGTCTCAACTACAGGGCCTCTGAAAGAGCAACTCAAATCCTGGCAGAAGCTCTCAGATTGGGGATAGATGTTAATATAAACCAGCAGAAGCAACGTATGAGTGAAGTACAGAGTGATGAACGAGTTCTCAATAAGGCAGCCGCCTTTTCCAGACAAGAAAGACTCCTCAATGTCCTCCTCCCCAAACAGATGAGGACAATCAAACGAATCACGGATATTAATTCATCCCAATGGTTGACAGTAGTACTGTTAATGAATGACGACCTTGATCTCTCACCCATGCAGTTTAGAGACGCACTGGCAATAAGATATGGAAGGGAACCAGCAGGAATGCCAAATCATTCTGATGAGACGGAAATTTAAATTGTGTCAAAATATGGATGGAGGAGGGGATTGTCGATGACGGGAATAATTGAATGCGCGACGTGGAGATTCCTATTCCAATTCTTGAATGTGAATATACAGATCCCACGACTTTACCTGAGAAACTTGTAGTTATTTAGTGAAACTGATTCAAATTCCGAAGTTTCATAAAATGCTGTTGACATTCCGGCATACTAAATAGGAACCATATGCAACTTCCACTCAATTTAACACCTCCTATCTTCATATTACAAACTTATTATGAACTAGAAATAGAAAAAATAGCTACACCTACCTTACTTGTAAGTACTACCTACTCACCTGCTTATCAATGTACATAAGATTGAGTGGCGTCAGGAGGAAAAATTCAGGACAATTCCAAGTCCAAAGGACGCATCCAACCTACCGAAAATATTTGTCATAATAGCTCTTTTTGAAGTGTCTCGTTACCTGGGACTTGTTGGCAGTAACATTTCAACAACTAAGGTCCGGAACTGATCCTGCTGAACTAACGATTTCCTTGTTTCCCCAAAACCTCTGGTGTAGGACGGTGTATTCAGCATAGAATACTCTGGGCACAAACACTCTGACATTGCTAAACCTTATGTAAAAACGAAAAGCGAACAACAGACTCAAAAACTGATGCTATATCGATTCAATACACAGCATTCGATACCATATCGATGCGCAGTACACGATATCAATATACCTACAGAAGCAATCAATATTCTATAGGTAGGTCTTTTGATACCTCAGTGGGAGTCAGGTGCTGCAGCGAGTAGAGTGCTTTGAACCAAGTTTGCCTTGTATGCCCGATTCCAAGTCCTAGAGCTCACTACGACCCTCTCCCACACAGCTCTATTATTATTAGTCTACGCATCTTGAAACGTAAACCAACAAATTTGGAAGTGAATGGGGAGGGGGTTAAATTCCTTTAGTTGACACTTCCCATGAAAAAACTGCACTGATTGGGCAGCAACCGTTTGATAATTAATATTTATTATAGCATTAGCAAACTGTAATAAACTTTTTGAAAATAGAATGAACCTTATTTTTCGCAATTTTTTATTAAACCTCGCGCATTTAAAATTAAACTTTAACATGCTGCAAACTGAGTATTCACAATTAAAACGAACATCTGTGTAACTAAAATTATTTTTTTGGAAGGAAAGAACCTATTCTTTTGAGTGGAAACTTCTCTTCAATAGGTGAGGGCGAAAGATAGTAAGTTACAATGTTTGAAGGCAAACAATTTAATAAGTAGGTATAGATACAGAGGAGTATATCTTTAGAAAAAGGCTGGCTCGTATCTACAGTAACCAGCAGGAGTTGAAAACAGCTAGAAATGGGATTCTACACCTCTGATATTTGCCTATGTATGATTGACTGTACTTATGTTTGTACAAAACCAAATATTTTGAATGCGCAATGAGTCTGAAACACTAAAATACTAGCACATTCCATTCAGTAAATTGTATTGGTAACAGGACTCGCATACAATAAGTAGTTTTCATTTTGTTATTCAGTTTGATGAGCTTGTGACCTCATTACATCCCTCACTCACTGCTCGGGGTTTCATTGTCAAAGAGTTTCAGGCACCATGAACGGCTTATACACTCCCTCAAAAAGAGACCCCTTTAATTTAAAAGAGGATTCCGCCGGTTACCCCGAGTTGGAGTCGTCACAAGCAAATCTTTTGCTTAAATCAGCAAATTTTTTGATTCTTTTCCACTCAATATCTCTGAAGGAAGCAAGTTCAATTATATGAAGCCCAAATGACTCCGTTCTGGATCTCCAGTACCGGTCGCATCTGCAAAGGAAGTGCTCTGCGGAATCCTCCCAGAGTCCGCAAGGGCACGTAGATGAGATGTTATTATCTATAATATTTAGCATCCTACTGAAATCGTAATGTCCGGTAAGGATGCCAATCATAGTTCTAATTGAATTTCTACTTTTACCTAGAAGCCAATATGCTCGTTTGGGATCGGAAGACCAAGCTTTCTGGTTTGGTTATATTTAGCTGTTTCTCTACTCCAGAGAATGTTAAGGTCCTGTGTGACCCAGTTTTTAATTTTAGTTTTACAGGCATTTTTGGAAATGCAGATGGAAGAAGGGCCCAGAAACTGTTGTCCAGAGCCAGCTTGCGCTAAACCGTCCGCATTAATATTGCCTTCATGATTCTCATGACCAGGAATCCATTTTATGGTTATTTTGTTGTTGTTAAGAAACAAATTGTTAATGTATTTCTTTGTTTCCCAGACCAGTTTTGAGGTCGTGAGGGGGTTCAGGAGTGATTTGATGCTGGCCTGACTATAAGTAAAAATGTGAATGTTTTTGTTATAAGTGTTGTGGTTTTGCAAGGTGACCAGACACTTGTTGATAGCATAGATTTCTGATTGAAATACAGTTGCATATTTGTCAAGGCTATAAGAGTCTGCCACTTGAAGGCTGGATATGAACACACCAGCACCAAAGGAATGTTCAGATCCCCCTCCCACTCATTACATCCCTCCCACTCGAGGCAGCTCCCTTATCAATGTGACGTAACTTGAGATTACGTCACCAGTGCGCCAAGCTTGGCGTCAGGTTGGGTTGGCTTTGTTAGGTCAAAATACTCCAGTTATTACAATAAAGTTTAAAATAATAAGGCCTTATTGATTATGATTTCATGATTTATTCGATAAAACAAAAATATAATATTCCTCCCTTAAATCTATATAATGGTATCATTGTACAGCAGGCCATAATAGTAGGTATTGATTAATTAACTAATGCAATTCTTCGTCGAGATCAGATAAATTAATCAAAGGTTTATAGCGCAGAAAGACAAGGTGAAAATGAAAACGCTCTTGAACCAACACAATAATTTGTTGGGTTCAGATGTACAAATCGAAATCTATCCTGTTGGACGTGTAAAATTGGTCTGTACCACATTTTCTGCAGAGAACTCCACTTCCGAAATGACCTGAATTCGACCACTTTTCCATCTGTGCAGAAGTGAAAGGCCCTTCAAGTTTCTCGTCTTGTTCTGATTTCTTATACTCCCACATAACTTCATTATCTATATGAAAAGACAATACAAGTAATTACGAACAACCGTTTTGAGCGAAATAATCAAACTACCGTGAAAAATAGCAATTACACTACTAACGCACAAAAATTATTTAGGTACTCACTATGACTGTTTTCAGATTCCCGTGCATCTGACGACGTGGCAGGACCGTCTGCCAGTCTTTCTTTTTCCTTATCCTCAAAATCATCTGCATACATGTCTAACTCTGGTTCAGCTGCTGCTTTTGAAGAAGCATGGACCTAGGTTAATACAAGGAAAAATAAAATGTATTAGGGCTTATTTATATGATTGCTCATCACCGTACAAAGGTTTGTTAAAAGGTGGATCCTAAAATAGGGCTTGACGGGCCAAAGCTCTCAAGTAGGGCTTGAAAGATGACTGGGGTTCTACAGATTCGGGAGGCCAAAGAACCTTAAGCAGAACCATCACCTTAATGATCCATCCCATCTTACTCTTGGGTTAGTTACTACAGCTTATTTTTACTACTGCCAATTTAAGTGAGTTATCAACTCAGTAACTGATAATGGCTTGATCATTAAATACAACATGCTTCACAAAAAAACTAGTTCAATAGTTTGTTAAGTAGAGGTGTGCCGATACTACCGAATCAGGAATATGGAACCTGATCTCTTGATGGAACCGTTCTGGAACCACTTCAGGTGCATAGTTATATAGCGGTTTCCTATGTAGAATCTTCTACAGTAATATTAATCACACATGGTTTATATTGTGTTTACCTTAATTACACGTTTCCAATAAAAAGTCCAGTTCGTATAACAATCAATTTGAGACACGAGACTAGACCCTGACCAACTAATCTAAATTCTTACTAAGGGATTGACTACTTGATGTTATGTATTTTTGAGATGCAAGCGTAACGAGCATCCAGACCACTAATCTAAGCAGAAAACTGATCTGTGTAAAATCTCATGGCGACTAGAGCGCTGGGAATGCCACGCAGTGGGTAGTCCGGGTCTACAGCCTCGTGTCTCAACTTGATTGTTCGCGAGCGTCTCGTCAGTCCATGTCGTGTTACATTCTATAATCAAAATAATTATCCTAGTGCTAACAAGTTTAAATCTAGTTAAATAATATAAAACCTATTTCCGATACAGAACGAGTGTACTTCTCAATCTCTAAAGCGCTCTCAATTTGGTGTGATCCCAATCCGGTTAATACTCGAGTTTGCACTCTTTATCAATTCTGTTCGTACCATTGAACTGATAAACTTCATTCCTCTTCCTCTGTTTAATCAAAGAATCCAGAAAATCAAAGTCGAAAGATTATAGGTACGCAATACCACATCATGCCATTACATCCACCAGTCGTGCCCAAATTGTACAA
Organism: Adelphocoris suturalis; assembly: GCA_030762985.1. NCBI lineage: Eukaryota > Metazoa > Arthropoda > Insecta > Hemiptera > Miridae > Adelphocoris > Adelphocoris suturalis. Next base: position 127,317,284 of record CM061043.1, on the reverse strand, counting down.
TGGGGATATTTGACCATGATTTGCGTAGAGATATGAGGGAGCTCCAAAGAGATAAAAACACACCCAATCACTCTACTCCAACAACCTACATACACACACACAAACGAAAGTTGTTCAGAATAGACTAAAACATGAAATGCGAGAGGAAATTCCGATTTGTGAGAAAAAAATTACCACCGCACAAAAGGGAAAACAATGTTTCCACTAACTATAGGTCGGCTCAGAAGCAACTCGGTAGGTAGTTCTTTTCTTCTTTACTTTCCTGAACATAACGAATTTATAGTTGAAACAAAACTGGTGGAAGTACCTTATCATATATATCTTCGTATGTCTCTTGGTAGATATCCATGTTGCCAGAATGAGTGAGAATGGCATTAGCGAGGCCAGTAAGAGTTGAAACCTTCTCACTGTCACCTGTTGCACTGAAGGACAAACCAGCTTTTTTCCTTTTCAGCCTCTCCGATGCTGATAAATTACTGGTACCACCTATAAGTTAACAGTAATGAAAATAATAAAGGATGGTGGCTAGATCATAATAAAGGGACTGGACTAAAATTAATAAATTCAGAAATTCAAGTTGTAATACGCAACATAATAAAGGAAATACAATGATATGAACACAGGCAATTTCTCTCCAATAAAAGAAACGATTTTGTAAGCATATATTTCGGTTTTATTAGGATGTTCCCATATAATCAATTCAGAAAAATATTACGAACTCAGAGGTACCCGCATATAAATGCTAAAAATCAGGTTAAGCTTAAAGAAATCATGATTAAGTTGGTTAGTAGAAACTGTGTGTTCAATTTCACTATTCAACTCATACTAAAAAAAATAAAAAATAAAAAAAAATAAATAAAAAAAAATAAAAAAACACTTAAAAGAGATTTTTTATTTTTAGGTTTTTGAAGTTCTTATAGATTTTTCAGCAAATATAAATGTAATTTAAGTACGTTTTTCAGCAAATATAAATGTAATTTAAGTACGTTTTTCAGCATAATTTTGTGCATAAATTTTTTCATGTCCTAGTTAATTGTTGATGATTTTGTTTTTACAACAATCATGCTAAAAATTATAAATTTGACGATTTTTGGCCGTTTTCCCATTTTTAGTGATTTTTTGGGTACATTTTTTGAAATTTGATCAATTTAATGTGCTCAAAAAGTGCTCTTTTTTTTGGAAAGCTTGACTTTTTGGCGCAAGATTTTAATCCTAAGGAGTGTTATCATCTGTAATTATACATATATATACATATGAGTAGGTAACTAAGGAGTACTCAAAGCGAATTTCGTACAAAATGATGGTATGAGAAATGTTTGTAGAGATTGATTGTAGATCTACAAATGAGTTGAGAGTAGAAGGTGCATAAAGATGTAAATTGATGATGATGAATTGATGTGTAACTATGAATGACTACCTCTTCTAGATCTCCCTAAATAGTGATCCTTCATACGAAAATTCGCTAACACACAGCAGAATATCTAAGGAGTAATGTGAAATGAAGAACAAACAATAATAATACACAAAGAAAATAATAATTTTATCCAAGATGATGTGTTTCGTTTCTGCAAGGTGAAACGTCATGAAAAACAAACGTTTATTCCCTCTAGCTCTAAATGTAGATTTCGAACGTAAACTCCAACATATGTAGGGACTTCTATATGTATGGAAATATTTTTTATCATCTCGCGTGTGTTTATGGAAGTTTTTTGATTGGGGTCCCTACACTGATTTATTGTGCATTTATTAACCTCCTCCATTCATTTAACATAGCCTTTCGGGAAAAGATGCCCCTCTCTGGGCGGGAGGGGGGTACACTCTCACTCTCGATGGACGAACAAAAACCAAGCTTGGTATAGCCCGTTTCTTCTCTATCTTCTACCTCTCTGGTGTCAATGGGTATCACTTTTTGCAGCTAGGAGTCAATGGGAAAACTCCCAAGGGCCTAATCTTTGAAATTGATTCAACATTGTAACTCTTATATTTTTTCGTGGAAATAGACAACGTTCTTCTTTGAGCCCCCTCTGCCCCCTCACTAGCCCTATCTCCTATACTGCTTTGCATCAAGACTATTACTGAATAATCATTAAGGAAGGGAGACTCTGTTCGCAAAGAGTCTGCCGATCTGACCTCCCCACCTAACTGCCCTCTGCAGCCGAACTCCGCTTCAGCACTCAACAAGAGAATAAACCGAGTGCACAGATAGTACACCGTAGCTTTTCTTCGTCCCTCGCCATCTGTAGACAGAATGGAAAGGGTCCCCACTCTCTACAACTGCTCGGCATTTTCAGCAAACAAACAGCGGTGTGAGAGGGAGGAGAAGTTCCAATGATTACTAACTTATCCAATATCTACTCTTCTATTGTTTGGCCTTAGCTTTTGTTTTGCAAAAATAATTCAAATCTAATGTAATTCCAAAGTGCAAAAGAAAAGTAAAGTTTACATGATAATTATGGCATTATTGCTACAAACCCAATCTCTTCAACGCTTGAGTGATGCTCTCTTTGGGTTGGAGGTATGTTAGGATTTCACCATACAGTTTCAAGATGTCTACAGCTTCTGGCATGTCGTCGTCATCATCCAAATTTTTGTCGCCTTTCTCAGATTCTTTCACCTAAAATCAACACATTAGTACCGAGTTACTTAGAACTGATGAAAGGTAGAGTTGGATATCAATATGATATGGAGGGATGGATAAGAAGGGTGTTAGAAGTGGCCATAAAAGCGGTGAAACTAAAGATGAATTACATCACAGAGGAATGACCTCACACCCACGACCGCCTGAGGGGGAACCTTACTACAGTCCACCTATGACTTCATTTCAATTGCAGTTGAGGGTTTACAAGGGTGCAGAATCTGATTCTTAAATCAAAAATGAGAAATTCCAACACACGAAAGTAACCCATTCCAAAGGGTGTGTCCATAGTGCGCCACTTCTTGGTTTATTGTGGCGAAAAATCCGTTTTGAGAAACCGGGAGTAGTATAGTATCAGGAGGTAGCCAACGTTTCGTTTGGACAAAGCAGTCAAGAAACCAAACCTTATCTTAATTTACTTACTTAGTACTTTCTATCATTTCCACCAAAAAGGCCAATTTTAATCATTTCAATTTTTATAAATTTCATCGTTTTTTCCCCTCTCATAGGGGCGCCCAGGAAACTGTGAAGCACCGTAAGTCTTTGTATAGTCACCATGCAACCACAACCCGATTTTGAAGGTGGCACAGGGTATTTTGAAGGTGGCCTCTTTTGTATCATGTATATCAAAAAGAAGATCTAGCAACAGAAAAATTGCCCCCCCCCCCCCCCCCACTACCGCGTCCCTAGGGCGCCTGGGTGTTTTTGGATCACTGAACATCTTCATACTGCATCTGTGAACAATTGGTAGCACTGCACTTGGTTTCCGAAATATAGCCATTTGTAATTTCCCCCAGTAAACGGTTCGCCCCTAGGACTTGCAACAATTTTGAAAAAATTAGGAGAAAATTTGTTTTAAAAATTCGCTGGAGCGCTCAAATATCTACAAAACGGATAAAAATGCAGAAACAACTTGGAAATTCACCTAGCAATTCATTTTTAGGCCAATTTCCAACAATTTCAATTTTTGGGAATTTTATAATTTTTCCCCCTCTCCTATGGGCGCCGACTATCATACTTAACTTTGAAAAAAATTGAAAAAAAAGTTATTGCTAACGTTTCTAGGCAATATTTTCTATTCTGGAATCTATTGCTAATTTCACTCCAACAGCCGCTATTGCCACATGCGTACACCCCTGAAGCTTTACTTCAAATGCACTATGGGCGAACCTGCTACAAGCTCTACACACAATTTTTCCTATTCAATGGGAAACTGAATATGAAAACAAACCTTAACCCAATCGATGTTATCAAGCCAGTTGTCTTTGGCAAGTTTCTCCTTTTTCCAGTGGTACATCCCATCATTGTCAAAATGACCTTCTTCCAGTTCTTCCTTCATATTAAAAGGAGTGATGGTGATTCCTTCTTCAAGCCCGACAACTCCATCTTCCTGACCTGGGCAACATAGATAAAATTCAGTAGCTAGTCTGGAACAACTGGAGCTAAAAATGGTATATAACTTAGTTCAAGTGGGCTTGAACAATAAGACTAAACTAGTAGGAATTTTTGAGAAAGAATGAAAAATAATTATCCTCTGTTAAAAAATTACTTAGAGTTCCTCTCCATCTTTAACCCATTCAACCCTGCGCTCTTGAAGAGGTCCAGCTCGGCAGCCGAGCAACAACGGCGTCTACCGTTACCTCTAGCCATATATTTACTTGGCAAAAATTCTATCCCAAACAAGCGCTCCACTGCGCTTGAACTTGTTCGAAAATCTCATGGAACGTAGATCTCAGCTAATTAGATTAATATATTACCAGTATATCCGATATTTGAGGTGTATCGATATCAAAGAGGTTGATACTATTGGCAGGCTGTCGACGCCCACTTTGTAGCAGTTTAAGGTTCTTAGCAGAACGCTCCACTTTCTTGATCTCCCCTAGGTAGATCTCAATTATTCCACTAGGGAGACACTAACATCCCTTACATGTAAAATTAAGGTTAAAACAGTACAGTTATGTTCGTCCATCGTATCATGTCATTAGTACTCAAAACGTAAAATTTTCATCACACATCTTTATAGCCTTGCATCTCATAGTCATTAAGTCTGAACAATCATCTAAATTGTTAATCTGTAAGTCAATTTTATGTCAAGTTTCCTATAATACAGTCCACTCTTCATAACACTGAGGTCCAATTTTGTGTTACCTACCTTAACACATCAAAAAGGTTGGGTACTATCAAGCGAAAATTTGGTACTAGTGTACCAGATTTCGACAGTACATCATGATTGCCATCAAATATCAATTCGGATGGCATGTGATTATTCATTGCAGTAATGAATTCATGAGTTCTGACATCGCATCACTTCTTCATCGTTCACATTACTGTTTTACATCCTCATAAAGACTGTAGCGAAAGAGTTTGATTGTACCGAGTACTGATTGGATAGAGCTGCCCTTCAATAGCAATGCAGGTAATAATCATGATATACCTCTTGTTCGGTTAGCGCCAAATCCAGCATCACATGCAAACTTACGCACGCTCATCTCCACATTCCCAGCTGCTGCCCTCGTTCTGCTTTTTGCCGTTTGCACCCCTTGTGGTTGGGCTCTTCCCACCTTGGTCTCATATCCATACTTTGAGTGTGGTAGGTCAACTGATCACTCTTCCAGTACTGGACAACGGGGAAGCTGTTCTCATTCGTTTTCACCTCCTCTCTCTCCAGTTCTTACCTCCATTCCATTCCTTCCTCACATTAGGTACCAGGGTCCTTCCTCACATTAGGTACCAGGGTGCTGCGGGGGTGGGGGGGTGGGGGGGGTCGAAAAGGCAACAAAGAGGTGTGGCCTAGCCGGGAGGGGGGGAGGGGGTTTCCGGGGATTCGAACCTAGATCGCCAGCATCATAGGCTACGCCCTTCTGCTGCCTGTCAGGAAACCTACTTCACGAAGTAGCTGTAACCCCCCCCCCCTTCCCCACTCATCAATGCCAGTCCATTCCTCTCCTACATTCATGCTCTATAATGCACTGACATATTTTCATTATTCGTGTATTGAATATATATTCAATCTGAGTTTGGTGGTCCTTAATGTTGGTGAAAAAAATAAATAAAATAAAAACGTCTGCTAAGTTGGGTGTGACACATAGCTTCCTCGTTTACCTATCATCTTCTTCCAACTATTATCCAAATTTAGGCAAAATCGGATGACTAAGGTGTCAAAAAATGGAGCATAATGGAAATTACTTTTGTGCATGCGCAGAGGGAAGTATTGATTTGGCAATAATGAAACTGATAGAGCACCGTCTACCCGTCTACACCCTAGCCCGCACATTCGCCAACATTTCATCCAGATCCGATAAAAAAAGTGGAAAATAAGTTTGTTCCAAAATTGTTTTCTCCCGCTACCTTTAGGTGGACTCGGAAGCAATATGAAATTTGCGATCATTTTGCCGCCATAAAGCCGGTTTCACATGGAGCGGTACGAGCGTTACAACCGGAAAGACGGAAGGCCGGAAAGCCCAGTGGAGGGGGCGGCGGAATGCGGCAGGGTGTTCACATGAAGCGGCACCTTGGTGAACGGAATCATAACCTTCCTACAGAAACCCTCTCTGATCTGAAACCTCTTCTTGCGGTTATCAAAATTATTGTCCAATGATCTTGCGCTCCGCTCGACGGAACGCGGCAACGGTATAAAAATGTCTACCGCCGTCCGCAGACCGTCCATTCTGGCAACATGGCAGCCACCATCCTCAACTGTTGTTCCAGCAGCCAATCAGATTGCGTTCCGTCTTTCCGTCTTCCGGACATACCGCTCCATGTGAAACCGGCTTAAGAGTTGACCCCTGGCGGTAATGCCTGAAGTAAGTACTCTTGGTTAATTTACTAATGTAAGTAGTTGTTTTGCCAATTAGTTGAACTGGTCCACTGCAAGGAAAGCTGAAGAACCCACCCACCGGCTCTGTGTAGCTACATAACTACTGTGAGGAGGCACAGATTACTTGGTACTTTTCCGTTATCCCCCCCCCCCCCCCCCCCCCCCCCCAGGCAATTTGTCTTCAACACGCCCGCCCGATGTTTCTAGGCATTCCTTCTTACTTAGATTACATATTTACGTAGAATTGTTTTCAGAAGTTGCCGATGTCGGTGAGGATTTGTTGAAACAAATTGGCGTGGTTGTGGTTTGATTGCCTCCACATGAATTCGCACAAGAAGAATGCACATGAATTCGCACAAATAGATCAGAATGCTGCGTATAGGTTGGTGGTCTGAATGCTCGCAAGCTCGCATCTCAAAATTACGTAACATAATGTGGTCAATCCCTTAGTAAAAATACAGATTAGTAGGACATGTAGGTCAGAATGATGTGTATACTTTGGGGGTCTTGATGCTCGCAAGCTCGCATCTCAAAAATACATAACATAATCTAAGTAAGAAGTAATGCCTAGAAACATCGGGCGGGCGTGTTGAAGACAAATTGACTGGGGAGTATAACAGAATAGTACCGATTACTTACCTTCGATGTCGTCGTCTTTCAACTGATATCTGTCATCATCGCTATCGTTGTCTTCTTCATCGGAATCCAGAGAATTCTTCACCAAGTTCTGGGCTTCTGGTATTTCCGCCGGACCATCATCCCCTGGATGACGTCTCTTGGGCATCGTTGGATTATCTGCAATACGAAGGTATTTCCACTCAAATTATGGGGCGCTCCGCTCTTGAGCTATCAATCAGGCAAAACTAATCAACAACACGGTCTTGCATTCTTTCATGACACACTCCTTTCGTAACATGCAAGGAGGAATGGTAAACAACGTGCATTGTTTCATAGAGAATTTTCTAATTCATTGAAGATGTTAATGGCAGCAATGATAATGAGTACCTGGAATTGTATTTTATAGGTAAGTAAGTATAATTGCCCTCGAATGAATTTCTCAAAACACAAAAACACCGCGATCTTGGAGATCCCATGGAAAACTACTGGTACTGGAAATGGGTATCGATATATCGGGAATATCGATACTTGTATTCAAAATATTGGTGAAATGATCGATGATTTTTTGCATTCATTTTTAATTTTTCTAGTTCATAGTTGATAAACTTTTTTGAAAATTATAAATGCTGATATTTTAGTAGGTAGAAGTGTGTCCAATTTATGCTCAAAAAGTGCTCCCCAACGTAATCATCCTTTCTTAGGGAATACATATTTATACTCGAATACGTACCTATGTACGTATGAGTAGGTATACTATTTAATTATACTGAAACTTTTATAACTGATTGTTAAGTAATATTTGAAATTGAATTGTAATTCATCACAAACGATGTGACTAAATCCATTGTCATCCCATTGTATCCTGTCATCATAGGCGTTGTGACCCACGCTGTAAAGTGAATTTTTAAAGTAGATTTTCTTCCAGTAATACGTGAAAACCTATATTGACAAATAAACAGAAGGTAGCCATCTCAAAAAATATAACCCATACTGTCTTCGTCAGAACAGAAGCTAAATTAAATAGGTAGCTAAACTGTCGAAAAAATTTATTTTCTTTATGAATGTTTCAAGATCATATTAAATATATTTTCATTATTTTTTATTTACAGACATTGCAAAATGTGCAGATATGTATTCAAGTACCCCATGTAAAAATAAAATAAAAACTTTTGAGATTGAATTGAAATTGAACGTGATTTCTTAATACGAAAAAACGTATTTCTTATTGTCAATTTAATATTCATAATGAAAAAGCGTTAACAACAAAAAGAATTATTTCAGAATGCCTCAAGATGGATTTCCGTGAACGAAATTTTGAGAAAATTTTGTTTGAAATTTTTTGACCAATTGCTACCTACAGCTTTTTCTACAATAATAATTCGCTAATCGTTTACTTTTCTATTTCGATATTATCCGATATATCGATATTATTCTATTTAGTTGGAGCAAAATACAATATCGATATATTTGTCTTCGATACCCATCCTATAAACAACCACTGAGGAAACAAACACTAACATCCTAACATGCGGTCTATTTAAACGTGTAATCTCATTGTCTCATTCAACTACCTTTATTAATCCCATTATAGGAAGAGTTGACTCCTGGGATTGAGGCTGAATTATGAGAATGAAATTTGAAATGTAATATAACACACAGAAACACCATTATTTTACTGTTTGGAAAATGAAAACTTATACCTAACTAATATCTTGACTTGAATGTGATATGCAATAAATTTTACAACTTACATGTCTGTCTAGATTCATATGGACAAGTGTTGTTGTTTAAACCACTTGCCACCGCGCACGTTCAACACTTCTCTCTTTCTTCCATGGAAGGATGGTGGAATCCATAGAAAGGAAAAAATCGGGAGAGCCATAAAGTGAAGCTGTTTTCTGAAGAATGGGGCTCCGAACGTGAGAAGCTCTTGATAGAGCGCAGCACGTATGACAACGCCATGAGGGTTTGCCATTCATGTCTACCTTCAAGAATCCTATAATATATTTACCAAAAATATCAAAGGCAAAATTCTCATTGATTTTTATCACCACTTAAGGAAAGAATCATGTATGTACCTATTACCTACCATTACTTGAAGTTGTTTGTCATCTTTACTGGAAGCTTGTTTCTATTCTAAATTTATTGCAATGCGAAATCTTGTGTTTGTATGGTGGTGGGGTCGCAGGGTGAGGCCTTCACGAAAAGGTGAGCCGGAACTCAAAGAATATTGCAGGTCTCTGGTCTAGTTCATCAGTGATTAACTTATTTTGACTAAAATCTTGGTAAAAAAAATATACATTCAAAGATACACACACACACACTGCTCCAGTGACGGATTAATATAATTTCGTGGGTGGGACGAAAGTCATCTACCGGGGTTCCTCCCCCAAAAATTCTGAATTTTGTGAAAAAAAAACCTTAAAAAACTACGGTTTTAGAGCTTTTAAACTCACACTTTATATGGAAAATTAAAAAAATAAACATGTTTTTTATTTGTACAAATATTAGCTTGGCTATCGAAAATCCATGTACATTTAAGAAAATAAGAAAGTAAAATTAAATTGACTGAAAATAAAATTAGTATAATTTTTTGGCAAAATTTTATTGAAAAATACAGGGAATGAAACATAAAACGCTGGTGTTATAAATCAATAGGTACTACATATTAACTTGATGTAATATTTATAAATTACATTCCTGTTTATATTGTTAACACAGGATTAAATAATTACGTAGGTAGTCTTTATTTTTTCAATTCGCTTTATTTAGAAACGAAAACTTTTAATAAACACTCACGGTAAAATTAAATGAACAAATTACATTTTTCACTATAGATTAAAATACAAATAAAATATTACCTTGTTGAATATTTTTCATCTATTACTGGTAAAAGTAAAACAGTGAATAATAGAATTGTCTTCTATCGAAGAACACTGATTGTAATCAGTTAAGGAAACATGATTCATTTCTTTTGTCGAAACAGTACTGATAATGTAATCTTACCGTTACCGAAAGCTGTAGACGACAGACAAATACACTAAGTACCGTAACTTGTTGAATAAACTGATAAACACAAACATATCCCTATTAATAAAAACTGATTAATGGTAGTCGTGGTTTGAGGGGATGAGCATTTTGGAAGGGAAACTCAGACTTATCTTGGTTTATTAGTGTCCAAGTACTTTCGCCTGTAATAGGTCTCATCAGGGATCTGAAATATTAATAACAATATGCTGCTCTTAGTCAAAAGTCTAAGTACCTACTGGGGTTCAGATTGTATAGAGTTGACTAGAGTGACAACTGATATGGTAGGTACTTGTTGGGGTACTAAGAGGGAAGCAGTTTGAGTTTGTTTTTGGTCTTGGATAATATAAAATCATTGTTGCACCAGGTTGTAACTGGTCTGTAATAAATGATGTTACAGTTTGGTTAGAATTATGAGGCAATAAGTCAGGGTTAAGGGTTGGTTGAGTAATGCTAGCCTCCACTCACCAGTACCTACTTGTTGATTGTAAGGGATGACATTATTGCCTGGTTGTGGTTCCATGAGGTGGAGGTTAGCAAATTTTGATACATTCAATAATTTATATAATTCATTATATAGTGGAAGTAGCAAAAAATGTTTAGACTATAAAGAGTGGAGAATCAACAAGTACTGATGAGTAGAGTCTAGCATGTCCATATCCCTCACTTATTGCCTCTATAATATTACCTCAAAATCTTATCAAACTTTAATAACATTCATTACAGACCAATTACAACTAGGCGCAACAATGATTTTGTATTATCCAAGACCAAAAACAAACCTAAACTGCTTCCCTGTAAGTACCCCAACAAGTACCTACCATATAAGTTGTCACTCTAGTCAACTCTTTACAATCTGAACCCTAGTAATAAGACTTATAACTAAGAGCAGCATATTGTTAATATTTTAGATCCCTGATGAGGCCTGTTACAGGCGAAAATACTTGGGCACTAATAAAGCACTGTGAGTTACAGCCTACCAAAATGCTCAACCCCTCAAACCACCCGTACCATAGGCAATGAAAGGCAACACACCAATCATATTAACACGATCAATGTAGATGGCATCGATCGATGCCGTTTCATGCTCACACTGAGGCGGATGGCATCGATCGATGCCATCACTGTAGGGTGAGTTCACCAAATTTGATGGTGGAGTGGAGAGGAGTAGGGAAGTGTGGAACTGTGATTGACCTTTCAATCCCTTCAGTATGAACTAGGCAGCCCGCCAGTTCTGTTCGTTTTAGAGGGCTATGTTGCTCTGCCTTTGGAAAAGTCACGTAAAGCCAAATTCCAAATAATCAATGTAAGTGTTTATTATTTTGCAATTATTTCGTATTGATATTAATTTACAAATTTACAAATCAACCAACGCTAAATATAGGTTCTACTTGAATTTTTTGCTTAACCCGTTCAACGCTCCTAAACTTTGCTCTCGCCATTCCCTCGCCTACACTTAAAAACAAGAAAAAAGAAAAAAAAATTACTAATATTATTGACGATTAAAAAAAATTTGTTTCTTAATTTTTTGGGCAAAATTGAGTAGTGAGGTAGGTACTTCCCTGAGACACTTAACACAACCGCAGTCAACCAAGGGGGGGTAGCCAAGGGAAGAGAATTTTAGGAGAGGGGCCCCCGAGAGTGTCTGAAAGAGCCTGGTAAAAAACGCATTTTTCCGAGGCAGTCTCGGGCAGCACGTTGAAACAAACGGGCACGAGTCAAGAAAACAAATAAAATGTAACCTAACCAACTGAAAAACGCAAGGCAGCCTAAAAAACCTTCTACCTACCTATGATGAAGGATGGTCTTCTTATGTTGTCTACTTAATTTTGTTTTCAACTATTACTTATATAAAACTAATATTCAAGTTTTCATTTCGCAAGGAATTGTCAAAAAATAGAGTGTGCAAAGAGGACACCTGAGCCCGATAGACATGTCTAGTAGTGCGGGTTGCCTAGCATTGTATCCTCATCACGGGTGGCATTGATCGATGCCACCTCCAAATAATGGACTTCGAGAGGGAATTCTTTCATAGCTCATAGATAGCTTCCAAGGACCAAATAAGACCATCATTATCAAATTTCAAGGCTAATGAAAAAAAAAAAAAAATCCGTTGGGAGTGGGCTCAAAACCGGCTGCGCATTGAATGTGTTAATAAATATTGTATTCCTTACCAACTGCGTTATCTTCGATGCTCGTTTCATGAGGAGCTAAACTCCAATACTAAAACAACTCAAGTTCCCATTTCACTTGAAGTTCTACTGCTTTTCTACTCACGAAAAGGCGACAAAGGACTACAGCATCACGCGGACACAACAGCGCTGATGATTTTCCCGTCAAGCGCTTCTGGAAATCACCTAGTTTACCATGAACATTCTGAGACTACCCACGTCAATCCCCGATTGATCTCTCGTGGGTACCTACACTGTTTGTAGGGCTACCGAAATTCAAACGCACAGATTAGTAAATTGTCCGCTACAGATTAGTAATTTCTGCCCCCCTCCCCCCTTAATCCGTCCCTGCGCTGCACCAAAAGTGCGCAATTCTGCTCTAAAAGTGCAATAAATGTTCCTACTTACCTACTGAGATTTTGAAGATAGGTATTCAATTGCCACATGTAATTCATGATTTTGGAGTATTTTTTCGTGCTGAACATGATGATAATGTTAATTTTTTTATTGATATTTGCAAAACCAACTTGGGAAAACACCAAAAAATTGACCAGAATCGAACTTTTCCTACACATTTCCACAAAGCGTACCTACTAATAAGTAGAAATTTTTCGGTGTTTTTCCAAGTGGGTTTTGCAAATATCAATAAATGAACATCATTACGAGGTTCAGCACGAAAAAATACTCCAAAATCATGTAGTACATGTGGCAATTGAGTATCTTAAAAACTCAGTATTTCACATTAATTGTGCCTACCTACTTTTAGAGCGGATTTTCAACCGGTTCCTCACACTTCAAAAATCGAGTCATTTCTTCATGAAATATCATGTAAAATTCAAATCTGCAATAAGAAATGGGAGTTCCCATATAAAATAACGAAGGTAATGTCAATTGCGCACATGCGTATTTTTTTGTTCTGAGATCCTTACAAAAAACATTGATTGAAAAAAAAATTTTGAAGCGAAGCTTTTAGATGGACTTCCCTCCTCTGCTGGGAACGCTCGCTGCTTGGGGAGTCTCCCCGTGAAAATCGTCATGGCCTCAGCGTCAGTCATAATCCAAACTGTCCCGAACGATCCCGATTCTACCCGAGGCCTCCTCGGTCTTTCTTTCTCTACTCTACGACGCCAATCATCACTTTCATAGAATATAACAATGAGAATAATGGTGTAGAAATTACTGAATGTACTTTTGATCTTGACGAACAGGCAGATAATTAAGCTTTGTAAATGATTTGGAACTTGTATGTGAGAACTTGTATGCAATAAAACTGATTTTGCAAAAATTGAAGGATGCAAATTTATAAAATTATGAAATGAATTCCAATTAGAAGAGATTGTTTATGAGTATGCAAATACTCATAATTCTGTTATACTCATTAAGATATAAAGCTTCGCTTCCTTCGGGCGTCCCTTGGCGGCCCCATTTATTTATTTTTTTGACCCAATATTAACGATTTTAGCATTGGAGGGGGGGGGGCACCCTGTAAATATGCGAGGGTTTTCTTGAATTGACCAAAAATTAAAAACTTGTGGTTCTATGTTTTATTCCCAAGGTCTCCTGGTCCTTGTTATTTTCATAAAGTCCTTCAGCTTCCTTCACACCTGGGCGTTATATTTTTATTGACCCAATATTAACAACCCTGTAAATATGCGTCGTAAAGTCCTTCCTTGTTATGGGTTATATGTCGTAAAGTCTTAAATGACAGCTATGACTTCACACCTGTTAAAAATTATAACCCATAACAAGGACCAGGAGACCTTGGGAATAAAACATAGAACCACAAGTTTTTAATGTTTGGTCAATTCAAGAAAACCATATATATATATATATATATATATATCCCATATATATATATATATATATATATATATATATATATATATATATATATATATATATATATATATACGTGTTAAAATCCAGGAATCGTTTCAGAAGTCACAAAACGCATTACTTATAACGGAGAAAATTTCTGAAAATTTTAATTTAAAAATTTTGGAGCCATTGCAATACTTCATTTTCTACACACCTCCTATGGTTGTACATGAAACATTCACGTCATTGCGTCATGAATAAACGATGTCAGAGAAGTTGTCTTGATGTGTTTATTTTTCTATGAAGAATCCCGAGTGCATACTTTTTTGTCCGTCATTGAAATTGCCTAAGGGTAAGTTGAAAATGAACAACAACAACAGCTTGAATCCTGTATCCTGAACATGGCGACTGCTGGCGTTTTATTCGTTAGTTGTTCGGTCTTTCTCTTCATATTCATTTCCGTTATGAAAGTTAATTGAAAAAAAAAATCGATTTGTACTAATTTTCATACTTACAATCTTCATTTGATCTCGATTGTGCATAATAATTTTCTACAGTTGTGAATGGATTTTAGCTATTAGCTGAAGTTGTAAATAATATGTGATGATAGTGAGACAGCCTTGTAGGTAGTTTCCGCCATGGGTCCTGTTCTTTTTGACAAAAACGAAGACAAATTGATTGAGTTTGGCGGTACTACTGAGGTAACTATACTTTGTATATTCTTAGCTGCTAGCCTATAATCATCATGTCCTTAGGTTCTTTGTTCCTTGTGAGAAGGGTCGTATGGTCTTATTTGTCAATGACGTTGCTTGTATGGTGTTTGTTCCTTGCGATTGGTATCTCATGTAAGCTGATGTTAGGTACCTATGTTATTACAGATGTCACAGTTATGTAACAAGGTATCAAGGTGTATAATATATCACCTTCAACTAAGTGAATTCAAAGTCTATAAATCCAAAGATGTACCTAAATCTTTAGAGGAAAAAAGGTGTATCTCTATAGAGGAAAAAAGTTAGATCTTTGGATTTATAGACTTTGAATTCACCATGGCGTCTCTGAATTATTGCATTTCGGCCGCCTTCTATGATGCGTAAAAGATTTTCCGAGAAGAGTTACGAACGACCCATCACGATTTTTTTCTTCACTGGAATGAGTTAGGCATGCTCGAATTAGTTAGATAATTTTTTTCATTTCAATATTTTTATAAGATAGGTAAGTACAGACATCTGGCCTTGATGATTACCCGGTGGGGGGGGGGGCTCTAGTTCAAGAACCTGGTAGGTTTGTTCGAGCTGTGAGCTGTCCAACGACTCGCTTAGAGCTCCCCAGCGCAAGCGCATTGAGCAATGTGGCCGTTCGAGCAGGCCAAATGGCTGCTCTGCAACATTCGAGCTGGCCCACTCTGAACTGCTCCGAACTTGCTCAGCCTGATCCGGCCGATGAGGAAGAGCAACGTGCTCTGTGCATGCGATCTAATTAGCGTCGGATAACCTGGTTTATCAAACCTCCATAACCATATATCAAGTTTCGTCACTAAAGGACTAGTATTTTTTTCACCTGTAAAGGTGGGTTCACCTCCATCTGGAATTGCGGAAATGCGGCAGGCCGTTTATAACCATCTGGTTGTGTAATCATTAGAGAGTTTTTGGTGACCACTAACGTACCCTTAACGTCACCCTAACGTACCCAAGAGTACGTGACCTTGAGGGGACGTTAGCAACGTCGTACGCAACGTCACCCGTTTGGGGACCTAAAGGCAAAGGCACACGACACCAGCCTAACCTTCCAATAAATGTAACCCTACTGCTCACCTCTAAATTACTCGAATACTGCTGAAGTAGGTAAATATAATAGTTTTTCTTTTCAAATGCCTCATTAACAACTGATTATGTTGATGTAGAGGGTAGGTTTTTGAACACCCCTCAAACTTGGTTATTTTACGTTTCAAGTCGCGTAGAAACCGAATGTGCCATCTGAAGTCCGCCTCCGCTGTCCAGCTTTACTAGCCTTCAACTCGATCGAAAAGTTCCGTTCTTTTGCGCTCAGGCTCTATTTGGTCGATTAGAGCCTTGTTTCTATTATTATTTCACATATTTTAAATGAGAAAACTGAGTTTTAAGGACACTACTTCTTCGCAGTATTGTTCTTAGTTTACCTGAACTCTCAGCTATTTTCTCGTGAACATTGCGTGAAGTGCTGCCTCCACTGATGATTTTGTCAGGTAAAATCCTGTTTCATTGTCATAGAGATAAATACTTTTTCATACTTGTTGATAATTTGCCCAACGGAAAACCCAAAAACATGAAGTTCGTAACGACTAATGACCTATAAGTGCAACTAAACCGCGGTGTTCCACACTTGAGGCTTACTATCTATCCCCTGTTCACGAATTGAAAACTAAAAATGAGAAATTAACCCGTATTTGTATTGAAACTAACATGAAATTCGAATTCAGGATTGAAAATCGGCGTTTCATATTACTATCTATCCCCTGTTCACGAATTGAAAACTAAAAATGAGAAATTAACCCGTATTTGTATTGAAACTAACATGAAATTCGAATTCAGGATTGAAAATCGGCGTTTCATATCAGCTTTGTTCGCAGTGCCGGTTGGAAACGGTTACCAACCGTTGGCGACCCGTTTTGTGATTTTTTTAGTGCGCATGCGTGACCAACACCTAATTTCAAACCGTTTGTAACCAAATCCGTACTGCGAACGGGTTTGACTAAAGTTAACCGTCGCTTAGCCTCCAACAGCTGTAACCTGCTTGGTGGGCTCACGCCATCCTTTGAATAGGTAAACATTTCATGTATGAATAAAGAACCTGAACCGTAAAGAACAACCAGGAACCAACAGGTTGAAAAATGAAAAATATTCATTGGAAACAAACCTTCCAACAGGAATACGAAATCCATGCTCAATCTTTTCTTGCCTTCAGCTGATGATTTTGTGGGAGAATGTGGTGTTTATCTCGCGGGAAGAATTTAAATCGATCTCGAAGTCGACTGTCGTTCTTAATTTTTAATGTTAATAGCTTTACAAATAACTCTTCAGTTGAGATTGAGTAATAACATTTTACTGTTTGATTTTGTATTTTGTTGCTATTCAGACGAAGATTCCCATTCTGCGTCGTTGTCACAAATAAGATTTTCCATATCACACAACTAGTAGGAAACTTTCAATAAATAACCGTAGAAGTAAAACAAGGGTAAATGCAAAGGTGCTTAGTGAACAGAGCACGTTATGCAGATGTCCGACAGCTTTTTCATCTCGTTCGGCTGGCTTATCATCTCTCAGCTCGCTGAGCTCCCGCTACCCTCCATCTCACAGTGGAATGATTTGATTGGCTACTTCGAGTAGCGGTGTGGTGGGGGACAAACCGTCAGATCGGTCAGCAGAAATTTCTCTGACCGGTCTAACCGATCCACAACGCTTTTCAAACTGGTTTGGTGGTCACTGCGAACGGACCACTATGGATGCTATACAGTCATAGATTTCCTCAAATGGACACTGCGAACGCCCCAAACGTGTTTCCAACCATTTCTTACAGGTTTGATGGTCACTGCGAACAAACCTATCGAAATGAAGAAATTGATTAGTCAACCAGTAGACAACAAGACAGCTGGGGGGAAAATATCGCGTGACCCAACCACCGTTAACGTGACATCAAAATTAAGGCAACCGTTCTCCCGGTTCCATTTGGGTTAGCATCTTCGTTTGCTCCCTCAAGACTACGGTAACGGGTGACGTTAAGTTGAAGTCGCCAAAAACTCTATTGTTTGTGTCTTCTATTACCATTGCATTTCCTGAACAGACCTATTTTCTCCAACCTATCACACATTTTACAGACATCATAGCTCCATAAGCATTGTTGAATAATTAACTCATGAAAAAAAATCATGAGAGCATACAGAAGAAATTGTTATGTATGTACATTAAAACTGCGAAGGCGACGTTGTTTTGAAATGAGACCGTTGGGTCCTTCCATCAACTGCTAATCCCAAGATAACATTATATTTCTACCCGAAAATCTGTGTAGGTTGGCGCATTACAAATCATTTTAGTACTAACTACGTTAGTAGGTAATCTGTCCATTTCTCTATTGTATCCATCATCATTGCATTACAACCTATTTCATCCTGCATTTTTCCGATCTATCTAACAATTCACAGACATACAATGTCCAGAATTATTACTCCTAACACTAATTCACGATGACGATGCTTGTACAACATTATGTACCTACCTACGCACGATATTCAGATAGAACACCAAGGATTTTGTGTGGGCAGTTGATAATGTTACAGAATACAACAGTCTCATTTCAATTTCAAAACGACGTCGCTTTCGCAGTTTACTTAATCTATTGACGAAATATGTACGTGAGTCTCTACTTTGTCTCGACTGGTATTTGTCTATAATATCTACTTTAAATTTAGTTGGTAGACTTTTTAGACATTCGGAACTTAGCTTTAGGTAAAGTTTTTGTTGACGATCCGACGAAAATAAAGTTTTGCATAGTTTTTGCCACACAGAATCGGCTGAAACCACTAAAAGCTTTGAACTTTGTCCATGACCACAATATACGACGTTGTCACTGATGTCAGTCATTGTCAAATCATCAAAATTCGTGTTTGGTATCGTTTATTAAACTTATAAATATGATTTGACACTTATGCCCATCCTCAACGCCTTTTCCCTGGCAAATCGCTGGTCTACTTGTTCTTCCGATCCAAACTTATTTTATTCAAACATTTCGTTTTCCACTTGTGGGAAAGTGATGGAAGCAAAATTATAATATATTGACACAACTGGATTTTCATTTGAATACGCTATTGTCCGATTTATTGACATTTTAGTTGTTACTAAAGGAAAGTTGACAAACGCAAGTAACCGCCAAGCTGACATTTCCAGTGATCCCACTTACAAGTTCATTTTTCTGTCGCTAGGCCTCACATCCTTAGTTGAAATTGCGATCTTCCCCTTGCCTATATAGGTAGCGTCCCTCTAGTTTTATATGGTGGTTCATACCTATCAGCATAAGTTATCTACCTTCTCTTTATCAAAGTTGGTTTTTCATTTACAGTTTGTTATTGGGCGCGCTATCGAGCACCACCTGTCCATACCACATTCAGCTGTATCGAGGAAACAATGTGTTATCAAGAAGGTTCCAGAAGGACAATGGCTGGTCAAAGACTTGGTAAGACGACTTTAATTTCCTTTCTCAAAATCGTTGATTATAATCTGCGTATCTATAGGGTTAAATAGACCATTTCATCTAGGAAAAGGAGATGTGTGCATGGGATGATCTTATCAGCAAATGGCGGCCAGCGGCAGACATCTCAACGTTGGTTACTCATGTTTCATGCATTTTTAGAGCAAAATTTCTGTGGTTTTAAGATATTTCCAAGTTTTAATCGTGATTAGTACATAAATTAAATGAAGGGTCGCGGGAAATAACGACCAGAGTAACTTCTTCACAAATATGCAAAACTCAAATTTTAAACTTTTAAGTGTTATTTTGGGTTTAGGGTAAAATTCTCAACTCCAAATTGTCATTTCATTGAAAAAACACGTTTTAGTGTAGAAATCAAAATGTTTTATAAAATATGAAGAGAAAGGGAAAAACTGATTTTTCTTTCTTCCGCGTTAAACTTCATCAACAAGTGAGGTTTTTTAGGACGCTGATCCTTTTTAGCCGTCTTTTTAGCATGGACTCTAATCGTTG
Source organism: Adelphocoris suturalis (assembly GCA_030762985.1). NCBI lineage: Eukaryota > Metazoa > Arthropoda > Insecta > Hemiptera > Miridae > Adelphocoris > Adelphocoris suturalis. The sequence continues at coordinate 127,297,468 of CM061043.1, read as the reverse complement.
TTTTGCGACACCAAAAATCTTTCCCTCTGTATTTTGATGCTAGCCGTTATCAATCTTTCCCGAAGCGATACATGCTGCGATTCGTTTCTCTAAGACCTGCAAGATAGCACCACTATCTCATCATTTCAGACCAAAAATTGACTGTAATCGTTCTTTCCCGTGACCTTTCAAACATGTTTGGATCAGCACAACATTTTTGTTTTGGAAACTGTAATGGAGACAGAAAGTTACCGTCCAGGTCCCTAATCCCAAAATCCTCCTATTCCGGCATCTGCCCGAATTCTATAAATTATATTTATGTTCCACTTTATTTACCACTCTTTTAATTAGGACAGGTGAAAACATAGTACATTAGGTTTCGGCTCCTTAGGCAGTTGTCCTGAAAGGCCCTGATTAAAAGTTTTTTTTAAAGCCATGATTGAATTTACGGAAGTCAAGTATTTCGCTGTTTCCCACACTGCTAACTCCCGCAACTTATATGAAAGTTCCAGTCGTGCAGCATGATCATTTAAGATCTTAATTATACACACTATAAATGGTAGATTCAAAGTTGAAAATTGAGTTAAAAAAACCGTCATGCTCTATTTTCTATCTCAATATTTATTCCAGTTGTAATTTTTTTAAACGGAATTTTCGAAAAACAATTTTTTTCCTAAAACCCATGTTTCTCAGCTCTCGTTACTCAACTTTTTCTCAACCATTTAATTGTTAGCCATATTTTCGAAATCAGCGTTGAGTATATTTCCGAAAACAGGGTGGCCCCCAACTGGAATTGTCAGGGAATTCTTTGCGTCGGAAAATGTCAGTGAATTTTGCAAAAACCACCAAATGTCAGTGAATTTTTTAAATGAAAACTTGGTGTAATAATTTGAAGCGTTTTTAGGTATATTACAACTCCTAAACAATCAAACTTCAATAGCGTACTTTGTCATAATAGGTACATATTACTACATAGGTGAGTTATACGAATGACAAAAATAATTATCAAGAGTCGTGGTTAAACTGTTCAAATGTAACAACGCTACCCGCACATAAAAAGTGAATGGATATGCCATTGGCTTCCCTGGTAACTACATCACCTAGAGTAAACCATTGGTGAGAAAAATCAACTGAGTATTGAACTATGGAGAAAAAACCCAGCAATGTGGATTGATCCAGGAAGAGTCCCAAAACTAGGCATACATAACCTAGGACTTCTCAATATGGTTAAGGAGGGGGAAATTGGCCCATTGGAATGTGGAGTCATGTGTTATAAAATCACAGAGCAACTTTCCAACGAACGATTTTTATGGGATGGGAAATCAGGAAGTTATGCTCTCTCTGGTAACGATTGGTAGTAGGTAGGTGAAAAAAAGTGTGACATTTTTAGCTGTTGGACGAAAAATTTGAATTATCCCTAGAGCTAAGAAATCCATGTAAGGAAAAATGTACTTCAACAAATAGCTTCAGATCACCAATTGAGGGACCATAAAATATTAAATAAAAAGTCATGCAGCATGATTGTACGGGTGAATTTTCGTAAATTATCGTATTACATTTAGGTTAAATTGTGATGATATTTGAGCATTTCGAGGGCAATGAAATTGTTAAATATAAGTAGACAACATATAAGTAGTATGTTTTTTTTCTCTTTAAATTATACGATTTTCGTTTTAGAAGCATTAAAAGTACAATAAAATGACGAGAAAACAAAAATTTTGAATTTGATATTTTTTGCCCTGGAAATTTGAAGTTCGGTCTGGGAAATTAAAAATTTCCATTTGGGGGCCACCCTGGAAGAGAATTGAGTCCTTTGATTCTCGAAAAATAGCATCTAAAGACACCAACATATACAATCTTGGAATTTTCCATTTTCTGAAAATCTTTGGAAGTTTACTATTTTCCTAGAAAATTGATTGTCATACCTCACGTAAATTCCTCAAGTAATGAGGAAATTATGGAGGTATGATCCACTTAACAAATTTGTTAACTATCAAATTGATGGAAAACAAACTGTTCCTAAATAATGTTCTGACTGGGTGTGTTAACTACAACTCCTGCATTTCAAAAAATCAAGACACTTCTTGAAGTCTGAAGACTTGAGTTCATTGAGTGACTTTGGTTTCATTAAAGCAAAGAGGGATATAGTTTTTAGTTGTTACTAAGGCATGGTCCTGCACATCAAGCGTGAGTTGTCGAGGCTTTTATAAAAAATGGCGATTCTGCACCTGCCAATCGGAGGAGAGGGTCATTCTGCCAACCATAGGTTGCCCGGCTTGAACTACAAGGTCTTATGACCATGACTTGAATAGGGGAATGAGGGAGCTCCAAAGAGATGAAAACACCCCCAAATACCCTACTCCAGCATAACACAAACTCAGGCCGACAGTCACGGAATGAAAGTGGTTCAGAATGGTCTAAGATGTAAGATGCGTGTGGAAATTTTGATATTGAGGCAAAAAAAAAGTCATCTACCAAAAGTGAAAACATTGCTGCCACTACCTATAGGTAGACTCGGAAGCAATATTAGTGCAACTAATATTTCAGCCATAATTATGTATTAGTGATGATTGTGCAACAGATATTTGTCGATTGTGGAACAGAAATTACAAGTTATTAGTAGTTTCACTAATCCCTCCAAAAAGACGCTCCACATACAAAAGATGCCAAGCCAGAAAATGCATATCATCCAATTTGGGAAGCCAACAGTCGGATCGCTGTCTCCTAGTACAGTGCATTCATTCTCTCACTCTTTGACAGTGTGTGAGAGTGAGACACTTCTTGAAGTCTGAAGACTTGAGTTCATTGAGTGACTTTGGTTTCATTAATTTCATCAAAATTTGCTGAGGAGAACTGGTAGAAGTGAGTAGAAAAATATATTGGTAAGTAGTGCATGCATTACAAGGACGTCCCTATGAAAAGAATGTATATAATTTTAATGAGAGTTAAAATAAGAGAAAACACGTAAATATCATGACTTCATGGAGTTACCCTTCTCACCCATTAGCCCCTCCTACCGATGTACGAGTAAGTTTCCATCATAAAACTTCCAGCATGGAATTTGAAACTACTGACATATTTTCCAAATTCATAGTTGAACAAAAAAATGGTCACGAAAATCTGACTAGAATAGTTGAAACATCATGATTTATTACTATTACTCCTTCCACTTACCCCCTTCCATAATGAAATTTGAATCTCCTGATATACGGTCCAAAACTAGATTAGATGCATAGTTGAACAAAAAATAATAATCACAAAAACCGGACGAGAATTTTTAAAATATCACGATTTATCAGTATTACCCCCTCCATTCACGCCTCCCACGATTAAATTTGAAACCCCTTACATAGTTTCATTAATCTATGTATAAATTTAAAGATTTTTAGCAGTTTTTACCCATTTTAGAGCACATTTTTTGAAATGTTACCAAGTTAATGTGCTCAAAAATGCTGCCCAACAAACTTGTCCTCTCGTCTGGAAAGCTTGATTTTTCGGTGCAAGAACGGAATTTTTACCTCAATCCTAAGCAGAGTTATCGTCTGGAATGACACACACATTTTTATATATTTACATGTGAAAACACGTTAAAATCAAGGATTCGTTTAAGGATGTCTCAAAACGAATTTCAATAGAGAAAAACTTCGAAAATTTTTCTTTAAAGATGTTTGGAGCTATTGCAATAGCTTCATTTTCTACGAAAAATTCGCGAAAAAAAAAGAATAAGTTTTAGAATAGGTGACCAATTTTAAAAATTTGCTCTTAAGCTACGCTGGAGCTGCACGATTTTTTATTACTCGGCTTTTTTTAATTTGAGCACTAGAGCGCACAAATTTATAACATTTAAATTTATTGGAAACTATCTTTTCTAAATAATTTCGTCCGAGTGCGCTAATATAACCTTTCACGGTGGCCCTCGATCGGATTTGACCTCAAAGTGCTTGCCCTTCAAATTTTCTTTTGAAATATGATTTGGGAATATGTTAGGATTATAATTCAGCAAAAACTGAAATCAAACATTGAGCCTTTTTTTTTTTTTAATTCAGTTTTTGAATTTTTAATTGATACTTTAATAATTAAAATACGCTATAATCGCCAAAATTCAGAAAAAAATATTATTTATGTGTCATTATACAATAGAATCTTCATCTAGTTTCATAGTTCTGACCTATTTTGTGATCAAATATAATTAGAAAAACAAAAATAACAAAATTTTATTGAACAAAATAATGATTATATTTGCATGAAGCTCTTAACAAATGCCTGTGAGTATGCGTGTAGTATGTGCCTGTGTGTCTATGTGTACGCTTGTGTGTGAGTTTATAATGATTCATTATATAAATTTTAACATAAAATATATATCTAAATTGAATAGAAAATAAAAATAATAGCATTCTAACATTTTACACATGGAGAGAATTATTTTCGCATAAAGCTCTTAATAAACGTTGGCCATACTCAGAATTAATGCGCGATACTTTATATTTGGCCAACGTCGTAGAAAAATCATGATGCTCGGCCTCCATAGCCTGTTCACTGTAAAAGCCGAGGCCATTTCCGTGTTTGGTACCTACAAAATTCTTCCACATGAAAGAAAACCGTGTGAACTTTTGGAGTGACTGGAATATCCAAAGATAAATATGATGTTTTAAATTCATTGATGTATTCAATGAATTTTGGATCCAGCCTGACTGAGAAAGATGCTTTGACAACTTCACTGAACTTCTGGAAAGCATCAACGTATTTTAAACAACCCATGCTACAGTTTGAACGCAACAACTCAAATTTCTGTAACAAAATGCGGCAAATTTCTCCTTTGAACGAATTCGTTGATGCTTTTCAGAAGTTCAATGAAGTTGTCAAAGCATCTTTCTCAGTCAGGCTGGATCCAAAATTCATTGAATACATCAATGAATTTAAAGCATCATATTTATCTTTGGATATTCCAGTCACTCCAAAAGTTCACACGGTTTTCTTTCATGTGGAAGAATTTTGTAGGTACCAAACACGGAAATGGCCTCTGCTTTTACAGTGAACAGGCTATGGAGGCCGAGCATCATGATTTTTCTACGACGTTGGCCAAGTATAAAGTATCGCGAATTAATTCTGAGTATGGCCAACGTTTATTAAGAGCTTTATGCGAATATAATTCTCTCCATGTGTAAAATGTTAAAATGCCATTATTTTTATTTTCAATTCAATTTAGATATATATTTCATGTTAAAATTTATATAATGAATCATTATAAACTCACACACTAGCGTACACATAGACACATAGGCACATACTACACGCATACTCACAGGCATTTATTAAGAGCATCATGCAAATATAATCATTATTTTGTTCAATAAAATTTTGTTATTTTTGTTTTTCTAATTATATTTGATCACAAAATAGGTCAGAACTATGAAACTAGATGAAGATTCTATTGTATAATGACACATAAATAATATTTTTTCTGAATTTTGGCGATTATAGCGTATTTTAATGATTTAAGTATCAATTAAAAATTCAAAAACTGAATTAAAAAAAAAAAAAAAAAAAAAAAAAAAAACGGCTCAATGTTTGATTTCAGTTTTTGCTGAATTATAATCCTAACATATTCCCAAATCATATTTCGAAAGAAAATTTGAAGGGCAAGCACTTTGAGGTCAAATCCGATCGAGGACCACCGTGCTTTGATAGGACACCACCATCTAGACTCCAACCCACGCAGCCCCTAAGAACTTCATCGAAACCAGACGAAAACTGTAAAACTTGTTTCTTACAATAATTTTGTATGCCAATGTGTAGAGGCTACCTTTACCGGAGAGGGGGGGGGGGGGGGGGGGGGGGATATAATTCATTGGGTAACTTCTACAGTTTCCTTCTGAGATCCATGAAAATGTCATCGGTGTAAGGCAGTGTCCTACGTGGCTCCGCCGCGAGCGTCAAGCCGTGCGTTAAAAACGAGCGTTGGCGCGCTGCCGCGTCATGCCGCGCGGGAGAAAAAAATGGTGTCCTACGTGGAAACGCAAAAACGCTTCGTAGCTTAGCTAGTTAACCTGTTCTGTTATCATCACCTGTGTTTTCAAGTTCATTTTTCAATTTGATTTTGCATTCATGCCGTCGATAAACAAGTTTGAGCTGCTGACCAGTTCAACGGCTCTTTCGTATTATTTAGCTGTAAATAATAAAAAAATGAGGCCGGCCGAGGAAATACACGAGTTCGGTGAATTTCATCGCTTATACTCCAATAATCTTAAAGAGTTCCTGAAGATTTTGTGTGATATCTTCCATAATGAGGTTTTATCACACATATAAAAAAGACATTTCAATTATCACTCATTTTAATGATAATTTAAAGGTCTTTTTTGTATGCTAAAACCTACTTATACTCCAAATTGAGGGAAAGTGAATAACACTTTAAATCTTATGCAAGAATGACAGTAAAAACCTTCGATTACATCGTGAACAAAATTAAGCAAGAATTTTACCATTTATATTCAGTAAGAATTTTAATTCGCTACAATGATTTAAAAAAAGATAACAACAAATATTTGGTAGAATCCAAAAGTTTATTTGTATGGCAGAATAATAGTAACTACAAGAAAGATTTCCAGAAAAAATGCACATAGGTAAATACACTCTGAACAATTAATAAAATTTACTCACATGAGCATGACTCACACCTTCGTATTTTGTTTTTACCGTTGTCTTGAAACACTAGACAATATATACTGTAATTTTCTCGTGTGTTATAAATTCACAGAGCAACTTTCCAACGAACGATTTTTGTGGGATGGGAAATCAGGAAGTTATACTCTCTCTGGCAACGATTGGTAGTAGGTGAAAAAAAGTGTGACATTTTTAGCTGTTGGACGAAAATCAATTATCCCCAGAGCTAAGAAATCCATGTAAGGAAAAATGTACTTCAACAAATAGCTTCAGATCACAAATTGAGGGACCATAAAATATTAAATAAAAAGTCATGCAGCATGATTGTACGGGTGAATTTTCGTAAATTATCGTATTACATTTAGGTTAAATTGTGATGATATTTGAGCATTTCGAGGGCAATGAAATTGTTGAATATAAGTAGACAACATATAAGTAGTATGTTTTTTTTTCTCTAAATTATACGATTTTCGTTTTAGAAGCATTAAAGGTACAATAAAATTACGAGAAAACAAAAAAATTTGAATTTGATATTTTTTGTCAGGGAAATTTGAAGTTCGGTCAGGGAAATTAAAAATTTCCATTTGGGGACCACCCTGGAAGAGAATTGAGTCCTTTGATTCTCGAAAAATAGCATCTAAAGACACCAACATATACAATCTTGGAATTTTCCATTTTCTGAGAATCTTTGGAAGTTTACTATTTTCCTAGAAAATAGATTGTCATACCTCACGTAAATTCCTCAAGTAATGAGGAAATTATGGAGGTATGATACACTTAACAAATTTGTTAACTATCAAATTGATGGAAAACAAACTGTTCCTAAATAATGTTCTGACTGGGTGTGTTAACTACAACTCCTGATTTCAAAAAATCAAGACATTCTTGAAGTCTGAAAACTTGAGTTCATTGAGTGACTTTGGTTTCATTAAAGCAAAGAGGGATATAGTTTTTAGTTGTTACTAAGGCATGGTCCTGCGCATCAAGCGTGAGTTGTCGAGGGTTTTATAAAAAATGGCGATTCTGCACCTGCCAATCAGAGGAGAGGGTCATTCTGCCAACCATAGGGTGCCCGGCTTGCACAACAAGGTCGTATGACCATGACTTGAATAGGGGAATGAGGGAGCTCCAAAGAGATGAAAACACCCTCCATTACCCTACTCTAGCATAACACAAACTCAGGCCGACAGTCACGGAATGAAAGTGGTTCAAAATTGTCTAAAATGTAAGATGCGTGTGGAAATTTTGATATTGAGGCAAAAAAATTTCATCTACCAAAAGTGAAAACATTGCTGCCACTACCTATAGGTAGACTCGGAAGCAATATTAGTGCAACTAATATTTCAGCCATAATTATGTATTAGTGATGATTGTGCAACAGATATTTGTCGATTGTGGAACAGAAATTACAAGTTATTAGTAGTTTCACTAATCCCTCCAAAAAGACGCTCCACATACAAAAGATGCCAAGCCAGAAAATGCATATCATCCAATTTGGGAAGCCAATAGTCGGATCGCTGTCTCCTAGTACAGTGCATTCATTCTCTCACTCTTTGACAGTGTGTGAGAGTGAGACACTTCTTGAAGTCTGAAGACTTGAGTTCATTGAGTGACTTTGGTTTCATTAATTTCATCAAAATTTGCTGAGGAGAACTGGTAGAAGTGAGTAGAAAAATATATTGGTAAGTAATGCATGCATTACAAGGACGTCCCTATGAATAGAATGCATATAATTTTAATGAGAGTTAAAATAAGAGGAAAAAAACGCTGCAAATTATTTCACAAAGGTTTATTATTTTTTCAATTGAGTATGATCGTAGTTTTAGTTGGCTAGCGTACGTCATAAGGCCCGTCCAGACTCCTCGGCGTGTCCTACTTCGAGTTGCCACAACCTATACTTCTATAATTATATACGCATGTTTATATTTCTCGATTTGAGCTCCTATCTATTCAAATAGTTATTGCCTTAATAATATCATTATCTAAGTACGTACGAAAAGTCGAGTGGAAATGTTATTAAATATGCGTAGGAAAAGCTTTGGTATTAACACACAAATATGACCTTGAAAAAAACATATTCATGCCTCGAACGAACGCCGGCGCCGTACCCACCACAAGCCGCGGCGCCGGCGCCTCCTCTCACTCCACGATCACATAGGCTTATTATTGGAAATAATAAACCAACACATAAATATCATGACTTCTTGGAGTTACCCTTCCCACCCATTAGCCCCTCCTACCGATGTACGAGTAAGTTTCCATCATAAAACTTCCAGCATGGAATTTGAAACTACTGACATATTTTCCAAATTCATAGTTGAACAAAAAAATGGTCACGAAAATCTGACTAGAATAGTTGAAACATCATGATTTATTACTGGAACCCCCTTCATTCACCCCCTTCCATAACGAAAATTTGAAACTCCTGATATACGATCCAAAACTAGATTAGATGCATAGTTGAACAAAAAATAATCACAAAAACCGGACAAGAATTGTTAAAATATCACGATTTATCAGTATTACCCCCTCCATTCAAGCCTCCCACGATTAAATTTGAAACCCCTTACATAGGTTCATTAATCTATGCATACATTTAACGATTTTTAGCAGTTTTTACCCATTTTAGAGCACATTTTTTGAAACGTTACCAAGTTAATGTGCTCATAAATGCTGCCCAACAAACTTGTCCTCTCGTCTTGAAAGCTTGATTTTTGGGAGCAAGAACGGAATTTTTATTTCAATCTTAAGGAGAGTTTGTCTGGAATGACACACACATTTTTATATATTTACATGTGAAAAAACGTTAAAATTAAGGATTCGTTTAAGGATGTCTCAAAACTAATTTCAATGGAGAAAAATTTCGAAAATTTTTCTTTAAAAATGTTTGGAGCTATTGCAATAGCTTCATTTTCTACGAACAATTCGCGAAAAAAAGAATAAGTTTTAGAATAGGTGACCAATTTTAAAAATTTGCTCTTAAGCTACGCTGGAGCTGCACGATTTTTTATTACTCGGCTTTTTTTAATTTGAGCACTAGAGCGCACAAATTTATAACATTTAAATTTATTGGAAACTATCTTTTCTAAATAATTTCGTTCGAGTGCGCTAATGTAACCTTTCACGGTGGCCCTCGATCGGATTTGACCTCAAAGTGCTTGCCCTTCAAATTTTCTTTTGAAATATGATTTGGGAATATGTTAGGATTATAATTCAGCAAAAACTGAAATCAAACATTGAGCCTTTTTTTTTTAAATTCAGTTTTTGAATTTTTTATTGATACTTTAATAATTAAAATACGCTATAATCGCCAAAATTCAGAAAAAAATATTATTTATGTGTCATTATACAATAGAATCTTCATCTAGTTTCATAGTTCTGACCTATTTTGTGATCAAATATAATTAGAAAAACAAAAATAACAAAATTTTATTGAACAAAATAATGATTATCTTTGCATGAAGCTCTTAACAAATGCCTGTGAGTATGCGTGTAGTATGTGCCTGTGTGTCTATGTGTACGCTTGTGTGTGAGTTTATAATGATTCATTATATAAATTTTAACATAAAATATATATCTCAATTGAATAGAAAATAAAAATAATAGCATTCTAACATTTTACACATGGAGAGAATTATTTTCGCATAAAGCTCTTAATAAACGTTGGCCATACTCAGAATTAATGCGCGATACTTTATATTTGGCCAACGTCGTAGAAAAATCATGATGCTCGGCCTCCATAGCCTGTTCACTGTAAAAGCCGAGGCCATTTCCGTGTGTGGTACCTACAAAATTCTTCCACATGAAAGAAAACCGAGTGAACTTTTGGAGTGACTGGAATATCCAAAGATAAATATGATGTTTTAAATTCATTGATGTATTCAATGAATTTTGGATCCAGCCTGACTGAGAAAGATGCTTTGACAACTTCACTGAACTTCTGGAAAGCATCAACGTATTTTAAACAACCCATGCTACAGTTTGAACGCAACAACTCAAATTTCTGTAACAAAATGCGGCAAATTTCTCCTTTAAACGAATTCGTTGATGCTTTTCAGAAGTTCAATGAAGTTGTCAAAGCATCTTTCTCAGTCAGGCTGGATCCAAAATTCATTGAATACATCAATGAATTTAAAGCATCATATTTATCTTTGGATATTCCAGTCACTCCAAAAGTTCACACGGTTTTCTTTCATGTGGAAGAATTTTGTAGGTACCAAACACGGAAATGGCCTCTGCTTTTACAGTGAACAGGCTATGGAGGCCGAGCATCATGATTTTTCTACGACGTTGGCCAAGTATAAAGTATCGCGAATTAATTCTGAGTATGGCCAACGTTTATTAAGAGCTTTATGCGAATATAATTCTCTCCATGTGTAAAATGTTAAAATGCCATTATTTTTATTTTCAATTCAATTTAGATATATATTTCATGTTAAAATTTATATAATGAATCATTATAAACTCACACACTAGCGTACACATAGACACACAGGCACATACTACACGCATACTCACAGGCATTTATTAAGAGCATCATGCAAATATAATCATTATTTTGTTCAATAAAATTTTGTTATTTTTGTTTTTCTAATTATATTTGATCACAAAATAGGTCAGAACTATGAAACTAGATGAAGATTCTATTGTATAATGACACATAAATAATATTTTTTCTGAATTTTGGATTATAGCGTATTTTCATGATCAATTAAAAATTCAAAAACTGAATTTAAAAAAAAAAAAAAAAAAAAAAACGGCTCAATGTTTGATTTCAGTTTTTGCTGAATTATAATCCTAACATATTCCCAAATCATATTTCGAAAGAAAATTTGAAGGGCAAGCACTTTGAGGTCAAATCCGATCGAGGACCACCGTGCTTTGATAGGACACCACCATCTAGACTCCAACCCACGCAGACCCTAAGAACTTCATCGAAACCAGACGAAAACTGTAAAACTTGTTTCTTACAATAATTTTGTATGCCAATGTGTAGAGGCTACCTTTACCGGAGAGGGGGGGGGGGGGATATAATTCATTGGGTAACTTCTACAGTTTCCTTCTGAGATCCATGAAAATGTCATCGGTGTAAGGCAGTGTCCTACGTGGCTCCGCCGCGAGCGTCAAGCCGTGCGTTAAAAACGAGCGTTGGCGCGCTGCCGCGTCATGCCGCGCGGGAGAAAAAAATGGTGTCCTACGTGGAAACGCGAAAACGCTTCGTAGCTTAGCTAGTTAACCTGTTCTGTTATCATCACCTGTGTTTTCAAGTTCATTTTTCAATTTGATTTTGCATTCATGCCGTCGATAAACAAGTTTGAGCTGCTGACCAGTTCAACGGCTCTTTCGTATTATTTAGCTGTAAATAATAAAAAAATGAGGCCGGCCGAGGAAATACACGAGTTCGGTGAATTTCATCGCTTATACTCCAATAATCTTAAAGAGTTCCTGAAGATTTTGTGTGATATCTTCCATAATGAGGTTTTATCACACATATAAAAAAGACATTTCAATTATCACTCATTTTGATGATAATTTAAAGGTCTTTTTTGTATGCTAAAACCTACTTATACTCCAAATTGAGGGAAAGTGAATAACACTTTAAATCTTATGCAAGAATGACAGTAAAAACCTTCGATTACATCGTGAACAAAATTAAGCAAGAATTTTACCATTTATATTCAGTAAGAATTTTAATTCGCTACAATGATTTAAAAAAAAAGATAACAACAAATATTTGGTAGAATCCAAAAGTTTATTTGTATGGCAGAATAATAGTAACTACAAGAAAGATTTCCAGAAAAAATGCACATAGGTAAATACACTCTGAACAATTAATAAAATTTACTCACATGAGCATGACTCACACCTTCGTATTTTGTTTTTACCGTTGTCTTGAAACACTAGACAATATATACTGTAATTTTCTTCGAAACTGGGCATCTCCCGATAAAGGTGTATAATAAATGTAACAAATGTAGAACTGGCCGTTTCTAATCAGCTAACTCCATTATCGCAGAAGGAAACGTGCGGAAAAAGTACGGAAACAAGTTCAAAATGTCGAAAGAGGTTAAAAAAACATCATATAATCGCGTTTGACGCGCGGCGACCGCGATAAAAATCAAACTTGTTTGAAAATCAAACCGAAGCGTTCAACGCCGTCGCGTCGCCGCGCGGGCAGGGTCACGTGACAAATTTTGCAAATTTCATTGGTCCGCTATTTAAACGCGTGAACGCCTGAACGCATTAACGCGTGCAGCAAATCCACGTAGGACACTGCGTAATGAAAGCTTTTAAAGTTGTGATTGTTACAAAGATTAGATGTCCGTTTCCTCATGCGCTGAAGTTACCATTGATCCAAAACGAGGAATTATAAGGGGATCTAGGGCCCATTCCGCACATTACATACCAGCTTCAAAATAGACAATAAAAGACTTTAACACAAAGGTAGCCACCGTGTTGACGTAGTGGATAAGACAGACACGAAACCAAATTATTCTGTGTGGTCTGAAACGTAAAGCACGATCGAGGATTTTTTTCTTTCTCCAAGTGATCAGAGTGAATTAAACAAAAATCGTGTCCATTGCTTCCTGCTGAAGGTTGATCAAAATTAATATCGACCCTCTGGTTGGTGGGCCTGAAAACTCCCGTGGTTACTATTCGTAAATTCCAAGACGAAAAAATAGAAATGATAGTATTAATCTTCCATTTGTCTCTATATTATAATTTATACGATCTGTGTAGAAGTTCCACGTTCACAGAAAAATGTTTGATCGCTGTGATGTTTTATCTGTTAGTAGGCAAGGAAAATAAACATATGAACTATGAATGATTGTGATATTACTAATCTTCAAGTGACCATGACCAGAGTTCAACATTCATCATATCAACAACGGCACAGTTGTGCTTTTGGTCTCTTAACCCTGAGGCCCTAAACAATGAGGTGACTGATTGAAACTTGGATTGTAACCTCCTCTCATAAATCTCTAAGGTCGAACATGTGGGTGTATCACGAGGTCATTTTATTCTATATTGGTGATTATATTTAGTGCGTGTGCCCACAATTGTGTGTGCATTATCAAGGAACATGAAAAATTGTCTATCTTCTGGTCAAACGGACTTCACCATACTCACATCAAATTCAGTGTACAACTCGTGTGTTGTAAGAAGTAAATAAAAACTGTAAGTTTAATTTGATTGATTCTTTCGTAAGTGTCGTGATATTATTTTTGCATTCATGAATGTTTTCCCATCCCGACTCTTCCGGTTTTTCATTTTCCTTTTCATTTTTGACTTGAAAAACATCCAAATCTGAAAATGTCGTCTCCAACCATGTGTGTTTACGGATGGGTAGGAAAGTAATTTGTAGCGAATTATCGTAAAAAATAAAACTATTCTAATAGCTCGAAAATTTTCAAAACAAAAATTGTATTAAATGTTCTCTTTATCATGGAAATCCGTTTTGTGGGATTCTAAAACGTAAGTATTCCTGAATTTTATGGCTTAGTGATTTGTATATATGTGAATGTGTGGGTCTGACTTGATGGAACTTTTCAAGTTTCGGCACGAATCCGCGTTATCACACTTCGTCCTACCTCTGTGGGACACCATTTTCCTTATTTATTAAAATTTCTTTTAATTTAATTAATTTTTTAGTAGGTAGTCAATATTTTGATTTAAAAAAAATTACCTATTGGATTTCCTTTTGCGTGTTGTTTCTCTTTCATCGTTTCCAAGTCCTGGCCAATTAATATTTAAAGTTTTATTAAATATTATCTTCATAGAAATCCTTTGGAACATTCTGGAACGATTCCTGGACGGATGTGGGGTCCCGCTTAGTGTGATCGCCTTGTGCCAGTTCATTTAGATTACACTAAGCGGATGATAACAGTACGGAGGCCCAGGGAAAAATTGTAAAAACCTCTGAAATGAATATGTTTGTACAAATTGTATGTAAGTGTTAGTACAAGGTTTGTACAAGGTTAATTACAAGGTTTGTACAAGGTTAAGTACAAGGTTTGTGCAAATTGTATGTAAGTCTTAAATGTATTGTATGTTACAAAAAGTATGTAAGTGTTAAGTAGGAGTTTGAACAAAATCGGACCAACAGGTGATGAGAAATGGATGTTATGAGAAATTCATGTTTGCGCATGCGCGCAGGCTGCTGTTGATTCGACGGCATTGAAAATCATAGAGGACCGTCTAGGAGCTAACCCGCACAATCCCTGAAAATTTCAATTGAATCGGACTGAAACTTGGTATAGTTTTGGGCGTGATAAGGATTTACCTCAGACAGACATGAGACAGATGGACTGACGGACGGACATGGAACCGAAATTGATCAGTAAGCTATGAAACGCGAAAAGCAAGTGGAAATTTCGATTTTGGAGGACAACAATTTTTTGGACTTCACTCACGAACCACAAAGCTTTCCTACCTTCGGTACTGAAGAGCAAAGTGGGGCTCCGATGTCTGTAAAAACAGACGGATTTGATTTTCTGCCTAAATGCTAAATGCTACCTAGTCTATGCCTACCCGCATTTATCTTATTTCAAAACGATAAATTAATATGATCAAGCCTCACCCCCAACCCCCCAACTTCTCTATTGCCCATGTTACGCATGGGGAAACAAGCTAGTTTTCTTCCATTTAAATTATTATTTTATAGCAAGTCCAAGTCAAAATTCAACTTCAAATTCAACCTTTTCTAAGATAAACTCAACCTTTCCCAAATTATTGGGGAATGACGCAGATATCAATAGGTATTAAACACAGTTGGTAATTAAGCAGTTAGGTATTGTGAAACCACTTAATCATTAATAATACATATACCAAAAGGCTCGCAGGCAAGAGCTATGGGGTATCGAAGAGGTCGGTGGACGTACCGTGCTTATTACGAGTCAGCAATAGCCAAACCTTTGGTTGTGTTAAGCTTCATAAGTAGTTACCATCATTTTTCCCCATCAACGTATACTCCCCATAGCTGAATAAACTCGTTGAAAACTCTCAATTTATGCTACAAAATTACGTTGACTAAACCGCCATAAAATGTTGAACACGCACCACCAAAAAAAAGTCAACTGTTTTGTGACAGTTTTTCAAGATAACTCGCGTAAAAACAGATCCTTCGCTACTGCACGGTCATGACTCCTGCCCACGAGCCTTTCGATAGGATGTCATTACTAATGATTATGTGATTTCACCGTACCTACTAGCTTAATTAACCTACTGTGTACTTCTATAATAGCATAAAGATAAATATGTTTTCATGCCTTTCGGTATTTGCGTCATTCCCTAATAATTGGGCAAAGTTTGAATTTGGTTTGGAAAAGGTTGAATTTAACTTGAAAAAGGTTGAATTTGGTTTGGAAGTGGAAATGCTATATACGTAATCCTGTTGCATTGTTGTAGTTTGTTATTTAGCTGTTTGTCTGAATTCCAGAGCACATTCAAGACCACGTTGGTGAATGGTTCAAGCGTTCCCTCCAGCGGTCTATATATCAAGTCTGGGGACACTATCACATTTGGAAACCTCAAGTCCTGGTTTCTGGAGTTTTACCTTTCCACTGAGGATATGCCATCTACCACAAAACGAAAAAGAGCAACTGAGTAAGTCACAATCTGTATTTTAATTGGGTTCCTAAGTTAATGGAGGTTAGCCCCATTTAATATTAATAATAATGATATCTTTGTTGTACGTAAACATTGTTCCTCTTTGTGTACAAGTATTGTCTTAGCGTTGAATAACTTTTTTGAATTGTAATAAAACTAACAAAATAAAAAATGCTTCAGGAAGAAAAAATAAAACAAGTGTTCATGCACATATATTTCTTTGGATTTTATATGATCTAGAGAGTGCTTAAAGAAAGTGAAAAGTGGTAGGAATAGAAATGAATTATGAAACAGAGAGAAATGAGGAAAGAAGGAAATTATATAAATGCGCATATTTGCACACATCATTCAGTGATCATCCGGCCGTTCAACTTTGCCTTATAAATCGATTTTTATCGTAATGGCTGGCCTTACTGAAATTTATTTTTCTAATTCAAAATTCTCTTCACGGCCTTGAATCTCGATTTTTTATTTGAGGGATTGTGTAAAAATTTCCAAAATTATGTTTTTTTCACCTCTTTCAAAAGTAACGTGGAAAAATGTCCCTGAGACAATACAAAAATGTGCTTCCTAGGTTGTAAAGAAGACTTTATGCTGGTTTCATTACTTAAAAAAAAAAAAAAAATTGCGTACGTCATAAGGCCTGTCCAGACTCCTCGGCGTGTCCTACTTCGAGTTGCCACAACCTATACTTCTATAATTATATACGCATGTTTATATTTCTCGATTTGAGCTCCTATCTATTCAAATAGTTATTGCCTTAATAATATCATTATCTAAGTACGTACGAAAAGTCGAGAGGATATGTTATTAAATATGCGTAGGAAAAGCTTTGGTATTAACACACAAATATGACCTTGAAAAAAACATACTCATGCCTCGAACGAACGCCGGCGCCGTACCCACCACAAGCCGCGGCGCCTCCTCTCACTCCACCCACCCCCCCCCCCCCCCCCCCCCCCCCCCCCTCGCCACCCACCGTGACCCCCTGCCAAGCGTGCCAGGCGTGCTCGCGTCGAAAAAGACACGTTTTTGCCCGTTTTTGGCCCATAGCATCTATGCGAGTAAAGCGATCGGGATGGTTAAACGTTAGGACCAACTAGACCCCAAATGGAGTCTATGTGCGAAAGAACGGGTTTTTTAAGTCAATTCTTAGGCCTTTTATGGCCCGGACGGCGGACGGCGAACGGCGGACGGCAGACGGACATTTCAAATTTGGATTCTACGTACCTTGAAACGTAAAGTGACAAAGTTTGAGGGGGGGTTATAAAAATTTTTTGCTACACGATCACATAGGCTTATTATTGGAAATAATAAACCAAAATGGATTTTTGAGAAGAAAAACCAAGGAAAACAGGTGGGTTTTCAACGTCCTGTCAGTTGACGTGTATCCAGCTGATTGAATTGTTTTTTCTACTAAATTATTTCTTATCAACTCATTTAGTTCTGGTGAAAATGTCAGAATTTTAGGAAATCTACAGACTGAGCTGTGATTGAGAGAAGGTGATATAATAAGGCAACGCGGGCGAGCGCCTCTTATTGCCGAGTGCTCCCCTTAATATTTTTTCTCTAGTGTTGGAATAGATTAGCAATTCTGCAATAAGCAAACTAAAGAAACAAGACAAATTATTGCTCAAAGGTTTATTATTTCTGTAATATCTAAATATTCTAAATATTTTTAACAGGTGTAAACACCTACCGAAAAGAAATTGATTGAATTAGATAACACACACTACATCTTCCTAGTATTTAACTCGAGCTGACCCACCACCTAAAAAATCAATTACCTAGGTATGTAAAAAATGAAATTACCTTTTTTTACGCTTCAGAAGTCCATCACAGTTGAGAAAAGTTATAATAACCCTTGTTTTGTGAAGTCAAAAATCCATAGAAATTATATATCACCTGATACGGGCATCGCAGTTATAGGGTGATTTTTGCTATATTCCACCAGTTATGATTTGTTCCCATGTAGATGGTTGATTTATTTTCCTTCCAACGGATGAACGTGCAGCGACCCGGGTGGTTTCATCCGATTCTTTGGAATAATGTCAATAAGACCCCCCCCAATTACTGTTCCCTTGATAGTTTTCATGATCTCGATTTTTCATTATTTAAGCCCTTAAGGGTTGATCAAGATTGATGCCAATGTTACTGGCACATCCTCGGCTGATGGGCGATTTGTGCGCCAATTTCATAAAGTTTGGTCCAGTAGTTTCAGAAAGAAGCACCGGACAAAAATCGTTCTCCACTCGTTGGAAATCTCTCGATTTATCACGCATTTCTTTTGTACTTGTTTTTCTATTCATGTTGTAGTTTTTTGTATTTATTTATGTTATAAATGGACATAGTAAACAATGCCGCTTGTTTTGTTGTTACTTGGTTGAGAAGTAATTCTTGGTTATATTAATTGTGGACGTGTACCATAACAGAAAATTACCTACCTAGGTACTCTGTTCTAATTTCGATTAGTAAAACATTTATGTCGTAGTTTTAAATTTATCAACATTTACAAATTAGCGGACGGACGGATTTTTAAAAATTTTTTAGCATTTGGAACATACTTCAGCCATGAGCTAACTGCCCGGAAACGTTTCGCGGAAGTGTCACAAAACTTGGACTAACTAGCGAAAAACGTTACGCGAATGTGTCACGAAATTTTTAGCATGGAACATGATTTAGCCTTGGACTAACTAGCGAAAAACGTTACGTGTGTGTGTCACAAAACCTTGGAGTAACTAGGAAAAAAACGTTACGCCGATGCGTCACGAAATTTTTGACATTTTATGTCTTTACTTTGGCACAGAAACCAAAAAAGCGTTAAAATTATTATTAATTTTTATAACATTTCTGGTATAGGACAGCCAGTGGGCTGGACCCAGGACACGTACCATGTCAAAGACAATAAAGTTTAAAATGAGAAGAAATAATTTCTCCCTTGATGGGAAAAACAAAAGATCATGGATATGTCTAGTACCTACTGCTTACCAGTAGGTACCTACTACTCAATTGTATACCAACCATGTAGTGCCTTCTTTTCACAAAATTATTCCATTATGGTTTCAAAACAATATTAGTTTATAACTTATAACTTATTTCTGGTATAGGACAGCCAGTGGGCTGGACCCAGGACACGTACCATGTCTAAGACAATAAAGTTTAAAATGAGAAGAAATAATTTCTCCCTTGATGGGAAAAACTAAAGATCATGGATATGTCTAGTACCTACTGCTTACCAGTAGGTACCTACTACTCAATTGTATACCAACCATGTAGTGCCTTCTTTTCACAAAATTATTCCATTATGGTTTCAAAACAATATTAGTTTATAACTTAGAGTAATAAATCAGCATTCCTTCACACTACAATGGCTTAGAGGTCATGAGATGTTGTGATAAAATGAGAGCATTCCAAAAAGTGTCGTACGGTTTTCCTACTATGAAAACTATGGGAGTTACTCTTCCCTAGTAACTCATTGGTTGTACGTGAAAAATCAATAAAAATTCTACCTAGCCTTCACTTTTCGAAGCATTGCGTTTTGCGCGTTGCATTTTGTGTGGAGAAAAAAAAATGTCGCGAAAAATGCCTTGACCCCCAGCCAAAAGACATATCCATGTCAAAAAATGCCTTGACCCCCGCCAAAAGACATATCCAAGTCAAAAAATTCCTTGACCCCCAGCCAAAAGACATATCCATGTCAAAAAGCGTTATGGTTGGTTTTCTGATGATTTCCGCTTACAACCGAGTCGTTGCTAGGGAAATGGTACTTCGTCGTTTTTCATCCCACAAAATTCGTTGACCATTCGTTCGAAAGCTCTCGATTTATCCAACCATATCATGTTAACTACTGCGAAGTGCGTGGCCAGCAAGCTGAGTTATGAGCATGGTGATTTGAATAAGTGTGTACACTCAGGTGATCATTCTCAATAATTGATATTGTGAACATGACCGCTTGTTAATTTCTGATGATTTCATTGAGTTGGTGTTTCGATGAACGAGACCCTCTCGAACGAGCAAGTTTGTCCCCCACCCCGGCAACTACTTGGAACCGTTCCCTACAAGAAGAACTATGAGTTCTTCAGTTCCGTTCAACGCGGTGCAGCTCATGAGTCACAAATGAAAAGTCACATTTACGTTTCTAAACTTTTATATGTGATCGTGTTATGAGACCACGAAACTATACACTTCATTCTGATCTACACATCCAACTAATCTGCATTTTTACTAAAGGATTGACTACTTGATGTTATGTATTTTTGAGATGCGAGCTTGCGAGCATCCAGACCACCAAACTATACACTTCATTCTAACCTACATGTCCACTAAACAGGTTGAACGAAATTGAAGAACTCACAGTTCTTCTTGTAGGGAACGGTTCCAAGTAGTTGCCGGGGTGGGGGACAAACTTGCTCGTTCGAGAGGGTCTCGTGTTTCGATGATTTGATTCATAGCAGGTGATCCGAATATTGCGAGAACGGTTTGATTTGTGAAGCGGTGGTTAAATCATTTTAACAGCCAATTTCTATACTTTACACTCTAGGAAGCTGTAATTTCGTATGTAGCCTCTTTTGGACATTTACTTGACGATGCCCAGGGTCCGGATCAGCTGAGTGGCTCTTAGAGATTGCATACGAGTCTGCAACTAAAGAAATAAAATGTCCCAATGTGTTGCAGACTCGTCTGCAAGCGTTTCTTTGAATAGATATTTTACGGTTTGCACAAAATTATGCCGAAAAACTAACTTGATTCTTGGGAGACCTTTCGCATAGATCAGTGGTCTTCCCAGTTCAATAGGTCCATGCATAAATAACTGTAAAATAAAATAGGATCGTTTCTTTTGATTTTCACGTACAACCAAGCCGTTGCTGGGGAAGGAAATGAAACTTCTTTAGTTTTCACCAGACAAAAATCGCTCTCCACTCCTTGGAAAGCTCTCGATTTATCACACATTTCTTTCGTACTTGGACTTATATTCATGTGGTAGTTTTATATTTATTTATGTTATAAATTGGTATAGTAAACAAAGCCGCTTGTCTTGTTGTTACTTGGTTGAGAAGTTAATCTTGGTTATATTAATTGTAGACGCGTACCATAACAGAAAATTACCTACCATTTATGTCGTAGTTTTAAATTTATTAACATTTACGAATTAGCGGGAAGAAAGCATTTTCCATGTTTTAGCATTTTAGCCGAAGGCTCAAAGCGGAAAGCAACTGGGGGTCCAGGGGGCGAAGCTCAAGGGGCCTGGGGCTGCGAGGCCCGAAGGGCCGAGTTTCTTGGTCTATTACAAAGTTTAAGTTTCATTATTTAAAATGATAGATGAAACAGAGTCTTGGCTGGGGCGTTCCAGCCGAACCCGGTCCCAAATTTTCACCCCCCCCCCCCCCCCCCACCTTCAGAATTTGTTGGTTTAAGTTTCATAATTAGTAAGTAGATTCCAAAAAATCAATTTAAAAAAACCCTCCCGTACGGCTTCATCATCCGCTGCCCAAACCTTTTCTCCATAACAATCTGACCAAAGTTTACAAAATTTGGCACAAAATCGTACATCGTATTTCGACATTACCTTTGATCAACCCCAATAAAAAGGTTCAATTAAACATATTACAAAATCGGGATCTTGAAAACTTTTGACGTAGATCTTGTTGTTGTTGTTTGAGCGATGATGATGATTTTTGATGAGATGCCCTTTCAATGAATCGAATGAGACCCTCAGATTGCTGTACGTTCATCCGTTCACTCTCCCTAAAGGCTTAGACCATTTGTAGGAAAAAATCACGTCAACATGAATGTAAATGAAACACTTGAAAACGTGGTGAAAATCCCTTTATAAACTACTAGAAGCCTGTTAGGGCTTGGAAAGCCCTAATCTAGAACACGATCAAGATAAGCACAGAGACGAACGGCGACACGGGGCCGTCTAACACTGAAATCGGTCCGCGAAGTTCTCCACAATTTCAAAGATCGTTCAGAAATAACAAACTCTCCTAGATGTTAATAACTACACTACGTTTCTTACTTACCGTGGCAACTGTTGTTACTGCCACAGCCTAATAAACAGAGAGTCTCCCTATCAAATTTCAACTTCCTTCAGTGAACAGGAAAGGATTTAGCTCACTCAGCTTATCAGAAAAGACCCCATCACTACGTTTCTTACTTACCGACACCTGGGGCCGTGCTGATTCGGAATTATATATAAAGACCGTTCGGAATTATATATAAAGTCCGCTAAGTTCTTCAGTTTCAATTTCTTCGTTCAGAAATAACTCTCCTAGATGTTAGTAACTACACTACGTTTCTTACTACCGTGAATTGATGGCAACTGTTGTTACCGCCACAGCCAAATAAACAACTCTCGTTGATAAGGACCGCCTAGAACACGATCAAGGCGGGTATAGAGACGAACGGCGACACTTTTGCAACAAACTTGGGGCCGTGCTGATTCGAATGAGCCGTCTAACACTGAAATCGGACCGCGAAGTTCTTCACAATTTCAAAGACCGTTCGGAATTATATATAAAGATGACGCTCAAATCAGCTGATATAATTACAATGGTTTTCTCTTTTCAAGATAAAGTTTATTATAACTTTTGAACATATAAATGGACTAGTGAAGCGTAGGTAGGAAGGTGATTTTTCTCTTTCATTAATTCTCTTCAGATACGTGCCTACGTCTTTTTAAATATATACTCTGTGATGTACCATAGTACATAGATAATGTTGTATTTGCTCTTGGTACTTTCAGAGGGTCAAGTGAAGAGTTAGTATTATATTTAACTTCATGAATAAAAATTATTTTCATTCTGTAGGTGCCTTCGTCTATGTAGTAGTATTTATACAATGAGCCAAGGACTTACTATCTATGCACTGATTATTTATCTGTGTTGAACGGGTCCAATACAGAAATAGCTAACCCTCTTTTATAATTTGATGCGCTTTTTAAAATGAGATAACGGTTGTCTTTTCCAGTGAAGTGTCTGTATCAGGTTCACAAGAGACTCTGACGAGCGATGTTGAGTGCAGCCGGCCTAAAAAATCCAAGAAACCGTCTTCTGGGTCTGAAAACATCGAAGCTAAATAGTTAGTATCTATATATGGACTATCATTCTTCTTATTTTGTAGTCTTAGGGCCGGATTTTTAAACGATACTCGAATTAAGATCTGACTTGTGCTCGCAGGAGTGAAGGACGGGCTCGAGTTAGTGAAACACTTCAAATCGGTATGAAGAAGGAGTGAGATCATTACTTACATGAGTCATACACTTGCTTGGGTTGAGTGAGTGATTTAGATTTACTTGAAATTAATGTCTAGTTGAAGACTTCACGGATTCCATGATTTTAGCATGCACATGCTTTAGACATGGGTTCCCGCTGCGAAAACGACAGAAAAATATGACACGAAAGTAGCGCGGAGTTTTCTATTGATTTCCACGTAAAACCATTCCGTTGCTAGGGAAGTGTAACTCCTTAGTTATCTTTCCACGATAATCATTCGCCACTTTTTGTAATGTTCTCATTTTATCACAACATCTCTTGATCCCCAAGCCTCTGTAGTGTCAAGGAAAGTTGATTTATAGCGCCAATTTACTAACTAATAATGCTTCGTAAACATAATGGCAAAGCACGCGCATGTTTTCAATAATTTAAGCCGACAGTTTCAAAGCTGTCACAAAACCATCAAAACAAGGTTTATTTACCACCATGTGACCTCCAAGGCTGTTGCCTGGTCATATATCTCATGTTTCCTATGACTACGCGCTTTTATTCTTGTTTTTTTTTTCCCCAACATTTATGAATTTCGAAAACGGAGTTGAAGTGAGGCCACAAGCAAACATGCATTTTCCTCCCTACGTATTTATGAAATACCATGGAAAATCCGGACGGAGTAGCACACATCTAGATAATTATACTCACAGAGCAATAGAATTATTAAATGTTATACTAGTCAAATTGGTAAAAGTTTGAGGTCTAAACGAAATTTAAATTCGGACATATCACCCTCTTTTTCTTTCTTTCACACTCTGAATAGATTTCAGAGTTCCGAATCGGACTCCCATCCTGGCTCCCATTCAACAACGCTATTCAAACTTGAATTCAATCCGCTTCAATTGTTGAATTGTAAAGAGCTCCGGATCACTCAGCTGATCTGGGGGGGGGGGCTCTAGATTTCATAACTCTTTCTAGACGCCCCAAGGGTTCTTTGTTAAAAATGTCAACTTCATAGGTTGAATAGCTAAGAAATTGGATCCGCCGCTACTTCAGTCCCGTTTTATCGTGACATTTTTCACTTGTTTGGTCCCGGTAAAAGCGTGTTCCACACTAAAAAACTACTGAGATAAGTCTAAAGAAAAAAGTATGCTCTGATTTAGAAAAGCGAATCAGCTCTGGATTTCCTATCTGACACCTTGGTCTGTACTTATGTTACTACCTAAACTTACAGACCTCCCTCAGAAGATATACATATTACCGCAAATGTGATATGTCCGTTTCAGAGGGACGTCCTTAAAAAAATAAAATAAAGTAAAATAAATCCTCATCAGTCCTTTCAGAAAATATTATTTTCTAAAATCGCTTGAGAAGGTTTTTTTTTTTTTTTTTTTTTTTTTTTTTTTTTTTTTTTTTTATCGTCAATAAGTGGCTGCCCAGAATTTACTCCGGGGGAGAGTCATTAGAGAAAAAAAGAACCCAATACTGTCACATTTTTGGTGATACCATTTCAAGACGGAATACGTGAAAAAACCAAAGGTAGGTATTCAAGCAATCGTGCTGGTCTTCAGTAATCACTTGGTGTTCCGCTTGAGAAGGTGAAAATAGCGAAATGTTACGCTCCAGGAAAATAACTCTCACAGTCGAAGAGGTTGATCACCCTGGCCTCATAGCTCTGATCGTTGGAGTGATGCAACTTCGGGAAATTTCCCGTAGCTGTAACGATGCGAGTTCGAACTCCTGTCGAGGTATCAAATATTTTTGGGCAGTTACAGTGGCGCAGTCGACATAGGACCCGAAATCATACGAAACAACAATTAATTAAATCCCTCTCGAGCCAAAACTGTAAACACCACATTTCCTGTCGTTAGCACCTTTCACTTTCTCACTCACTTGAGTCAAAACACACTGTGACAGTGACCTCGCTCGACTGCTGACTTGTTCCAGCGAGCATCTGCTGAGCCAGCGGCCTGCAGTTTCACTTCGTCATTCGTCCGACCCCAAACCAGCCGAGACGGCTGGTATTTGACTCCGGGGAAATGTTACGCTCCAGGAAAATAACTCTCACAGTCGAAGAGGTTTGATCACCCTGGCCTCATAGCTCTGATCGTTGGAGTGTTGCAACTTCGGGAAATTTCCCGTAGTTGTAACGACGCGAGTTCGAACTCCTGTCGAGGTATCAAATATTTTTGGGCCGTTACAAAAACGATTGTATAATGTATAAAAAGATTATAGCAAAGATGGCAGAGTAACTTAAGGTCATTGAAATAAACTGTCAAGTCTTCCTCAAACCTTGGTATCTTGGCTGTTGAAGTCGACTTCAACATCGAGTGGGTTTTAGGAATCCGAGCTCTCCCCAAGTAGAGGCTCCACTAGAGCAATTGTGTGACTCAACTACTTTCGTGACGATTATAAATTCCGTTGATGTCTTCAGGGCTCCTCCAGCGACACTAGAGGCCCTTCGAGCTGTAACTGCCGTTTATGATTCCGGCCCTTACAAACAGTATCCGTATAGAAAATATTTTTCATGTTGTTACTTTTGGCCTCTGTTTAAATTTAGGTTAAATGTTCACTTGATAGGCTGCAAAACCTGGTTAAACTTTGGACTAACCCATGTCTACGAAGTTTGAAAATATAATCACTTCATTTAGGTTCTTTCTAATAAAGTATGTCGTGTTTGTCTAGGACAAATTTTCGTAGAAAATAGCATTTCATCATTGAAATTCGGTTTGGAGTATTCTGTTTACGATTCCTTTAATAATTTTCTATATTCAAATTTGTGTGTCATTTCAGACTGCGTTGCTACTTAGAACTGTGATTTAAAAAATCCGTTCTTTCGCTATAACTGAGTATTCCGATAGAAAGGATGGGTTTGTTTGACTGCTTTTTGGCTTCTGTTCTAATTTTAAAAAGTCCTAAAAAATGCGATAAACGACTAAAAATGCTTACCAACATCTATTATTATATATATTTTTTTAAAGCAAAATAACGCTTAGAAAAAGTTTATTAAGAAAGTTGAAAATATTGAGCATAACATTGTGCTAAAACTTTGATCTCAAATCGCTCTGAAATGTGCTAAAAAATTGAAATACCTCAATAAATGTTAAACAGCGCCGTTCTCAGAAAATTTGTTTCGCATTGATGTGTAGGAATTATCAAGAAAAAGTAGGTTTATAGGACTTATTGTATTAACAACGTGTTAACTACATCTTTGAATCGCTGCTTAACATTACCCATCGAATTTTCAAGTTTTAGATCTTATTGCATCGATTGTATCGCATCTGGATTATTAACTCAAAGTTATTATTTGCAGTCGAGCTGTTCTTGAGCATAATGCCAGCCTTACTAATGCCGTTGAAGAACTGAAGCTGAAATGCAAAGAGCTTGAGGAAGCCAAAGAGACAGCCGACGACATTCTGGTCTGTTCTCATTTGGATCGTAAGCTGCTCCACACTGATTACGAGGACCGTGGCTGTGAAATTGATCGTTTGGTCAAAGAAAGACAGGCTTTGGTAAGCCCTACAATTAGATTCAAATGGCTGATGATTTTCAACCCTCTTCAAAATTCTAGAATACAATTACAAAGTATGAGGGCACTCTCTCCAATCAGATTCGGATCTTTTACTGTTTTTGCATCTTTAAGAAATATTGGTTCCGATTGTAGTATTCCTGATTGAAAAAAATCTAGGTTTTCCCAATTAGGTAAAATTTTCTTTTCAAAGGGGCTTTTTATGTCCCAAACCTTAATTCTAATAAAAGGTCAGGCATCTATCCGATAGTAAAATTAATGCTCTTCCCAACGATATCCTAAAATTTTAATTTACACAGCAAATTAAGGGAGTTATGACTAATTTAGTGATATAGGGTCAAAATCACGAGAAAAAATTTAAATTTAAAAAACTAGTTTAGGTTTTTTAAGCGGGTTAAAGTTAAGTTAAGCGGGTTTAAAGTATTTTAAGAGGGTTTAAAGTGTTTTAAGCGGGTTAAAAAAATTGTTAAGGGACAAACGTTGTTGCAAATTTATTGTAGAATCGACTCCTGCAGTTTGGCAGACCTGTTTTGTGTACACCCTCCATATGTCACAAAAAGTTTTAAGTATCATTAAACAACATTAGTTAGTTGATTTTTGTTTCAACCCAATTACGTTCAATAGAATTTGTCTCTCTCTCTTTTGTGCCAGGTTATACTTTTGCCCAATAAATCGGTGATCATCTCAACTAAAATGTATTCATGACTATTACTATATTTGCGTGGCTTATGACAAATTGACAATCCTTTCTGTAAAATATAGATTGTCTGATCAAATAGATAAACTTTACGTTTAAAAATATGTTTCGAAGTTCGAAAAAAAAAAAAAAAAAAAAAAAACTGACGCCCTTGTAGATTTGAACCCGTGAATTTCAGATTATCTGACCAATGCGCAAACTTCACGGCGTACTTTGTACTTTGGAAATGTTGGCTCATCAACAGTACTTACACCGCCATAGAGGAGGTAATGCCATCTTCCGCCATACTGTCGATATAACAACGATGTTGTGTGTTGTATAAATTATATTGAACTATAAAAATCATTATTGGCTCAATAATATCAAAACTCTCAAAATAGATGACAAAAACATCTAACGTCTAAGCAATCACATCTGTTAGTAGTGTGAACAAGAATCTCTCTCAATTTCAAGTCTTTCCACAATAGAACTGATACGCCAGCACTACTAGCGAATTCTTCAGATAACAGCTTAGCACCATGCTGTCCCAATGGTCCTTTTTTATTTCCCAGGGTGAGGTGACGTAGAGGTTGTCGCTCGTGATGTAGGCGTTGTTCTCCAGCTGACCTTTTTTTAATTTGCGGAAAATTGGTAGAAGGAGGTTTTCAAAGGTGCTGAATCCGAATTCGAAGCCAAAACTTTAAAATTCCGACCCACCGGCTGAATCCCCTTTCAATTTCGGAAATAGACGGTGTATGAGGGAATATACCTTATAACGCCAAGCAATGATGTCTGAATTCAGTTAGGGTGAACAAAAATAACCTCTCATATTATCTGAACCCGGATTTGAAATTTAAATTTTACAGCTGGAAGAAAATGAAGAGCTTATCAAGAAGAGGGAAGCAGCCGAGGCCCTTGCAAGCAATTGTGGATCAAGTTAGTAAAAAATATCCTATTTTAATTTTTGTGCGAAACTTTTCTTCTGTAAGTTGTACTTTGTATTAAATTAGTTTAATAGAATTTTTTAGCTTTCACTAAAAAAAAAAGAATTATTTTCAGGCTCACAACAAACATCTTCATCAGAGATTGAGAGTTCACTGATACTCAAGACTATTGAAGTCGAAGAACTTAAAGATGAACTCACCGAAACTAAATCAAAACTTGCGGTTGCCGAATCAACTTCCCTAGAATTGAGAGATAAAAGTGAGAAGATTTACAACGATGCTGTTGCCATAATTGAGCAGGAGTTTCTATGTTGTGTTTGCAGTGATCTCATGTATCAGGTAAGCTCAACAAAATAAATCATGTATTATTCATTCACACTAGTTCTTAGTGTTAACTAATTAGGGAGGTAGAAGAGAATAAGGTCATACAAATAATGGGTGTATCCTTTTTGGTTTATTATTTTCAATAATAAGCCTATGTGATCGTGTAGCAAAAAATTTTTATAACCCCCCCCTCAAACTTTGTCATTTTAAGTTTCTAGGTGCGTACAATCTAAATTTGAAATGTCCGTCCGCCGTTTGCCGTCTGGGCCATAAAAGGCCTAAGAATTTACTTTAAAAACCCGTTCTTTCGCACATAGACTCCATTTGGGGTCTAGTTGGTCCTAACGTTTAACCATCCCGATCGCTTTACTCGCATTGTGCTATGGGCCAAAACGGGCGAAAAAGTGTCTTTTTCGAGGCTTTGAGTGTTAGACGTGTTAGACGCATGCCTGGCACGCTTGGCAGGGGGTCACGGTGGGTGGTGAGGGAGGTGAGCGGGGGGTGGAGTGATAGGAGGCGCCGCTGCACCTTGTGGTGGCTGGAGTGACCAGGGGCGTAGCAGAGGGGTGTAGGAGAATGGATATTTATTACTTTTACGTGTTATACCCATATAATTCACCGCGGCACCATGAGGTGGGTACAGCGTTCCTTCGAGGCATGAATATATTTTTTTTCTAGGTCATATTTGTGTGTTAATACCAATGCTTTTCCTTCGCATATTTAATAACATATCCTCTCGACTTTTCGTACATACTCAGATAATGATATTATTGAGGCAATAACTATTTGAATAGATAGGAGCTCAAATCGAGAAATATAAACATGCGTATATAATTATAGAAGTATAGGTTGTGGCAACTCGAAATAGGACACGCCGAGGAGTCTGGACGGGCCTTATGACATACGCAAGCCAACTAAAACTACGATCAAACTCAATTGAAAAAATAATAAACCTTTGTGAAATAATTTGCAGCGTTTCTAGTTGCAACAGGGTGGCCAGGGAAAACCTGGAATTGTCAGAGAATTCTTCACGTCGAGAAAAGTCAGGGAATTTAGCAAAAACTTCCAAATGTCAAAGATTTTTTAAAATGAAAACTTTGTGTAATAATTTACAGTGTTTTTAGGTATATTGTAACTCATAAACAATCAAACTTCAATAGCGTACTTTATCATACTGCATATTATTTCATAGGTGAGTTATGCAAATGACAAAAACTATTATCGAGTTGTGGTTAAACAGTTCAAAGAGTAAGAGTAAGAGAGTTTATGTCTTTGGCTCCTCTGTTTACTGCATCACCTAGTAGTAAACCCCTTGTAAGAAAAATCAACTGAGTATTGAACTAGGAGCCAATCCAGCAGAGTAGTGGATTCATCCAATGAGAGTCCCAACAACTAGTTTGTACAGGTTTGAATAGCTACGACTTCTCAGGAGGGTTAAGTTGAGGGGAATTGGCCTATAGAAATGTGGATTCTTGTATAATAACTTACGGCTTACCAACAAATGATTTTTGTGGGACGGAAAATCAGGAAGATATATTCTCTCTAGCAACAATTTAGTTGTAGGTGAAAATAAAGTGTGACATTTTTGATGTTGAACAAGGTTTTTAGTTGGGTCATTCTCATTTCATTTGGCGCTTTCATGTCCCTGACGACGAATTCTCACAATTCTTGACCAAAACTAGTGATTTTGGGGAAAAAAAGGTAGTATAAGAGTTGGGAGATCAACGAAGTAATAATTTGACTGCCCAAAATCCCCTTTAACCAATACACAGTGATGACGAACGAAACCTGAAATTATACTCATGAGTGTTACTGTCCCCTCCTACCTAAGTAGAAGTTAGGTAGTTACGAAACAATGACAATCTAGAACTGACCAGGGTTACTAGCTGCAGTAAGTTAGGTCCCTCTTTATTTAGAGTAAGGATTTACATTTTTAAGATTTTTCCCTACCCGTGAAAAATAGTTTTTCAGTCAGTCCCCCCATATCTCTTCTCAATCGGTCCTCAGGAGTGTTATCATTTTTGCGATCAAGAAAGGTGATGGAAAATGGCGGGAAACAGTCAGATGTGAAGGTTATATTGTCCAGTTGAAGATGTGAGACTGTAGTGGAGTGCTTGGAGTTGCAGCAGTTTTTACAGCGAAATAAGCCTAAAAGCCTAGGTTGAGTATTTTTATTTTCAATCATGAGTGTTACACAAATTACGAGTGTTGTTGGTGCTTAAACAAAATAATCCTATATCAACAACCATACTGCTTGGTGACAGGTTTCAAACAGTAGCCATCTCCGAGTTTTGTCACTTCATCATCCTGTGTGACACCATTTTTATCGGAAATTCTCATGAGTGTTACCTCTCAGGAGTGTGACCAAGGATGGGGTAACACTCCTGATATTACAGTAACACTAATAGGGTAACACTCCTGAGTTTTAAGCTCAATTACACTGCCTTCAACATGAATTCCGTTAAATCTGAATATTACGTTTGAACGTGATTCTTTTGTACTTACTTGAGCCCCGACAACAATTTTGCCAAATCATCCATTTTGCAGAAATCAATTTTTGAAATCTGGTAACATTCATGAGTTGGATATCCTGTTTTTTAATACAAAAAAAAAAAAAAAAAAAAAAAAAAAAAACATAAAATACATCAATGAAAAACTCACTGTTCATCTATGGAACACAAATCTGCAATGTACAATGAGTAGTATTTGCTGATCTAACCTCATTTTCGAGTACTTTCATATTTCACGTCACTGAGGTTCTCAAACGCCCCAAAGCGGCAAATGAAATGAGAATGACCCATTTACCTTAAGTATTTAGGTACTCCAAACCATTCCTTTCATGGGAGTCAATGACTAACTGCGATTTAAAAAAAATTGGTAATAAATTCCTTCACAAATGCAATTACTTTTAAAAAATGTATATTTTTTCCCATGCTTGACCTTCATTATTACCTCCACTATGCTGAAGTAGGTTGTTTTTTTCTCTCTTAAATTATATGATGATTTTCGTTTGAGAAGCGTTGAATTTGGTGGTTATACCTACTTTAAAATGACGAGAGAAAAAAATAAATTTTGACTGCAATTTTTGTATGGGAAATCCGAAGTTCGGTCAGGGAAATTGCCATTTGGGGGCCACCATGTCCAAGTGCAAAATTTTGTTCTTATTAGGGAACTAAAACGAGACATTAGTAGACTTCCTACATTAAAGTAACGACTGAATTTCCCATGTTTACAGCCCGTCACACTCAACTGTCGCCATACAATGTGCAGTGACTGTTTGAAAGAATGGAAGAAGAAGAAGAAAGAGTGTCCGTCGTGCAGAACCAAGATAAAGACTGAAGTTTCTCCTCTTATGGTCGACAGTTTCATCGACCGAATCGCACCTCTGCTGGGTGACGAGTTTATAAAAAAACGCCAAGAGGCCAAAAATGATCGGGCTGCACCCAAAACGCCGCCGCCTCCTCCTCCTAATGGTAAGTTGATATTAATATCGCTTTAAGTTTCCATTGTATATTACCAAAAATCTTGGGACTTTCCTTCAAGATAATTTTGAATAGATAGAAAGGAATTTAAATGGATAGATCTATTGTACTGATGGAACGATCTCTGTGCATACTTTACCCTAGCAGGATCAGAAGAATAACGCTTGGTATTCCGTAAAAAAACGGAAGTTGATGAAAAACGTTGTCTATTTCTACAAAAAATGAAGAGGTACAATATTGAATCGATTTCGACGGTTATGACATCATCAGTAACAAAATAATAACAGTCAAAGTTATTGTTTGTTACTAATAATGATTGTTTGTTACTGATAATGACCTAACTCTTGAAATCGATTCAACATTGCAACGCTTTGTTTTTCGTGGAAATAGACATTTTGAAATGGGTTTCCACAACTTTGTCGCGAGTGGTTTAGTCCCTGCTTTTCTTATAGCGAATTTTCGTAGAAAGTGAAGCTATTGCTATGGCTCGTAACATTTTAAAATGAAAATTTTTGAAAAATTTCTTCATTGAAATTCGTTTTGAGGCATTCTGAAACGATTCCTGAAGTTTGCGCTTTTTTGTGTGTGTGCGCGCGTGCGTGTGTGTGTTATTCCAGACGATAACTTTCCTTAGGATTGAGATAAAAATTCCGTTCTTGCGCCAAAAAATGAACCTTTCCAAATGAAAGGATGAGTTCGTTGGCCAGCACTTTTTGAGCACATTAAATTGGTCAAAATTCAAAGAATATGCTTAAAAAAAATCAATAAAAACGGCTAAAAATCGTTAAATTGATCCCCCCCCCCCTTCCTCAGCGTATTGCTCAAATAAAGTTTATTAACTATAAAAGAGAACATTAAAAAATTCATGTACAAAATTATGCTGAAAAATGTACTTAAATTTCATTAAAATTTGTTAGAAAATAAAAAAGTTATAAAAAAAAGCTAAAGTTCCAGTCATGCAGCATGATTGTATGAGCGAATTTTCTTAGATTACCTATCGTATATAATATGGTAAATTCTATTGAAATTTGAGCAATTTGAACGCAAAGAAATTGTTAAAACCCTAGTTCTATGCCAAAAAACTCAAAAAAGATTTTGGATGTTTAAATTTTATTTTATAGATTTTTCTATAAACACACACACACTTTCTTAACCCGATCCACTTGGAACACAGGTTTCTTGTGCAGTACTACCAAGTTAGAAAGTTAGATTACTCGTCTCGGTTGGAACGCTGGTAGTATGTGGATCTATATTATATATATATATATATATATATATATATATATATATATATATATATATATATATATATATATATATATATATATGTATATATATATAATTTCAACGAGCCTGTAGTTATTAGGCAAAGACATCTTAGTTGTAGAAACATGTGTTTTTTTGTTTTTAGTTTCTGCTGCTGGACCATCTCAAGGCAGTGGTCGGTCCCGCCGTGGTGCTAGAAGAGGAAGCAGAGGCGTCAGGTACAGTACTATTGTAACATTGAAAGAACTCTATTTCGGTAACTTCGAAATTGTGTAGGTTAGGGAACAGACTTCTTATATTTAGAAAGAAACGTGAGTCTTCTCGATTGACAGCTATGTATGAATGTCCTTGAACTCTCTCATAGCGATGGTGGGTTCAAATTTCGTACTTTAGGCTTGCGATTCTGATTCAGCATTCTTGAAACACCCACACTCTATTTATTATCTTCGTAGTCCAAGGGAACTGAGGATCATCCCTCAGACCAGGTGGTATGTTACCAACATGCAGGCCATTAGGCTTGAATGAAGAAGAAGGTTGAATTCGAAGAAGATGATGACATGATAAGGTGTCACTTCTTGGTGGTGTGGCGTCACTGATAGAGGTTAACATATAGTATGTTTGTTCCAGCATGGCCAAGAGAACATGAATCGAACACAACTAATTCACTACGAGAATTGAGGTGGTGGGGTTGAGTTCATGAATTTTTCAATTGATATTTCATGAACTTAAACGCTGGAACGCTGCATGAAAATATATTTCTAACCTACCTTCCTCAATACTCAAACTCCCTTGCCAAGATAAATAATGTTTCCAGCAAGTCAAACTGCAATTTCTGTATTTGCAAGTCACAGAATAATTTATTGTGAAACCGTTAGATACACGAAGTGATATACAAAAAGCAGAATATCAGCTTGGTAATGCGAGCAAAAAATATAGAAACTAAATGATAACATTGAAGGTTACATGCCTCAGCGAGGTTATCTTTTTCCTGCTCAGTTCACAACCCTGCCTTCGTTTTGGAGCATGAATTTCATGACCTAGCTCATGAACTCGGGGGGATGGAACACCACAGGGTCAACACAGTACAAGAACATAACCGGGTTGGAACGTAACATTAGCTGAGCAGAGCGAATGCACCATACTAATACATGAACTAGAGCATGCTGGGACAAACCACATGCGATGATTCCCATGTATTATGATGAGCGGACAATTTATGTGTATCATATTAAGGATGGAGGAGGGGAGTGTTCGACAAAGGGGAGTATTGAAGCACGTTGTAAAGACATTGAGTGTAAACAATACAGATCCCACGATTTACCTGAGAAACTTGCAGTTGATCTGTTGTGAACTGTTCTCAATTCAGAAGTATTTAAGTCTATGCCGTTGACTATCCAGCAAAGCACATCTTAGCTTATTGTCTCTCTAACATGTTCCATATTGCATTTTGAAACATCCCACTTGAATCCTTCTGTTAATTTGTTTGAAAAAAAAAGATGGAACAATTGTATTCTTTCTGGGATGTTACACAGGGTTGGCCCCCAACTAGAATGGTCTGGGAAAACTTGGAAATATCGGGGAATTGTTTGTGTTGGAAAAAAGGGAATTGTCTAGTAATTCGACACAGATCACCATATTTAAGGGGTTTTTGTTTGTTAATCAAGAATTCTCAAATGATAAAAATTACGATTTAAATTTGAACTTCAACAAGCCGTCGTTAAGATCACAAATTGAGAGAACATAAAGTATTAAAATAAAGAAGTACCTACTTATTGCTTCAGAGTCTATCTATAAGTAGCAAAAGCATTGATTTCATTTTTTAGGTATGAAACAAAGATTTTAGTCTTAACCCTTCGTTGCATCGTGATGCCTGTAGGCATCATATTATGTTTTACACCCCCAGCACACTCTGTTGAGATTATTTTGAGTTCTATTTTGTTTCCTCCAAGCATCAACATGTGCTTGAACTCAAGGAGAGATTTGGTCGCTGTACTTTGAACTCAAGAAGAGATAATCAAGTTAATGTTGACAAAACCAGCAGTCTCGTTTTTGACCCCGAGGGGGCTCCGTTCGTGTGGTCTATGAATTACAAAAGTCGTTCATTTTCTCTATAAAAAAATCTTTTTCGTTAGTTTATATTGTCTAGTTTGTGGAGGAATAGTTGTTTTAGTTGAAGTTTCTTTTCTAGTGCCGATTTTTGCGGTTCAACCTTTGTTTCCTGTAGGCACCATTGTGCACTTGTTTACCAAGTTGAGAGCAATGGATGGGGACGACGATATCTACTTGTGTAGTTTTACGAATATTTACCAATAGTACACCTACCAATCGTTTTTGAGGATTCTTACATGTTTCAATAAATTTAAATTCTCGTTAGTACTGGATTTCATTTATGAAAACACCCTTCCGAGGCCAAGAGCCAGGTGCCGCCCAAATGCACAATGATGCTTACAGGCATCATTCAGGTGCCGCCGATATGCACAATGATTTACAGGCACTTTCAGTTTTTCTTGAAATAGGAAAAAAACAGTGATGGATTTTTTTCCTTATTTTTCCCGGTATCCAGAGACCGATTCCTACCACTCAGATTTTTTTCACAACAAAAGAAAAAATCATGCATCAAAGGGTTAACTGACATTTCCACTTACATAACAAGCTTAATTTCAGCAGTATCGATTTTGATGGATTTT
Organism: Adelphocoris suturalis; assembly: GCA_030762985.1. Taxonomy (NCBI): domain Eukaryota; kingdom Metazoa; phylum Arthropoda; class Insecta; order Hemiptera; family Miridae; genus Adelphocoris; species Adelphocoris suturalis. Next base: position 127,261,107 of record CM061043.1, on the reverse strand, counting down.
TATCAAAGTTCAGATTAGGCTTTGGACGGTCCCTTATTAGTTATATCTAGGAGCACTAGAGGGTGTTTTAACAATGTATGGCCCCCAGCCATGCGTTGGACAGAGCTGGTTTCAAAGGAATTCAAAAAATAGAAGGACGGGCGCCTGCAGGGAGGTCGTAGCAACCGTTATTTCGCCCGGCCATGTTGGCAGCACTGTCGGGGCCATCTGCTTCCTCAATTGTTTCTCAGCTGGTGTCGCGATTGGAGCTCTGAGGCTTCTCTTTTCAAAATTTTTAAAAAAATTTAACTAACTATGGAACTGCCGTCTTGGTTGTTCAATGCAAGTGTCGGGATTTTCCGTGGGCGTTGTAGTTGTGAAAATTCGCCGTGGTTCATTGGTTTTTCCTCCACTCGACAGGTTATTTTCATGGAGGAATCCTGTGTGAACCGTTTCTCGCACATGATGGACCAGAAGAGGCGCTTTTCCTCTCATCCGTCTGGGTGAGAGTTTTATCTGTCATCCGAGCGCATGTGAAGGGGCCTTTTTGGGGTCGGCCCGAAGGAGGTTCGAGGCAGATGGTGTCGTCTAATCGCCATCATTGGGCATAAGCAAACAAGCCCAGAAAGATTTTCAGAACGAATTGTTCCTTTGTTCCGGGTCAGGAGAGGAAGGGAACGAGTTTTTGACCTGATCCACCCACGTTTTTTGATGGGGGAAATAGGGGAAAATTATCCCCAGACCTCGACTCAGTGGACAGCTTTATCGAGAGAATCTGATAATTTTGCGGGTTTTGACCCCGTGGATGAGGTCCCGGATAAGAATTTGGGGACTAATCCCCAGATTCGCCGTCAACCCCCTCACATAAGTTCTAGCCCCCTCCCAGGGGCTGTATTAGGTTTTTTATACAAGCCTAGCATGCGATTACAGATAGGAACAATATTTTTTCCTGGTTGGAAGGAGTTCATATTTCTTTTACTACTGTTCCCACTCCCCAACCAAATGTTTTGCCACATTCTCAGGAACCCCTCTTCATTATCCAAATGACGGAGCTCATTGATAAGCTTGTGTTTGATCAGGTAGTGTGTCTTTGTTCCCCCAGGGAAGATCAAGTCGTTTCTCCAATCTATGATGTTGTTGTAGTTCTTTCCCTTTACACATCTACATTGTTAAAACACCCTCTGGTGCTCCTAGATATAATTGATGGATAAACAAACTTCCTAGTGAAGGTCATTCATGATTATGTCAGGAGCACTAGAGGGTGTTTTAAGCCTACCCATTACCCTGCCCTCTATCATAGACGTGCCTGGGGATGCTCTAGACTAATGAGGACGCAGATGGTCCGGACAATGCTGCGAACATGGCTGGGCGAAATCCCGGTTGCTAAAAACTTCCTGCATGTGTCCGTCCGGCTATTTTTTAAATTCCTTTGAAACCAGCTCTGTCCAACGCATGGCTGGGGGCCACTTTCTTTGTTAAAACACCCTCTAGTGCTCCTGACATAATTATGAATGAACTTCACTAGGAAGTTCGTTTATTCATCAATTATTGCTCACAAATCAATACTTCACTCTGCGCATGCACAAATACAAAATCCATCAAGCATAATTTTCTCATGGTCTTTTGTCATCCAGTCTCACTCAAATTCAGAAGGTAGTCGGGAAGATACTATTCAATAGTTCCATACAATTAAATCACGATTGTATCATTAGTAGCTACTTCACATGTAAGAATTTCCAATCCTTGAACCAAGCATGACTTCTACAGTTTTCATCAAATTTTGAAGAAATCCCAATCTTCTGTTCCCTGAAATCCCCCTGAGTTCCCCTTCTGAAATCCCTGTTCTGTCAATTGAACTTGTCATTGTGATCTTGAAGTGAAACACGCGATTTGTTCATTTGTGTCTAATGCCAAAAGGATATCAGGAGGTGTCTGGAAGGATTCAAACTTGTTTGTGTTTGAAGAGAGATTGAAGGAATAGGTCATGCGAAAATGGCCCTGAATAGATTTTACGTTTGCCCATGCACAATGAGAACTCTTGATTCTTGATTTATGAAATTGGTAGGGAGCCATTCTCAGCCTAACCCGCACATTACCAGATAATTTCATCGAAGTCGAATGAAAACTGCAAAATAATTCTAGTTACAAGAATTCCACATTCGTGGTTGCGCACCAGCTACTTATGATACGATCGTGATGAGTAGGTAGCAACAAAGGAGTTAAGACCCTTAAATTCATAATTTTATGCATAATATTACTTAGAAAAACTTGATCAACAATTAACCAGAAGATTCAGAAATTCTTGCTCAAAATTGTGCTGAAAAATGTACTTACATATCGTTAAAAATTGTACGACAACAAAAAATCAGTAAGAACTGCGAAAACATTTGTTTGAAAAATTTCAAATCTTAGGTATGAAAAGAAAAGAAAAAAAGTCTGCCAAGCTGTGAGGGCAGTATAGCTTTCTCACATGTTTTAACTTGGACGTATAAAATTTGGTGAAGAACGAAGTTCGAGTCAAAATGATTGAATGCAAAATATTGCAGTATATAATACATGCGTATACATGCTAGAATGCACATTAGGGTTATAATTCATGTCTGCACGTGCGGAAATCGTCTAAATGTTGACCCACCCAATAATTTGAAATTTTATCAAAATCGATTCATTATTCGCGGAGTGTCATCCAATACTGGTTTTTTGTATGCGTAATAGTAACATATAATTCATGCAAATGCGATTAAATACATAGGGCATCATCCTGGACCCAACAACCTCTCAGTTTTGAACGAAATCGTACGAATAGATGATAAGAAATTAACGTTTATGTACGCGCATACACTGCTATTGATCATATGGCAATGAAATTTATAGGGGACCATCTATAGTTATGCAGTCGTCAATCGATATTGGTTTTTGTGCATGTGCAATGGTTATTACTTCACCCATCGCAATGTAATTTATAGGGAGTTTTTCTAGAAAATATAATAAACTACCATACCGAGTTTGAACGAAATCGGACCAACAGATGATGAGAAATTCACGTTTGCGTACAGGCTACTGTCCGAGCTTACCCACACAATCCCTGAAAATTTCATCGAAATTGGGCTGAAAATTAGTATAGTTTTGGGCATGACAAAGTTTTACCACAGACAGACAGACACGGAACCAAAATTGTTCAGCAAGCTCTGAAACGGAAGAAACAAGTGGAAATTTAGATTTTGGAGAACAACATTTTGTCGACTTCTTTCACGGTCAAAAAGCTTCCCTACCTTCGGTAGTGAGGAATCAAAAAAAGAAAGCGTTTTTTTTTTTTTTTTTTTTTTTTTTTTTTTTTTTTTTTTTTTTTTTTTCGCCCACTATAGTTAGGTAACAATTTCTACATACACAAAGTGCAAAGTGTCCAAGTTTCAAAACAAGTAGACTTACATCATATGTTATGATGAGAAAAATTACGACAATTTTTTCATAATATGGTCATGTTGCATGACTGTTACATTACACGATTACATTACATTTCTCGATTTTTTTTTTTGTTGAAAAGCATCAAAGGTATCAAGTTATACATTCAAATAACGGGGGGAACAATATTAGAATTAAAAATATATTTTTGTGTCAAGCAAATCCAAAATTCATTTAGGAAAATATCGGGGAATTGTCAGGGTAATTAGAAATTCCAGTTAGGGGGCCACCCTGTAGCACCTTTCTGGCTGAACCAAATTATTCCGCTTTATTTTAACTCTTGCTAATCTTCTGAAACTGTCATTCTGAGGAACTCTGTTCTTAAATCATAGTGGTCTTACTGAATGTTTTATTGAAAATTTCTGTACCAGGAATATGCCAGTACAAGTTCCTCCACCACTGCCTCCTGGCATGAATGGCGCAGTCATTGACTTAACCTCTACGAGTCCAGGGAGCCACAGTCGTCGGATTAATAGGTGATTCTCCCTTTTCTTGATCACGATAGGTATTATGATTTTTGTTAATATTTTTGTTCTTTCAACGCTTCAAACCTCATTTGATGCTTTTTTTTTTAAATTATCTGTTGAGTCAAAAATGACATGCATGTATCACATTTTCAATACGGAATTATCGTGTTTTTTAATACTATTTTAAGGAATCAAAATTGTTGGTATAACAGAGAAGAAAGTTCAATACGATGAATCGAATACTAATACAGGGTGGCCCCCTACTGGAATTTCAGGGAAATCTTGTGCATGTCAGAGAACTCTGTGCATTTGGAAGAGTCAGTGAAATGTCACGGAATTTGGCACTGGCCGCCAGATGTTAAGGATTTTAAATTTTTTTAATCAAGATTTTTTTATTTATTTATTTTTTCAACTTTCAACAACTTGGTTCAGTTCACAAATTTAGAGAACGTGAAATACTAAAATAAAAATTTACCTACCTATTGCTTCCGAGTATGTATGTGTGTGGGAGTAGAAGCATGTGTTCACTTTTGGGATCTGAAAAAAGATTTTCGCCAAAACTAACATTTACATTTATGACTTCTATAGTTTTGATCCAATTTCGATGGAATTTTCTGCAATCTATACATTACGATGTGGATATGAGAAAGCTATGTGCCGTCTTTTTTTTTTTTTGCATTCATTTTTTTCAACTACAGGATTTGTTGCATCTATACAACTTTTTAATAATATTAAGTCAAGATTTTCTTGTAAGATTTTTATTTTAAGATAACATTTTTAGTTACTAACTGCAACCAGTAGCAACCTCATTCCCGCCCTTTGAAGAGTCGTAGGTGGTCTGAGTATAACATCGAGATCTCGGGAATTACTTCACAAGGACAGTTCCATGGAGAATCCAATTTTTGGGCAACGGCCCACCGTTCATCGAGGGTTGTAACATCATACCTTGTCTGCTACTTTGCGTGAGGGCTTTTTGCTTTTGACCTCACACCTCCGTTTTGAACTTTCAGCTGCATTTTTCAACTCCTCTACCAAAAAAAAAAAAAAAAGAGTCTTTCTCTTCTCCTTGGTAACTTGTGGAAAAGAGGTTTGACGGCCTAACCTCCATGCTTTATAAAGTTTCTTTATTCGAACAGTTCAAATTATAAGAATTTAAAGACGGCAAGGCCTTTTTTTTAAATAAAATCTTTATAATTTAAACTGTCCAAATGAAGAAAGTTTGCAACTCTGTCGTGCCAAGTTATGAACTTGGTGCCCTACTTTCGGCACCCGGGCCCTATAAAGCGTTACTCTCGGCACCCGGCTCGTTCAAAATCGAGTTTTACTCTCGGCACCCAAGTTACGGTGGGCACCCAACTGAAATAGAAATAGACTGTTTCTTTCCCCAAAGGGTATGGTTGAACCGTTCTACCTGGCCATCTCTCTTAGGCCGTAATGGGGTGGACCGTGTTTTATGAATGTTCAGAATCCTAATGATTTCACCAAATACATTTGATTCGAATGCCCTCCCTTGGTCCTTATGCAACTCTCTGGGCACCCTGAACCTTGGGATCAAGTTTTATTCAATTCCTCCAGCCACAGTTTCAGCCTTGGCATCGGGAAGTGCAAATGCCTCTTGCCACTTTGTAGTACTAGAATGTGTAGATTTCCCCAATGGCTCATTGGTAACGGTCCAATGAAGTCCAGACCAATCCTTTCGAAAGGTACACCAACAGTGTAAGTTTTCATACGGGCCTTTTGCTTATTCGGTTTTCCGCGTCGATTGCAGATCACACAGCTTTCACTAAATTTGCTCACATCTTTGTGCATCCCTATCTAATATAAGCCTGTTTGCAAAGTGTTTATGATGCGTCTGTGCCCTTGCTAGAAGATCAAAGCCCTCTGGCTACATGGAACCAGAATCTGTAATACAACTGACTTCTGGTCCACAGATTTATATTTCCTTTTCAGCACACCCTCATTTATGATTACATAAAACGGAAGTTAGTGAAAAAACGTTGTCTATTTCCACGAAAAATAGAAGGTTACAATGTTGAATTGATTTCAAGGGTTAGGCCATCATCAGTAACGAATAATAACAGTAATATACAGCATTTTTACTTAAACTTGCACTTTGGTTGCTTCTATTACATCCTTGCAGACTACAGTGCTAGAGGCCCCACTATCAATTATCATACTACAGTGCAATTCATTCACTCTAACTGCCATTATTATTGAAGTACAACTTTGAAGGCGATAAGCAACTGATCCCACTTTTGAGTGGCTGGTTCACACTCAACAGCAAAGGGGAACAGTCTGGGGACCGAGGAGCGTGCACGTGAACGTGTGATCATGATATGTAAAATTGATACATTTTTTTTATAGTGATTTTTTGAAATTTAGGTACTCTATTTGAAATGTGCTGTCATTTAACTTGTCATTGATGATCTTTAGGTAAAATTTGTTAGTCCATTTCTAATGCCAAAAGGACTCATCAGGAGTTGCCTCGAAGGAATCACTCATAGGCTACATATTATGTGTGTACAAACAATGTTACAACAGGATTTGACTCAGGTTAGCCTGTAACCGAATTCAAGCTAGATTGGACAAATAGGTCTTGCACAAATGGTGCTAAATGGATTTTACGTTTGCCCCTGCGCAGTGAGAACTTTAAATTTTTAAATGATGAAATTGGTTGGGAACCATTCTCAGCCTAAACCGCACATTACCAGATAATTTCACCGAAATCGAATGAAAACTGTATAAGTAATGCTTGTTACAAGGATTCCACATTCGTGCATACGCAGCAGCTAATAATATGATCGTGATGAGTTGTAAAAATCGACTTAAGATCGTTAAATTCATAATTTTTTTGCGGAATATTACTTGAAACACTTGATCAACTATTAACCAGAAGATTAAGAAATTCGTGCACAAAATGATGCCGAAAAATGTACTTGAATTTCGTTAAGATTAACAAAAATAAATAAATAAATAAAATAATAAAAAACTGTTTAAAAAATATAAAATGGTATGCTAAGAAAATGAAAAAGTAAATAAATTTTTTACCTTAAATAGTAAAATAAGTTTAAAAAAACTGTTTAAAAAATATAAAATGGTATGCTAAGAAAAATGAAAAAGTGTATTGAAAAAGAATTTTTTACCTTAATTTGATAGTTACCAATGTCTAGGCTTATTCCTCAAGTTTAAAAACAAGTAAATTTACATCATATAATGAGAGAGTTAGAGTCCCAACAACGAGTTGGTGTACATAAGCTAGGACTTCTCATGTTGGCCTATTGAAATGTGAAGCCATGTGTAATAAATTCATAGCTTTCCAACGAAAGATTTTTGTGGGATGGGAAATAAGGCACCGGTTGGAAGTAGGTGGAAAAAAGCGAGACATTTATTGCAGTCGGGCGAAAATTTGGAATTATCCACAAAGCTAAGAAATATCCTTGTTAAAAACTTTTCCTTTTTTCAACACAAATGATTAAAATTTGAATTTGATTTTCAACAAATCGCTTCAGATCACAAATTGAGAGACCATAAAATATTAAATGAAAAGTAATGCAGCATGATTAAAGGCGAATTTTCGTAATTTGTCGTTTTACATTTAGGTTAGGTAAATTGTTTTGAAAATTGAGAACTTTGAGGGCAATGAAGTTGTTAAATATACATTTTATGGCAAAAAACTCATTCTAAATTATGGCCTGCTATTCAACAAATGATTTCGGGTTTATATGAGTTTGATATTTTTTGAAATTACGATAAAAAGATTACATTACATTACACTATTTTTGTTCGAGAAGCATCAAAGTTGCATAATTTATTCATCAAAATAACAGTGAAAAAATATTGGAATTTGAAATATGTTTAGGTGCCAGGGAAATCTGAAATTTGGTCAGGGAAATTGAGAATTCTCGTCTGGGGCCGCCCTGTAATATAATTGGCAGATGAAGGGATATTGAGTGCTGGATGTGAACAGGAATTTACCACTCTAAGGAGGAATAATAGGAAGGAAGAGAGGAATAATTTTCTGTTGACGTATCGAGTCTTTTGTTAACTCACTTCTCGGTTGCAATAGGTGATGAACCGTTTGTTCGTGGTTGGGAGATCGTGGTTGCTGAATCCTATTTTGTCCAGGCAACGAATAGTTATAGAGGGAAATGTTTGGATCACAAAATTTGACTTCATAGTCTTGTTAGGATTAGGATGGAGGTAAAATTATCAAAAGTCCCTACTTCTAGCCCCTGTGCGGGAGGAGGGAGGAGAGGGCTTTAAAGGTCCACCGTTTTTATTTATTGCTTATATCTCCTAAACTATGTGTCCTAGCGGCATGACCAATCTGTACAGAATTAAAGCTGACGAAATTTGCTACTAGATACTCCAACTTTGTTAATATTGTGTATAGTCTCTGAAATATCAGCTCATAAAAATCGATAATTTAAAAAAAAAAATGTTTTTTTGCTTTATATTTTTTGCTCTATTTTACCAGATAACTCTTCAATGACGCCCCCTAAAAATAATGTGGCGTTCAAATGGTTGTACAGCAGTAAATTTTCTTCAAGATGTTTTACTATTTTGTCTATTTTTGTTCAAAATTTGTAGCCATCACAGCGTTAATCGTCTAATCCGAAGCGACAACTTTCGATTTTCGAATTTTTCAATTTCTCACCATTCCCAGTCAGTGTATTGATCGAACATGGTTCGTAATATTTGTCCAAGTCCCACAGCTACCCAGTTCAATTGTCGGAGCCTGATCCAGTCCGGAGGACCAATGACCCATTTACCCCCATTTTACCCATTTATGAACATGTCCTTATTGGCCTGCTGACCAGGTTCCCTCACAGAATTTAAAAAGAAATGGTAGGCATTTTAATGTAAAAAGATCAACGAATAAATTGGCTTTTATTAAATAGTGTCATATTTGACTCCATTTCAACAGAATCCACATCAATTGCCTCCCAGTTTCCTTGTCCTTTCTAAACTTTCCTTGAGCACAGTAGTGAAACGATTTATGGAGTTGTTCCATTGTTTCATTTAACGATGTCATGGCTGTTTTAAAGTCACAATGAGGAATAGGTGTTTTGTTTATGATGAGGAGGTGCTGCTTTCTAATCGAGTGCTGTTATTTCAAAGGTGAATGCTAATAAAATAATTTCTCTTAAAAAGACAAGCAATGAGAGGGATGACGGAAAATTCATCATATTAGCCAATGTGACTTCAGTTTTTGTCCTCACTTTATGCACAAAAATTTACGGGATGGCTCCTCACTTTATGCACAAAACATTACAGGAGGGCTACCACGATTGTGGCTTTGAAGAAACGCAAAAAATCAACGCCAGTAAATCATAAACATAGGCGGTGTGTTCTGCAGTAGTTATCCACGTTCGATTTCAAGACGAATTGTTTCTTGTGTGGGGAGTTAGCTCAATATGACACTAAGAACTAGGAAAGAAGACCGTTCGCACTTTTGATATCCACAAGTGCTTGTGTTAATGAAATCGTTGCTTTTGAGGGAATTTATCACAACTGTAGTTTGAAATTCATCATGCATGTATATGCTTATCGGCAACTTTCATTGAAGGCATAAATTTCATCCATTGCTTTCATCACGTAGATCAATGGGGAACTTCCTGATTTTTGAGGTCTTGATTAATTTTAAACGACAGTCGTTGTGATAAACTCCCTCTGTAGCAACGAGGTCATTAACACAAGCAAGGAGCCGTGTCGCTTCTTCATCCCAACTACAATTTCTAACGTTGGTGCCTCTCGTTTCTTGAAAGCCTCTATCGTATTATCCCCCCTGTAATTTGTTGTGCATGAAGTGTGGACAAGAAGTGGAGTCACATAGCGTGTGCGTATTTGTATTCTAGGTATCCCAAAGGAGTTTCAAATTTCAGTACCGTAGGTTCGTTAAGAAAGAAATTCAATTCACGGGTCTTACCTGTGTAACAGATCTGCGTAGCGCGATTACGTGGTGGTTGGACAAAATGATCGACTTTGTCATCAATATGTTTTTGTAAATACTGGCACCGACCGAGAGAAAATTGAAGCAATTAAATGAAACATCTCCACTTTACAAGTTCCTCTGTTTTAAGTACATCGACACTGACTTAGGTACTCACCAACTGGCAATTGATGAAATAAAATAATCACCTACCTACGCTTCTATAATCCATCTATAGGTGACAAGAGTTATAACAAACTCGGATCCGTGATGAGAGAATTCCATTGGAATTATACCAGTTGATACGGTAATTTATTAGGTGAGTTTTACCTACTATGTTCCAACAGTTATGATTTTTTTTTCTTTTTTTTTTTATGCCAAAGCTCCTCCTAGCCCTTAGGGACAGAGAACTGTTAATGCAAAGTGATCCAGGTAATAGATGACATCTATTAATATAAAGCATACTCGAATGTAAGGAACATACAAATTTAATCTTTTCCAAATTAAAATAAACATTTTCCGAATAGCTGAAACATTTTCCCAATTGAATGAAACATTTTCAAATAGATTGAAACATTTTCCAAAATGAAAAATTTTCCCCCAAATTTCAACAGTGGCGTCCATGGATCGAGTCAGTAGATCCACTGCGAAGGGGCAGGTGGCACTCCTTAGACATGCAAGGCAATCACCTATGGGAGGAGACCCTACAAAAAATCACTGGTCCTCCAGGTTGGGGGTTAATCATGGGTGTGGTAACCCAACCTTGTAAAAAGCACCACTTATTACGTCGAATCCCAAAAAGAAAAAAGCCAGGCTGATCTCACAGACAAGACACAACGCCCGCCTAATTGACTTCCGTCTTCGTCTTCGCAGTGGATCTACTAACTCGATCCATGGACGCCACCGTTGAAATTGGGATCTATTTGGAAAATCTATATTTTCATGTGGAAAATGTTTCATTCAATTTGGAAAATATTCCAATCTATTTGGAAAATGTGTCATTCGATTTGGAAAATGTTTCAGCTATTTGGAAAATGTTTATTTTAATTTGGAAAAGCTATAACTAATAATAAAAACACTAATCATAACTAATATCCACAACGCCATCGAAAAAATTTTGAAAGGTTCAGGGGGCACCGAAATATAATTTAAAACTGCAATTTTCATAGTTTGGCACCGAAAATATACCTATGATTGTACTTGTGTAAATTTAGTACATATTGAGTGTTCTTCATTCATTTGAAAACTGGGTGCTCCCCGTTCACAAATAAAACAAGAATACTTGGATTATGATGTATTTTTTCCTATTTTCGTATTTTATTGTATTTGATTATAAGAGCACAATAACTCGTACGAAAGTACCTAATTTTGGAAGCCTTTGCTTTGGTTACCTGTGGTATTTTCTCTCGGTTAATAGGGACAAGAAACTCCCAGTCACCTAAATATACATTGTGCGATACCTTGTATACATATTACGTATACATATATTGTATCGATGTTGAATTTCCATTATTTGCACGCAATAATTTTCAAAAGAAACTGTTATCCTCCATGATGACTTGATAAAGAAGGTCGCTGATAATGAGCAAATGAGACCCCATAAGCTGGTGGGTGTTATCGATAATTCTTTGGAGCCAATGTTTTTCCGGAGAAATCCAGCAATCGAATCTTCATCGTCAATAGTTGTTTTTTTTTTCCTAGTCAATCGTAAGCACCAACCCGAGTTATATATCCCTGCTACACCTCTCTAAGCGGATTTCTTGAATAAGGTCAAATCGATCAACTCTCCGTTCGAACTCCTTGCACCGTATTAGTATTTTTGACCATCATGCCAAGACGGCTGTGATGACTCCTCTCTCACTCCATTCTCTAGAGATAAAGTTTTTCATGTTCTGGTTGTTTCGACTTTGAACCATCGAATCGTCGAAATTTGAGTTTCAACAGGTATCATAGCCCATACGCCGCTTCCTTTACAACGATTCGATTGGGCTGTAACCATCTAAAGTCAAGTTTCGACGTCGAATCATCAAAAAGTAGCAACCTACCGGCTGCTTAGCGAAAATCCTTATCATTGAGACACAATTGTTGTTCTCGTTATTCAGATCTACTTACGCGTCAATGAAGTTGTTCAAATTTTTGAGTTTCAAGTTTATAGATAGTTGAGTTTTACGTTTATTTTACAAATAATTTTATCATTATTATTTATAACTTGGTTAGGAGTTAACCGCAAGAGAGCTACTACCTACGCATTTTGATTTTCGTCGATTCATTGAGGGAGCCTCGTGAAACCATTACTATTCTACTAATTCAGTTTTCGAAGACTCGATTTTCAGAATGGACCATGAGTACCCCTAATCTCAACATTGATATCATAGATAATTGTAAAGCTTTCCAGGGTTGCCGTCTCAATGGCCCATTTTGGCCACCTCAGATGTCCCAGGGTTGCCATCTCTATGGCCTATTTGCCATCTCAATGGTTCAATGCTCAATTTTGAGCAAATCTGTTGATCTGTGGGGAACTTTCACAGTATGAAAACCTGGACATATCTAGAGAAAAGGGTATGGATGGCAATCCTACCTGTGACACAGTGTTAAATTGCTGTGGTTGTTACAGGTGTTTTTGTTCGAACCCTGTGTAGGACTATTTGCAACTGCAAATGAATTGCATTTTGATAATAACATTGTTTCGGGAACTGCTCGTGTCTTTAATGTTCTAATTAATAGTGTATATAGGCTTGATTTATTAATGTACTTGTATCACTGTTTTCTTTGTATGAAACACCCAGATTCACAGTCAAGTTCCGGTAACTCGTGTTCCCACTCCACTATTTCCATTTCGCTATTAGCGTAGTCCCGACTATTCATGCATAGATCGTGATTTTGATTAATCCTGCAGATCAGCTGTTCGTTCTTAAACATCGAGCTTAATTTGGATTCTAGCAACGATTTTCAGTTTCTGTTAACCTAGCGGGCGTAACAAAGTGCACACTTATTTGTCTATGATTAGCAAATCGCTAAATTTTCATCCAATTTTGATGGATTTTTCGGGGACTGAGCGAGTTTATTTGGTCCTGAATAAATTGAATAGGAATTTTAATATAGCCTGTTATAGAGCCTTTGTGCATGCCTAAACGTTGAGTTCTTGACATGTAGTTGATAATATTTATTCCTTATTAGTTATTTGACAGAGATGAGAATTCCGGCTGTTCCTATATTGTATGCGTTTGAATAAATGGTAACCGCTGCTCACACGATACGATCGAAATCCTTGCAATACACACTATATGCTAATTTTTCACCAGATTTTGATGAAATTTACATCTATAATTGGGCTTTTTACAACATCCTTCTGTACGACCAACTAATCTTTTTTCTTAAAAAGCTCGCTAATAGGATATTTGATGATTCGATTAGAGTACATTAAGTTTCAAACACGATGAAGGGTTTTTTTAAATGTTCACTGAATTGAGGGGGGGGGGGGGGTTATTTAGTTTCAGGTAATGGGGCTTTAAGTTACAAATATACTTATACCTACTTAACACATCTCTAGAGATATTGAGATACAGTTTTCATTATATATTTATGATATATTACGTGCAGGGATACTCCCGCATTCAGAGAGGTTTGAATGGCCTGAGTAGCTGTGATTGATTAATCTACAATTGTTGGGCCTTCACAGTTGGTTACATATAATGGATGTTAATCAAAGTAATATCTATTTCTGTACCTAATGTTGTAGATGGATCAGTCTCCACCTGTTTCCTCCTACCTTTTCATCGGTTCTCTTACCTTTTATCTTCTAATCTTTTCATTTTGTGTCGTGCCATTCTGCTGTTTTTAACTGCTCTCTAATATATCATATATATATATATATATATATATATATATATATATATATATATATATATATATATAATATATATATACTACTCTTCTCTACTCTTCATTTTATTTACTAGCCTTCATTTTGACAACAAAGGCAAATGCTGAAATATGAATAGTTGTGTAAGCTTTCCCAAAACCATTCTTTATTTGTGTCATAATTTTCACTGCAGATCTGTGCCAAAAGATATATATATATATATATATATATATATATATATATATATATATATATATATTTTTTTTTTTTTTGGAGCTTCTGATTTTATTATTTTTCTGCCATTAATATATCACATTATCAATACGCGGAAAAAAGAAATCGTTCTAAAGTCTCCGAAACCAAACTCGTAAACGAGTTCCACTATCTGCTTTACAAGCAGATACCATGTTACATGGATATGTCTTTGATTGGGGATTTCATAACGGTTGTCCTCGAGAGTTGTAAACAAATCCTTTAACTTTAAACAAATCCCTGGGCCGCATCCCGACTAATTCCAACAAAACAACGGTTTACTTATAGGAATGTTGAAAATAACTGTGGAGAGAAGCCACTACAATGAGTTGTTGTTAACCGTCGACTGTTGTCAAGAGGATGAAAATGTTTCCTATGTAGTGGAGTAAATGATGCCATTGCTTTACGTTAAAAATATTGTAACCGGCTTATTAAAATTTTTTATAGTCCAATGAACATAGTTTAGGAATGTAGCCAGGTACGTAAGGAGGGGGAAATTGGTTGCTTGAGATGTGAACATTTATCACATAAATCAAGCGCTTTCCAACGAGTGGCGAACGATTTCTGTGCGATGAAAACTGCGGAAGTTCCATTCCCCTAACAACGGCTGGGTTGTACGTGAAAAACACTGAAATTGTGACACAAATTTTGCGTCACGGAAATTTTTGGTTGACCCCCCAGAGCAAAGACATATCCATGTCAAATAAAATAAATTCTTTATCCTACATTTCGTCGCCTACAGTCCAAAGTTAAAGGATTTGTTCACAACTCTCGAGGACAACCGTTATGAAATCCCCAATCAAAGACATAAATATCCATGTAAACATGGTATCTGCTTGTGAAGCAGATAGTGGAATTTTTCGGCGGGCGCTCTTTGGGAAAAACTGTCTGAAACTGTCAGCTTCCCAACGGTCTACTAAAATTTTTCTTATTTTCTACTTTGGCATTTTTTGATCATTTAAAACTAGCTTAAAACTTCAAATCAAGCATTTTAATTTCTCCCTTGATGGGAAAAACAAAAGATCATGGATATGTCTAGTACCTACTACTTACCAGTTGGTACCTACTACTCAATTGTATACCAACCATGTAGTGCCTTCTTTACTAAACAAAACAATATTAGTTTTTAACTTAGAGTAATAAATCAGCATTCCTTGACACTACAATGGCTTAGAGGTCATGAAATGTCGTGGTAAAATGAGAGCATTCCAAAAAGTGGCGAACGATTTTCGTACTATGAAAACTATGGGAGTTACTCTTCCCTAGTAACGCCTTGGTTGTACGTGAAAATCAATAGAAAATGTGCCGGTCGGGAAAAAAGTGTCGTTCGGGAAAAAAAAGTTCGCGAAAAATATTCCTTGACCCCCAGCCAAAAGACATATCCATGTCAAAAAAAAAAAAAAAAAAAAAAAAAAAAAAAAAAAAAAGTAAAACGAAGAACGAATTGATTTCTCAAAAATTTTAAACGCCGGGTTCTGCAATGGGCAACTTTTTTGAGTTACCATTTTTCATCTCTGATCTAAGAATCGGTTTCTGTGCCCTTGAAGACCCCTGATGCAAATTTTTGGCTCGAAGTCCTAAAACCAATAGAAACAAAATTCATTTACGTTATTGGTAAAACCGGGTCATTGCTAAAACTGTTAAGATTCACCTCCAGGTGGTTTTGGGGTGAAGTTGTTCCCCTATGACGTCATTCAGCTTTCTTTACACCGCTGTTTTGGCCACTTGTAATCATCCTATACCCTTCATATTACACTGTCGTGGAAAGCGCTCGTCAAGATCTTTCAGCTGATGGAATAAAACAAAATAGGTGGAATTTCCCATTGATATATTTGAAACATAAATAATACCAAGTGTATCCCCATCCCGTTCAAAGTGTATTTAGGTTGTTGCATTGAATAGAAGTTATTGTCAGATCCCTTAAAAAGTAAAGACAGGTAATGATGTTCAATTTCGAACTTGTATCGCTCATGTTCTTGAGTGCTCACTTGTCAAATTTTAGAGTAGTAGAATAGCTGTGTAAGTGTACTTTCAGTCAGTTTATTTTTTCTGTGTAACGTCCAAGGCTTTATTGTGACATTTCAAACTTAATCCCTGAAATGGATCGCTGTTGCTGGTTATGCTGAAATTGTTACTTTCTTAATAGGTGATATATTTGGCACTAATCAATAATAAGGAATCTCTACCATTCGTGTTCCTATGCTTCAATCTTGCTTTTGTATTTTGTGCTCCTCATCTCGTACCGCATTTGTGAAATATTCATCAGTTTTCCAAGTGTTTCCCCCCTCAATATTATTAGGCATCATTCGCTCAATACTAAATACTTGCCATGATTGGAAGAGTTAATAATGGATTCGTATTCCATGCATATGGAAATATCGTGCACGCCGTTTTGCTTGAATAAGAATACTCAACTCGTCTGCTAGCTATCAGACAATTGTATGTTGCGAGGTCATCAAAACACATGGTGGAAGCTGAATCTGGTTGTTTCTAGATGATATTACTTGAAGATGGAGAAGAAAAGGGAAACATTGTTTCACAGTTTCTACTGATTTACTAATAAATCTGCTGTATTTAAAAATCCACATGAAAGTTGAGCTGATGGAAGATTTCTTTGTAGTGTCCTGAGGGTCGTCTCCGACTTGGATGCCCTGGCTATTGCAAATATGGACAACGATGAATTAAACGATCAACCGTTTCATGATGAAGATAGTGACAACTTCGAGGATGAATTTGTTGAAAATGAAGTTGATGATGAAGATGAAGAAGAAGATGATGATGACGACGATGAAGAAGATGATGATGATGAAGAGGAGGAAGAAGATGACGATGAAGACGATGATG
This sequence comes from Adelphocoris suturalis, assembly GCA_030762985.1. Classification (NCBI taxonomy): domain Eukaryota; kingdom Metazoa; phylum Arthropoda; class Insecta; order Hemiptera; family Miridae; genus Adelphocoris; species Adelphocoris suturalis. The sequence goes on along the minus strand of CM061043.1, from coordinate 127,244,309 downwards.
ATGAGGAACATGATGAAGACGACGAAGATGTTTTTGCCTATTATGTTCCTTTTCTAGATTTTCTAGATATTTTATGAGTCATGAGTTGTGATAAGGGTACAACCGCTTTGTAGCAGTTTTTGTCAAGTCGAGATATCAGATGTCTTATTGTTGAAAAAAGGATGTATAGTGGCCATTGTTGTAAATATTTGTCGGATCGCTCCATTCCCTTACTGTTAATAAATATGACGGAAATAGGTACTTTATCTGGATTGTACAAAGATGTATGATGTGCTGTATAACATCCATTTATGAGTAGCATTGTTAATGACCAAATAATTCAAGTATTTGGACGAAAGAAGTTACTTATTGGCTTTTTTCAAAAATAAAGCAGATATTATTGTGGTTTGTTGTCATCAGAATTTACACTATGGTGGGTATTAAGGGAAGAAGTTTCCAGTTATCCTTTTCATGAAAATATAGATTTACATTTGTCTGTCCACTCTTCTTTGTAATGGTATACTCAACATTAATTCTGAGGAGAACAATTGTGGCGGAACTTGTTATTATTATTAAGTATTTTATTTTCAAAACTTCAAGGCGAACTTACACTAATCTGAAATGGTGGGAGGGGGATTATATTACAGAAACCCACAAAGCAGCTAGTCACTATCCCCAATGAGGTGTAAGCAAAACCATTAAAATACAACACCTTTTTATTAGAAGAGTGCCTGAAAATGATGTCTTTTATACATATGTACTTGATATGTGTGATATCCCTAAATCGTATGATACAGTATCAGGAGGCATTGAGCTCCAGCTGTAAATATTAATTTAATACAACTGATTTTTTTCGTTACTAAGTTGTTTTCCTACTTTGATCCCAACTCGGGCAATGTTTTTGGTACCCTTATTATCTTCATTTTGTTTAATTTGAAGTCATCCACCAATGCCGCCATTTCCTTTTTTCCCTCCTCCTCAGAATAAATGCGAGCACAACTGCAGCACCGCTGCAGGCAACCAGAGCTGCTTCCTGCTCCATCGCTGGACAAAATGAAACTGGAGCGCAGAAGGATCGTCGAAAATTCGGAGCGCGGTTGGAGCGCCTTGATTAATATTTCAGCAAACACGATGCGCCCTGAGGGCGCTCAGAGTGCCGTTGGAGCGGAGCGTGTTGGGAGTGCTAATGTGGACGCGGCTTAAGAGTTTTTAAGTTTCCTCACGTTGCAATAAGAATTGGCGGGTACCAGCTACTTTTCTGACCCATTCGGAATAAAAAATAAATCCTTCAGCGAAATCGTAGCAATTATACAACATACCATAGCAAAAACCAAGACATCAAGCTAACTTGGACATTATAGCAAAAACCAAGTCGTTTATCGATTTCATTTTGCTTCTTGAGGGAGGAAGGCATTAACTGATAGATAATGGTTTTTAGTAACCAATGTTATGGAGGATGAACCGATAGAAGATGATTCTACAAATTGATTTCCTACTAAAGGTTCCTCTTAGTAATGGGAGTAATAAGAGATTTTTTTAAATTTTAAGCTTGAATAAAAAGAAATAAAAAAAATACTAATGACGACATTATTACGCAGGAAAATTCCCGTTTTATCCGTCAGAAGAAAAAGGTTTAACTTGGTGCTTGCGACTCATAACGTCAATTTCTAAATGTCTGTAGGTTACCGTAACGAACTTTCTATGTAGCAAACTCCGCCCTGCCAAAAACAAGCAGATTATAGTGTTTTACTTATTCTCTGTGGTCTACTAATATAATAGCTTCTAATATAGATACCTAGCTGTACTAATATAGTTCAGAAAAGGTAAATGAATCGGCCATTTGTAATATTGAATCCAGTTCAGCTTAGCCAAACTTGGATGCCAAAATCCATAGGTTCGACACTAGCATACATGTTGGCAATTCCTTGTACTTCTATTTGACGTTCAAGTGCAAAATATTCAAAAGTTGATTATTCTCAAACCCCCTCCTGTTTTCTATAGAGGAATAAACTCGTTTAAACTGGATAAAACTAGCATTTCATGTTTGTGAAAGAGATTCCACTGGAAAAACTGGATTTTGTACCACAATTATATACTCCATTGTTCTTGACCTCCTCATTTTCCAAGTTTTTTTGAATTTCAGGTTTTAAACACAGCCAGTTATTACATAAATATTAAGTATATCCGAATTAGATAGACATTCTGCGCAGGTCAGTCGGCTACTCCGGTTAGTTGGCATGCATATATCCATAAAATCATCTTCAAAATCTGGTACAGATTAAGCGAGTAAGTAGTACTGCGATTCCTCTCACATTCTAGCGGTTACCATTTATCCAATGCAATAAAATCCATTTATGGGCTTGCAAAAATTCAATAAAATCAAATGTTATTGGTATGCTTTGACAAGAAGTTTATGTTTCTGCACACGAAGAAGAGGATGGTATTAATCGGTATAATATTGAAATTCAGAGGTAGTGCCTCCCTACAAATTGCATCTAACTTGGATGTAAGATGGTGTGGCTGCTGAGACACAAACACGTAACTGCGCTCATCTATTACCCATTGGGTATTGTGGGTAGACGGGGAACTGAAATGCTTTATGAGAAATAATTAGGTTGAGGCTCAACAACAACATCTGATCTACGGCTTATTCAAAAATCGAGAGCTTTGAAGTTATTTAAGCGACCCATTCACGATCCTGCTGCAGGAGATGGAGAGTGCAACGAAGTTCCCCTCTTCCCTCTCCTGCCTCAGAGTGCGTTCTCCATACACGATCCATGCTTTCTCCATCATTCCCAGCTCAAACCGAAGGTTTCCCGCCAGTATAAGGTATTCTGTGTTTACCTTCTGCGTTCTCCATTCTTCAATGGCTCCTTATTTAAGGTCTTCCGGCAGCTCCACACACGCTCGGACCTAGCAGGTTGATAGGGTGGGGAACCTCGGAGTGAAGGATGGTCTGATGGGAAACCCATCCGACGAGCTCTGCAGGACACCTGCAGCAGGAGGGCCTCCACACACGTCCTGCATGCACGCCTCCCGTGCAAGAAGAGAGGGAAGTTTTTCGTTCCCCTCACTTCCTGCAGCAGGGCCGCCTTACGTACTTCACCACACGTTCTGCGAAATGGAATAAAAATTGAATCAGATTCAAATGGAGTTATGGAAATGGATGAAAATGCAAATGCGTGAATGGTAGAGATCCGAATCAAACGAAAACAGCAATAAATTATTAAATTGTCCCTATGGTAGATAGGTACCCTTATTAATTGCAACTAGATTCATAGACGTAAGCACACACTGATTTAAGTGAAAAAAGGCACCTTCTGTGGGGGAAAATCATTAGAAAATTTGCACGTTGAATCATGGATACGTTTTAGTTCTGCTAACTAAATGTGGGCAAACATTTCTCACTCTTGTTTCGAGATAGCCAGGTCAAAACTTTCGTTTACACGTATCGCATAAGACATAGTTACTTTTTTTAAATGGATATGTCTATTATCTGGCCTACTTGAGTACGAAAATTAGTATAGAAAAAAGTACGTTTTTTCTTCAGACATTCATGTCTTTACTTTGGCACTTGAACAAGAAAAGAGTTAACAAAAAGCGTTACGGTTGGTTTTCTGATGATTTCCGCTTACAACTGAGTCGTTGCTAGGGAAATGGTACTTCGTCGTTTTTCATCCCACAAAATTCGTTGACCATTCGTTCGAAAGCTCTCGATATATCCAACCATATCATGTTAACTACTGCGAATTGCGTGGCCAACAAGCTGAGTTATGAGCATGGTTATTTGAATAATTGTGTACACACCGGTGATCATTCTCAATAATTGATATTGTGAACATGATCGCAACCGCTTGATAATTTCTGATGATTTCATTGAGCTGGTGTTTCGATGGTTTGATTCACAGCAGGTGATCCGAATATTGCGAGAACGGTTTGATTTGTGAAGCGGTGGTTAAATCATTTTAATAGGTAGTTTCTATACTTTACACTCTAGAAAGCTGTAATTTCGTATGTAGCCTCTTTAGGACATTTACTTGACGATGCCCAGGGTCTGGTCAGATGAGTGGCTCTTAAAGCTAATTTCTATGCTTTACACTCTAGGAAGCTGTAATTTCGTATGTAGCCTCTTTAGGACATTTACTTGAGATGCTGAGGGTCCGGATCAGGTGAGTGGCTCATAGAGCTTGCATACGAGTCTGTAACTAAAGACATAAAATGTCCCAATGTGTTGCAGACTCGTATGCAAGCGTTTCTTTTCCTCATTGTATAAGCCTTCTGGCGTTACAAGGTTGGTTAACTATGTACAAAAATAATAATCACACTTTTCCTTAATAGATTAAAAAGGTTCACTATTTAAAATAATGAACGATAATAATATAATCAATAACGAAATTATGTACTTATATTTTCTATTGATATTCACGAACAACCAATGCGTTACTAGCGAAGTTCAACTCCTTTAGTTTTGGTAGCAGGAAAATCGTTCGCCACTTTTTGGAATGCTCTCATTTTATCACAACATCTCATGATCCCTAAGCCATTGTACTGTCAAGGAAAGTTGATTTATTACGCAAAATTATAAACTAATATTGCCAAGTAACCATAATGAACACTAATAATGTGAAAAGAAGGCACTAGGTACATGGTAGGTATACTATTGAGTAGTAGGCACTATTAAGCAGCAGGTACTAGACGAGGCATAGATCTCTGATCAGCTGATGTGTTCCTAAAGCTGATGATTTTAATCTCTGAAGCTGAAATTATGAGACGATTGAAATTATTGGCTCCTTCCTACTCAGCTGAGTGAGCTAAATTGTCTTCTGCTCATCCTAGGAAGTTGAGATTTGATAGGGAGACTCTCTGGGACACAGAGACGTCTGAAATTATTGGATCTTTATCAATCAGCTGAGTGAGCTAAGTTCTCTTCTGTTACTCCTAGGAAGTTGAAATTTGATAGGGATATTCTCTGGGACACTAAGAGACGATTGCTACTAGGAAAGCAATGCAAAGCTCTTTCCTAATCAGCTGAGTGAGCTAAAATCTCTCCCGTTCATCCTAGGAAGTTGAGATTTGATGGGGAGACTCCTTGGGACATTAGAAGACGATTGAAATGATTGGCTCATTTCTAATCAGCTGAGTGAGCTAAATTCTGTCCTGTTCATCCTAGGAAGTTGAAATTAGATATGGAGACTCTCTGGGACACTAAAAGATGATTGAATTGATTGGGTCTTTTCTGATCAGCTGACTGAGCTAATTTAATTGAGACATTTTTACATGGATATTTATCACCTGTCATCAGTCATTTCGTATCTGTAGCCTGTATTTCGTCACCTGTCATGGTTCATTTAGTATCTGTCATTTGAAATATCTATTGAAAATCAAATAGACATATCCATGCCACGATGTTTTCCGTGTTGAAATTGACATGTTCATTTTATCCTCATGGCGTTACACTTGTGTGACATGATGACATTTCTCGTTGACCTCCTGCTCTAAAATATACCCATGATTAAAATACAAAGGAAATGAAGTAAAATATCTACTTCACCTTCGTCAGTCTGAATGTATGAGTAAAAACAGTATAATCAACTCTGTTCATTGACAAGGGAGTTCCACTATAATTGTACCAGGTTCTTCGTAGATCTTCATGAATAGGAGAGGATTTTGGCTAGATATGTTTACCGTTTGAAATGAAATGAAGTTGTTTCATTGTAAAATCCTTCCGGCGATACGAAGGGAGGGGGAGGGGGGGTTACCCTTTACGCATAATAACCGAATATCTTTGAAGACGTTACAGTATGGTATAACTCCTGTAGTCTTTGTGGTGAGCACTATATCAAATCGGAAAAGTTTTGGTGGCAGAGTGAGTCTTATCACTAGAGGTAGAGGTCGTTCACTATAAGTTGGCGCATTTCTCCAAACCGTCCAGCAAAAGTTTGCGCAGCTAGACTGAAGTTTTCACATCCCCTCTCTTACCAACCTATTACCTGGTACCCCACCCCATCCGAGGTATAAGCTCCCTGGGAAACCCGCACAAAAGACGGGAGGGGTTCAGATGGAGTAGGACTGTAGGTTGGGTGGGGGAAGGGTCCCACTGCGCAGCCCTGCTCTTCGAAGCCCCTCTCGGAGAAACGCACCAAGTTATAGTGAACGACCTCTACCTTATTCATGGTCCAGTAGTTTTGGCGTCGAATCATAGCTCATGGATACAGAGGTCTTCAAGGTCCATTTCGAAAATCAAAGTGTAAGTAGCTCCTTATGGTAGTTAGTGGAAGCCAAATATCCAGATTACAAATAATACAATCAATGGAACATTGCAATACAATTAATGTACAACCTAACAATCAAACTTAAATCTTGAGAATTTGGCCAAAGTTGTTGACACGTCCGTAGATCCGAGTTACGAGATTGTGTCTTATCCGTAAGCATGTTCAAATCAAGTATATATAAAATAATTCAAATACAGTATACTCTCTCTTAACCGGCCCAGCTTTTACAGCCAACCATTAGCGAATTTTTGTAAAAAGAAGAGAAGCTATTGCTTTGGCTCGGAAAATTTCAAAATTTTTGAAACATTTCTTAATTGAAATCTGTTTTGACGCATTCTGAAATGATCCCTGAAGTTTGCGCTTTTTCATATATGTATGTATATATGTGCGTGAGTGTGTTTGGGTTGCTGGGGTAGGGTAACTGTCGGTGTTTTTATCTCTTCGGAGCTCCTTCATATCCCTACCCAAGTCATGGTCATACGTCCCCTCGGGCAACCCGGGCACCCTCTGGGTGAACAGAGAGTGGCAGAATGACCCGCTGGCAATTAGGGGGGAGGCTCATGTCAATGAGTCTCCTGTCCCTTTTAATGTGTCTCCCCATTATGGATCCAAACTACACCGAGCCTCACAACCCCCACGCGCCCATTGGATCACGGGGTTCTAGGGGAGGTGCTCGGGGGCACCCCAGGCAGGGGCGTCGGCCATCCTCTCCCTCTTCTCCTTCCACGTCTTCCTATCCCTCATCCTCTTCCAAAACCCCTGTAAATGCCCACCAGTGTGCCCACTGTGAGAGAGCCTTCAGTTCCAAGCGTGGCCTCAGTGGCCACATCTGGCAGAAGCATCCTATACAGGCCAACGCTACAATTGGTATAGAGCGCGAGCGGCCCAGGTATGCTTCTGAGGATTTGCGACGAATGGCAGCAGAGGAGGCAGAGGCTGTGCGCAATGGGGTACGTCGTATTAATGTATTTTTGCAACAACGTTTTCCCATGCGCACGCTTTCTGCCATCCAATCTCTTCGCCTGAGGCCCCACTATAAGCAGCTTGTCCAGGATGCGATCCTGGCAAATAGGGGTGGGGCATCTCCTACAGGCGTGAAGCTACAGCCTGCCCTGCTGTTCAGCAATCCTCCCCGGGACCTCCGGTCTTCTTGAAGACTGAAGTGTTGAGGCTCGGGGAGCAGGTAGGCTGTATTGATGTTTATGAGAGTGTCTACCTGCAGGACCTGGCAAGGTGGGCTGCTGCGAGGCCTGAAGGCTTGGAGGACGAGGTTGCAGCCTATATAAAGAGGATCTTCCCACAGGTTGAGGAAGCGACCGTGATGGGGCATCAGGGAGCGGTTCATCCTACTATGGTGCCTCGTGGAGGTCGCAGAGCAGCAAAACAAGCAAGAAGGATGGAAAATCAGCGGGTCCAGAAGTTGTGGAGGAAGCATCCGGCTCGTCTGGCTGCGGAGGTACTGGAAGGATCTGGGGATGAGTAAGTTTTGCCCCCTCTCCAGGAGTTTGTGGACTATTGGGAGCCACTCTTGAGTGCTCCCAGCCACAACCCTGGTGAGCCGGTGGTACCCCCAGCTTCAACCAGGGATTCCTTGGGCGGCATCATGTGCACGCCAGTGCTTCACGACGAGGCACACAAGTGCCGTGTCAAGAACTCCACTTCTGCTGGACCTGATGGTGTTTCTGTCCGACGTTGGAACAAGGTACCAAAAACAGTTAAGCTGCTCATCCTCAACCTGCTGCTTCTATCGGAAAGACCCCTGAAAGCGTTGACCCTTGCCCGGACAATTTTCATCACAAAAAAAGGGTTAAGTGGGCCTGAAGGCTACCGTCCGATATCTATATCGTCTGTAGTCTTCTGCCACTTCCAAAAGATTCTGGCATCTCGCCTCCAAGCTGCTGGTGTCTTAGGTGACGTCCAGAGAGCATTTCAGCCAACGGATGGCACAGCGGAGAACCTTTCAGTTCTCCAAACTGTCATTTCCCTGGCCCGTATTAAGAAACGGCAACTCCATCTTGCCGGTCTGGACGTCGCCAAGGCTTTTGACACCGTAAGCCATTTTGCCCTGACCGATTATCTTCGTGGTGTCAGGGCACCTACTTGTTTAATTGAGTATGTTGCTTGCCTGTACCACGATGGCGTGATGGTACTCGAGGCACAAGGTGAGATGTCAGGGGATGTTGTCATCAGGGGGATCCTCTGTCGCCGCTCCTTTTTAACCTGGTCGTGGATACGGCCTTGGGTAAGCTGCCAGCTGAAATAGGGTTTGATCTTGCCCCTGGGGTGCATTGGCATTTGCCGATGATGTAATCCTACTTGCCGAAACCCTCAATGCCTTTACTGAGCAGCTAGCCAGGTGTGGTTTGGTGGTTAACCGAGATAAGTGTGGGTCAGTCTCCTTGGTCCCGTTGGGTTGCCAGCATCAGTTGAAGGTGGTGGATAAGGAGTGTTTTGTCATAGGACAGTCACCCATCCCCACCCGATCCGTGCTGGAAGTTTGGCGGTACCTTGGAGTTGACTTCATGGGTGTGGCCACCATTGCTGCAAGCCGTGTGGACCTTGGTGGAGCACTTGCTCGTATCACCAAGGCTCCATTGAAGCCACAGCAGAAGCTGCGCCTCCTTCGCACGTACTTGCTGCCAAAGCTTACCTATGGGCTAATCTTTGGTAGGTTTACTGCGGGGAAGCTGCTAGAGTTAGATCGTGAAGTGCGCTCTGCTGTGCGCTCTTGGCTAGGCTTTCCACCAGGTGTCCCAAGTGCCTACATCCACGCACCGGTCAAGGCCGGTGGGCTCGGTATTGTCTCTCTCTCAGCCAGCATTCCATCTTTACCCCGTCAGCGCCTGCTTGCCCTTAGGGGCTCGAGCTGGGAGGTCGCCCGCACTGCTGCTGACCTGGACTTTGTCAGGCAGCAGTTGTTGTGGTGTGACTGAGCAACACCAACTGCTCCTAAACCCAGCTCATCTGCTGAGTTCGCTGCTGCACTACATGAGTCAGTAGATGCTCTGAATCCCCCATTTCTTCCCAGTGGGTGGAATGGGCTTCAGAGGGCATTGGGGCCCGCGACTACTGCCGTTTTCATGCCATCCGGGTGGCTACACTAGCCACCTCGGTGAGGTGTCCATGGAGTAGTTGTGGGACAGTGGACACCCTTTGCCGTGTCTATCGGGGTAAAAATGAGAATCTGTATCATGTAGTGCATCAGTGTCCTCGTACTCACGGTGGCCGCATTCTCCGTCACGATGCAGTAGCCAAGCAGATAGCAGGGGCTTTGTCATCCAGCGGTTGGGCTGTTGGGAGGGAGAGACTATATCACATGCCGAGTGACCGGGGCAAGAAGCCAGATATTGTTGCCGTCAAGCCCGTTGGGTCTGCCATAATCCTGGATGTCCAGGTTGTCAGTAGCAGCGTGAGCATGGAGCAGACCTGGCGGGCTAAAATAAATAAGTACAATATAAATGACGTGCGACAAGCAATTTCTGAGCTAAAAGGAGTGGCGACCAATAATATCAAGGTCATGGCTGCAACTGTGTCATGGCGTGGGGTGTGGTGCGGGAAAAGCGCCACAGAGTTACTCGAGTTGGGCATCTCAGCAGGAGTACTCCATGGTATCACCACCCGCGTCCTGAGGGTTTCTTACTTGAACTGGTGGTCATTTTATAGGGGCACTTCCTTTCGTCCCATTCTTCCTCCTCGTCCTGCAACTTCCCTTATCCCTAGAGCCGGCGTCGGGTAAACCTGGGCGTCCTCCCCACTTTTTTATTTTCTTTGTTTATTTTTCAATTTAATGGTGTGCCCCCTCCGCCTTTGAGGGGAGTTTTGTAATAAAAAAGTATGTGTGTGTGTGTGTATGTGTCATTCCAGGAGATAACTCTCCTTAGGATTGAGATTAAATTCTAGTTCTTGTTCCAAAAATTCAAGCTTTCCAAACGAAAGGATGAGGTCGTTGGCCAACACTTTTTGAGCACATTAAATAGGTCAACTTTAAAATATCACTAAAAATCGCTAAAAACGGCCAAAAATATATTGTTGAATTTATTTTTTAATCAAAACTTTAGTGACAAAAGTTAATCAACAACAAACTGAGGCCACTATAAAATGTACGCAAAAAATATGCAGAAAAATGTTCTTGAATTTCATTATCATTTGCTAAAAAATTGATTATAAAACTGAAAAAATGTTGAAAATCCAATATCTGAATCGTAGAATATTATTTAGTACGAGTTTATTTGCCACATTTGGTGGTTAACAATTTTTTGATCTCAAAGGGCTCAAATTTCAAATCAAAGTAACATAATATAATACTGTAATGTATAAAAATTCGCTCATACGATCATGCTGCATGACTGGAACTTTATTAATTTTCCTCTTGACAGCCTTCACTCTCCACGACCTTCATGTAAGATTAGAAGGAGAAAACACTAACCCTCTTTCCTTGTCGGCGTATCTCGACACTGCAAAGCCTTCCCACAAGGGAAAGAACATCTCTCGCTCTTCTTTTTTTTTCTATGAATCATGCTGGTAAATCAAAAATGGAAGAACCAAGGTTGTTCACCACATTCTACGAGTCACTCGTTTAGTCACTTTCTATGAATGGCTTTTGCTCTACACTACTCAGTGGAGGCAAACATTCTCGGAACTCAAAGCAAATTGGATCAACCGACAAAATGACAACAAGAGAGAGTCTACTTCAACATCATCCTGTAGCCAACAAAGAGGGAGAGAGGGAAAGAGAAAGGAAAAAATTATAAAATAATAAAAAAAGATAAAATTAGCTCTGACATGTGAACCAATTATGTACCCCATTTACTTGGCCGGGGTGTCCTGGTCAAAGCCGAACCCGACCCTCCATCGTGGCCTCTCTAGGGTGCCCACCCTTAGACACGATTTATTAATTGAACCACAGGATTAAATCGCCAGGCGAGAAGGCCCCCAGGCCGATTTTGAGCCCCCAAGCCAAAACCTTAACTGCCACTATAACTCAGGTAATTAAAAAATGTACATAACCCCTCTTACATGAGGGGGCATATGTATATCCTAGTGAAGTTCATTCATAATTATGTCAGGAGCACTAGAGGATGTTTTAAGCCTACCCATTACCCTGCCCTTTATCATAGACGTGCCTGGGGACTCTCTAAACTAATGAGCACGCATATGGCCTGGACAGTGCTGCCAATATTGCTGGGCGAAATACCGGTTGCTACAACCTCCCTTCAGGCGCCCGTCCCGCTATTTTTTTTGAATTCCTTTGAAACCAGCTCTGTCCGACACGTGGCTAAGGGCCACTAAATCGAACCTGGAACACCCAGAAAACCCTCTAGCGCCCGAAGTATAATCTCTATTTCTTATTGCAGTTTTTTACACCCATCGTCATCCTCCTCTCTTGCCTACTGCGTTCCACTTCCAAACTTGTGCAGTGCAAGGTAATATGATTCTATGTTTACAGAACAGACATCAATAATGATCACAACTGTTCGTCTCTGAGATCGAACTGATGAAGATAAGCAACATTCTTTCCATGACCAGAGAGTACTTTTGTCACTTTCCATGTTATGGGTAACTCTGTCCGCAACCTTGTTTGCACCAGTTAGGAAAATCTCCGCATTAGGCCTCCATTGTGTGTTACTCTCCACCGGTCCTCCCATGCCAAGCTCCACCGATGACCAATCTGCTTGATGTAGCTTTAAGGTGCGAGACTGAAAGCTATTCCATTGCCATTGGTTTTAGTTTCCTTTGCTAGTCGATCAGCATTTATTTCCCTGATGAGCCGTAACCAAGCAAAGGGAAATGCATCTCGAATCGTGATTCCTTAGGTGCCAAAAACATTCTCTATCTTTCTGGATTGTTTCTTGTTTTGGATGGTGTCCAATGAAATCCAGCTAAGTCCAGATTAATGATGCATGACTCTAGATGGGAGTCCCAACTGTGATCGACATCAGTCACAGTTGCCTGATTCTTGGAAAACCACATAGTGAGTGCATACTTTTTGTAGTAGAGTATTTATCGGTAATTGGATGAGTAGTTATCAGACAAAAGCGCAGCCAGTATAAACATCCATCCAGCTTCCAGTATCCGTTGCTATCTGAAACTCTGGAGGATCCAGAACTCCATCATCGCTCAAACCAATACAATGTGATGAATGAGGTTTTGATTCTTGTGGCAGATGACAGTCCATGGCATAAAAGAACCAACTTACAAGCAAGTCTTCAAAAAGTGACACCCAGCTAGCTCACTCAGCTTGATATCAATGGGAACCACAGCATCCAACTAGCTCACTGCTTCTTGTAAAATTGTCTTAAAAGTTCGTATAATCCTCAAATTAATTTTACATTGTAAAAAACGCAGTTTCTCGACCAAATATTATGTGTTCAAAATTTCTTCCCACACTGAAACTGCATAGGACTAAATCGTAAGAATTGCTCCTTCATAGATAGATAGTCTTGAAAGTCTTGTATCAAAGAGTCCAATAAGTTTTTGCAGAGCCTGACAGAGAATGAATTAGCTGGCTTGCACGTCCGCAGATGTACCTCACATGATTTGACCAAGTCAGCCATTGGTTGAAAACGAACCCAGTATCACGCAGCTCCTACCTCATCCAGCCCACTTCCCCAAAAATACACCCCCAAGGCATCCAATGACTGCCACCTTCTGGTAAATTATAGAATCTTACTCTTGCAGGAATTGAATATCAGCTTATTCTCAACAGTCCATTTCTCAACCTGGTACAATGGCTTATTAGCTGTAATCTGCCGCTGCAACTCATGTGGCTCACTGATAAGCAGCGGCAGAATAGTATCGTACATCAAGTTCCAAAATGTTGGCCCACAGCAGGAATACTGTGGGCAGAGTCACACTACGATCTCTCAATGTTGAAAGTATGAAATGACGATCAGCAAAGTATTCCTTTGATCGGCCATATAGATACCATGGACATCCACTCCCTCGAAGATGGAACCTCCCTCAAGGCCGGATTAAATGCTCCTTCTACGTCCAATGAGATAATCATTAAGATCCTCTTTTTCTTCAACGTGCAAGCCTCGATGTGATTCTGCATGATTCTGCATCTGGTACTTATCTGGAACCGAAAACTGTATTGCTTCTCAGAAAGACATAGTATCCCATTTGTCTCCGAGAAGTAGAAATCTGGAGTACCTATTAATAAATTTTTCAGCAGTTTTCCCATCAATGGCAACAAAGTAACGGGCCTGCATTTGGTGGTGTCATCAAATTTTCTTTTGTTCTGCTTAGTTCAGCAGTATAACGCAGCCCTTCACCTTATTTTGGGGAAAATTCCACTGTTGAGGCATCGATTGCATGAAGCACAAAACGAGATCGGAATCAGTTCAAATAAGCGTTTCAAAATAGTCTTTGTGAAACAACTGTCTGGTCTTGCAATTTCTATAGTATGGAGACCAACTCAAGGGTGAAGGCACATCAGCGTACTAAAGAGAAGTATCTAGGCACTCAAGTTGTTAAGGTCCCTTGCTGAGCGCTTGACGAAGCATGTCTTCGTAGCATTGTTTGTGACTGTATCAATATGATGAGTAAAATTGAAGTGGGCGTCAAAGAAAACATTTTTCCATTTCAATAGGCAGCTTTCGTGTGTTAGAATTTTTCATTTTTGTCCTGCGATTCGGGTTCTATACCCTTGAAAACACCGGACGGCGAAGTGTCCTGACTCCAAATGGTTTAGACAAAAAGCCGATAGAAATTTGAGTCATAATATGGTCGGTGCCGAGGTTCCCCTCAGGCGGACAGGGGTATAATGTCGTTCCCCTATGACGTCATTCACCTTTCTTTATACTGCTGTTTTTTTGTTTTTCACTTCCTGTCATGCAATACTGATCCATTTCGCACCTTTTTGGAAAGCTCTTGGCAGGATCTTTCAGCTGAAGGAATAAAATAGGGGAAAGTTTTGTTCACTTGAATTTATATTACATCAGAGAACTCACGTTTGGTGTAACCAGACTAGGTACACCCCCTCCCATCTATTTCACGATTTGTGTTTCCTTTTGCTCTTTTGGCCAAATCAGAATGTCTACATTGACATTCAAGTTTTACGTCCTGTTTTTCACTCAAAAATCAGTCATGGCCTCGTTAAGGTGAATGTCTTAGGCAAAATGATGGTCTTTTAAATGCCATTCTTCATCAGTGTATCAACTGGAACACTCTGGACTGAGACTGAGCGCAGTATTGGAGGCTAAAGCCAATTTGGTGGAGATGAGACTTCATGCCCCGTATAACCTGAATGTGTGCATTCAAACACAAAGGTTGCTTGGGGGATGCAAGTTCAGCAATACTCACCTTGTGTATTTGAATTTCATTATTTATTCTCCATTGTTATGTTGAATCGAGACATGAACCTGATCAAGGGTGTCTTACTTGTTCTAGTGATGAACTCCGTTCAATTGTGGGACTGCGTACTGCTGCACGATTGCTTAGAGAATTCTTTTGGGATTTTCATTGATCTTCCTTGTGCATCTCCCGCCTTTTAGATTTGACGGATTCTAACAGAAGATTGTCCGTTTTATTCAGGTGTGGTATTCCAAATTATTGTATTCGTTTTGGTTTCGTCTAGATTTGGCTCTATTCATTACGTTGTGTCAGCCTATTCTCCTTTTTTTAAATTCGCAATGTAATATACTGGCTGTGACAAATTAAATAATTTTGTACCCAAAATTGTTGATTATCTTTTATTTTTCAATTAATTTTTCGACCTTAATTTAAAAAAAAAACCTAGTGTTTATAAAAGTTGTCAGATTTCATGAGAACACTATAACCTGGTGACAGCTACGGATTCAACTTTATGGTATAACTAGATGAGAATGACAAACTTTCTTCCAAATATCACCTTTTCTCTAATGCTCACTTTCTTTAATGCTTTTTCCTGCTTAAAAAACCTCAAAAATAAAAACAACAATCGATTAAGTAAACTAGCTTTGTTATATTTTGTTTAAAAATTGCTCGAAGCCAACTCTTTCTTTGTACGACTGGAGATTTGTGTTATACTCGTAATTTGGTTTTATAAGTAGGTACCTGTAATAATGAACCGTTTTAACCAGCCAAGAAGAAAAAACTCTCCTCTGTGACGTAGCTTCTAAAAATCGGGAAGAAAATTAATTTTTTTATTTTATATATTAATTTACGGTTTCTTCAACCTCAATATAAACTTAGCTAGGTTTATATGTAATATAAACTCTTCAATATAAACTCTCCCCGATTTTATTCTATTCTATTCTATTTTATTTTATTCTAAGAAAATTGTTGACTGAAAATACACCCTTTAAATAAATAAATATATAGTCTTATTTAATGATTATTAAATTTTCACCCCATCGTCATTTGCGCTGAATCTTCCACTCGCCTTTATCAACTATACTTATATTAATTGCAGCAATTGAAGGGCGTCAACAATTGAGGTTATATTGCTGCTAATCTTACATTTGTGAAATCACACAATTGTGCCTACAAATTAATAGAAAACCAGACCCTTTGGTGCCTTCTACTGACGTGCCGCTACGGGTTTTCTGGAGCTGGGAGTGAAAACCCGCGAATTTACAAGGAGCGAAACACCACACTCCTAGGGGACGGACGGAAGTGAATCCCTGGGTTTTTTCGGCGCTGGGAGTGAAACCCCTAACCCCCCAGCGAGAAGATAGGCTTGATCTCTTGAAGAGTCATCAGTGTGGGAGGAAGACTACCATGAATTCTTAAGAGGTCATATCTTACGGAATGGGGTAAAATGAAAATTATTTAGCAAAAGTATGTTACGCTCCAGGAAAATAACTCTCACAGTCGAACAGGTTTGGTCACCCTGGCCTCATAGCTCTGATCGTTAGAGTGTCGTGACTGCGGGGAAATTTCCCGTAGTTGTGACGACGCGAGTTCGAACTCCTGTCGAGGTATCAAATATTTTTAGCCCGTTACAGTGGCGCAGTCGAAATAGGACCCGAAATCATACGAAACAATAATTAATTAAATCCCTCTCGAGCCAAAAGACTGTAAACATCACATTTCCTGTTGTTATGCCTTTCATTTCCTCACTCACTTAAGTCAAAACACACCGTGACAATGACCTCGCTCGACTGGTGACTTGTTCCAGCGAGCATCTGCTGAGCCAGCGGCCTGCAGTTTCACTCCGTCATTCGTCCGACCTCAAACCAGCCGAGATGGCAGGTATTTGACTCCGGGGAAATGTGTTAGGTCACCCTGGCCTCATAGCTCTGATCGTTAGAGTGTCGCAACTCCGAGGAATTTCCCGTAATTTCTCGTAGTTGTGACGACGCGAGTTCGAACTCCTGTCGAGGTGTCAAATATTTTTGGGCAGTTACAAGTACAATATATTTCAAGGGGTGCTGGATCCAGTGAGCTAGCCAAAACAGGGGGGAAATCGGTGTACATGTTCCAAATCGTAAACTAAACATACTATGGTGTTCAGGGGATAATGTCAAAAAGTTCCAGTCATGCAGCATGATCGAATGAGCAAATTTTCTTAAATCACCTATTGTGTTAAATGTTGAATTGTATTGAAATTTGAATAATTTCAGTAGGAATGAATTGGTAAAAACCAATTTTATGGCAAAAAAAACTCTTACTAATCAAAATTTGGTAACTCAGAAAAATATTTTGGATTTTTAGGTTTTTTTTTTTTTTGAGTTTTTATAGATTGTTTTTAGCAATTATTAATGCAATTCAAGTACGTTTTTCAGCATAATTTTGTGCAACAATTTTTTAATGTCCTAGTTAATTGTTTGGGTTGGAGACAGCGCTAATGTCGTTTTAAGTAAATTGTCCCTTTAGTATACTTCAGAACGGAACAATGATGATTTCCCATCCTGAATTATTGTTCCCGAATATTCCCGATTGACATTCCGATCTGAACTCCTGCAAGTGTAGTGAAAGTGATATATTCAACGTCAAATTCGCTGAGTAACCTTTTTATCATGTAAACACTGCATTACTACTAGCGCCCTTGCCTTCTCTCGTCTTATGGATGATCAAGGAAGATTCATTCTGTTAATGTGTTCCGTCTAGTTAGTTAGTCTCCCCCTATTACCGCCAGTTATTTGTTCAATAAAAAGTTATTGAATGTTGGATCCCGTAAAAACTTATTGTTTTATTTTCCGTTCATTAATAGTTGATCATTTGGTTTAGACTGAAATATTGCTAAAAACGCTGCAAATTATTTAACAAAGGTTTATTATTTTTTCAATTGAGTTTGATGGTAGTTTTGGCTGGCTTGCGTACGTCATAAGGTCTGTCCAGACTCCTCGGCGTGTCCTATTCCGAGTTGCCACAACCTATACTTCTATAATTGTATACGCATGTTTATATTTCTCGATTTGAGCTCCTATCTATTAAAATAGTTATTGCCTTAATAATATCATTATCTAAGTACGTACGAAAAGTCGAGAGGATATGTTATTAAATATGCGTAGGAAAAGCATTGGTATTAACACACAAATATGACCTAGAAAAAAACATATATTC
Organism: Adelphocoris suturalis; assembly: GCA_030762985.1. Classification (NCBI taxonomy): domain Eukaryota; kingdom Metazoa; phylum Arthropoda; class Insecta; order Hemiptera; family Miridae; genus Adelphocoris; species Adelphocoris suturalis. The sequence goes on along the minus strand of CM061043.1, from coordinate 127,226,568 downwards.
ATGCCACGAAGGAACGCTGTACCCACCTCATGGTGCCGCGGTGTATTATATGGGTATAACACGTAAAAGTAATAAATATCCATTCTCCTACACCCCTCTGCTACGCCCCTGGTCACTCCAGCCACCACAAGGTGCCGCGGCGCCTCCTCTCACTCCACCCCCCACTCACCCCCCTCACCACCCACCGTGACCCCGTGCCAGGCGTGCGTGCGTAAGTCTAACACTCTAAGCCTCGAAAAAGACACTTTTTCGCTCGTTTTTGACCCATAGAATCTATGCGAGTAAAGCGATCGGGATGGTTAAACGTTAGGACCAACTAGACCCCAAATGGAGTCTATGTGCGAAAGAACGGGTTTTTAAAGTAAATTCTTAGGCCTTTTATGGCCCGAACGGCGGACGGACATTTCAAATTTGGATTCTACGCACCTTGAAACGTAAAGTGACAAAGTTTGAGGGGGGGTTATAAAATTTTTTTGCTACACGATCACATAGGCTCATTATTGGAAATAATAAACCAAAATGGTAAGTTCGACGGTTTTTGGCCGTTTTTAGTGATTTTTTGAGTAAATTTTTTGAAATTTGACCAATTTAATGTTCTAAAAAAATTGTTGGCCAACGAACTCATCCTTTTGTTTGGAAAGCTTGATTTTTTGGCGCAAGAACGGGATTTTTTTATCAATCCTAAGGGGAGTTATCGTCTGGAATGACACATGTATTTATATATGAAAAGCGCAAACTTTAGGAATCGTTTCAGAATGCCTCAAAACGGACTTCGATAAAGACGTTTTTCAAAAATTTTGATTTTAAAATTTTCCGAGTCGTTGCAATAGCTTTATTTTCTATGAAAATTCGCTAAAAGCTGAGTTAACTACCCGTTTTTTCACCTATAACGTTCACACGTAATAAATGATTTTGAATATTTTTCGTGCTGAATCACGTAGTTGATGTTCATAATGTCATTAGGCTTCATCGTCGTAACGTCGAAAATTGAAATTTAAGTAGCGCTCTATGCAGTAATTGGTGAAAGCCAAAACAGTTCAGGTTACGTTCTAACCAGGTTATAAATAGTTATAAAAATTATTTTTAAAACAATAAATACAGAACCCAGCCATCTTTAAACTTGAAACTCGAAAGTTTGAACAACTTTTTGACTCGTCAAGTGATCTGAATAACGAGAATGACAATCGTATCTTATTGACAGCAGTGTTCGGTAAGCAGCTGATAGGTTCGTTCCTTTTCTTCGATGATTCAACATCAAAACTTGACTTTTGAAGTCTTCGGCCCTTTGAGTGTAAATAATTTATACTTTTTATTTATATTCAAAGCTTCAGCGCGCCTAAATCTAATTGCCGTGAAGAACTCGGTAGGTACCCATCAAAATTCGAGATATGGATGATTCGACCTCGAAACAATTTTACCATGAATACCTCCATTGTGCTTAAAAAATAAAAGGGCTTTACAATTTGAAGAAGAAAAAGGTACCATTTCACGTTTCATACATCAATCCTATGAAGCTTAATTCCTATAGTTTCCATCCGATTTCGATGAAATTTTCGGGTTAGGCTGCAGATGGCTCACCATCAGTTTCATGGTGTTCAAATCAATTCATCAATCTGTGCATGTCCAAAAGAAAAATCCTTTAAGCGTCAATTTCCTCTCTGCCTAGTCGTTTGATCTCTCAAATTCGGAGGGTAGATGGGAAATGGTTATTTGATTATCCCATATAGGTATATGAGTCCCTTCACGATCATATCATTAGTGAACCTCGGAATCCTTTTAACAAGCACAATTAACGATGCTCATCCGATTTTGATAAAATTTTCAGAGATTGTACGGTTTAGACTGTAGGTGGTCCCCAATATTAACTTAGTCCGGCCCGACCGATCCTCTGGTAGCTTTTGAGCCTGCGGAAATGTAGTGGCTTACTATATCAAGCATAATTTTATCGTGCCCTAATTTGACTAGTTTTGAAATTTTATGCTCCATCTTGATATACAGTTTCCCCTAACCATATTGTTGTAAACTACATTTCAAGATGGTTGCTTCAACAATAAACCATAATTCAAGCAACTATGGGGGCATGTTCCTCGATCATGTACGGATGTGCAGAGCATGAGGGAGCTTCCATTCGTCCAAGCTCACTCTTGCCTATCATTCTATCCAACTTAATTCTACTTTCTTTCATCAAACCTCTTAAGCCAATTTCACATGGAGCGGTATGTTCGGAGACTGAAAGACGGAACGCAATGTGATTGGCTGTTGGGACAACAGTTGAGGATGGTGGCCGCCATGTTGCCGGAATGGGCGGTCGGCGGTAGAAATTTGTATACCGTTGCCGCGTTCCGTCGAGCGTTGCGCAAGCTCATTGGACAGGAATGTTGATAACAGCAAATAGAGGTTTCAGATCAGAGAGGGTTTCAGTAGGAAGGCTATGATTCCGTTTAGCGAGGTACCGCTATGTGAACACCCTGCCACATTCCGCCACCCCCTCCACTGGGTTTTCCGGCCTTCCGTCTTTCCAGTTGTTACGCTCATACCGCTCCATGTGAAACCGGCTTTAGGGTGGGTTTCACCATCTCGAGTTAGTGTTTGGGTTACTGATAACGTAGAGATGGCATCATGAAATGCATTTCTCCACTCCGAGATAATCGTGACCCCTGGGTTAGTGACTCCGTTAGCTCCCAGATTTTATACTCAACTTTATCCAGGTATTAAGTGCTAACTCCAAAAGTGACCACAGTCGTCTTGGTTTAAGAGATTGCTGTGTTTGATTACAATTCTTGTGTTTATTCTTGATTGTTCATTTTGTGCGATAATTTAAAATGGCTTATGTATTTCAATTCAACATCTGTGATAACGACGATTGCTTGATTTCGAAGGTTCATTGTAAACTAGTGGGTTGGCCCACCAGAAGCCTCACGCAACTTTTTGTGGGAACATTATAAGCAAGTATTGGCAGGAAGTATCCAATATTTCCCAATATCAAATGCTTGGAAAGGTAGATGTAAGATAGGACATCAAACATGTAAGATAGGAGTAAAAACTAATGTTCCGCATCCGTGTCACATTATTTTCCCTGTCATTCTGAATGTCTAGATATAAAAGCCCAACAGCTGTTAGAAATCCATAAACAAAAGGCTTGAGTAAGTACTAACACATACGATCGAATTCAGTAAGGAAAAGTGCAACTTGTGTTTGGGCTTCATCGACTCATTCCCAATTGATGCGTGTAAGTGATATGGATAGTTTGGTGGCCTGGATGCTCACAAGCAAGTGTTACGCTCCAGGAAAATAACTCTCACAGTCGAAGAGGTTTGATAACCCTGGCCTCATAGCTCTGATCGTTAGAGTGTCGCAACTTTGGGAAATTGCTCGTAGTTGTGATGACGCGAGTTCGAACTCCTGTCGAGGTATCAAATATTTTTGGGCAGTAACAGTGGCGCAGTCGAAATAGGACCCAAAATCATACGAAACAATAATTAACTAAATCCCTCTCGAGCCAAAAGACTGTACACATCACATTTCCTGTCGTTATGCCTTTCACTTCCTTGCTCAGTTGAGTAAAAACACACCATGACAATGACCTCGCTCAACTGCTGACTTGTTTCAGCGAGCATCTGCTGAGCCAGCGGCCTGCAGTTTCACTTCGTCATTCGTCCGACCCCAAACCAGCCGAGACGGCTGGTATTTGACTCCGGGGAAATGTTTCCCCGTTGTGATGACGCGAGTCCGAACTCCTGTCGAGGTATCAAATGTTTTTGGGCCGTTACACAAGTTTCTCAAAAATTAAAAACATCATAAATCAATCCTTTTAGCAAAATGCACCCAGATCAGTGGAACATATGGATTAGAATTATGTGGAATTTCTGTGGAGTTTTGTGGTCTGGATACTCACAAACTTGCATCTCAAGAATCTAAATTTAAAAAAATCCTAAAATGTAAATTAGTAGGACTACAATAGATCAGAATGATGTTTATGATTCGGTCATCCTACCTTAAAATCGTCGCGCTTATCAATACATTCTGATCGCACTGAGCCTATTCGATTGGTATATTTAACTGTAATTAACCTGGGTTTCCAATGATTAGTGCTTATTGGCTTCACCGATATTTCATTCATGTAGTGTATTTTCTATTATGGGTTTCTTCCTCTAAATTTGAACAGCTGTAGGCTGGAAAGTATTTGTCCTGCAAGAAGAATTAGTGGAAGATAATTTGTTAGAAATTTGATTCTCTACATGTCATGTCCCAAATAATATCCTTGAGAAACTTAAGTTTAGAAGTAATAGGCTAAATACTGAAAAATGGTGTGGCGTTCACGCCATGTTAATGGTCCTGGCTCCACAGTGTCGTTCTGAGCGGCACTAAAAACAATACATCGAATTTTGGAGATATGAGGAGTATACCATTAAAATCTCAAGTCGATAGGTCCAAAATTGCGGCCTTCATCGCATCCCAAACGATCGGACAAAAACTCTAGTGCAGATCAAGTCACATGGGCAGTAAGTACGTCTACGCCATATTTTCTATCACTTCTTCCGTCTTCATCATAACCTCAATCAACAACTCCTTCCCCTCCTTCGTAAAATTCAGCTGTATTTTACTCATTCCATCTTTCTCCATAGAACACCAAACTTGAAACCTTATGTCACAGCACTGTTCCAAACCGAAACAAATCACCTAAATATTAAAACTTATCAGCTTTATCAGCGGGAAAACATGTCTAGGGACACTAACCTCGAGGCTGAGCAACTACTAACTAACTCCCACCTTAAAGTGCATGGTTAAACACAAACGATCGGAGATAGCTTAATTCTCTCAACTCCAAAAGTTTGTTATCTCCAATTTTAGCTCTTAGATGGTGAAACCCACCCTTAGAGTGCACAGTGATGTATCCTTTCACCGAACTCCTTTTCCAAAAAGCCTATTCAATAGAGCGTACAGTGAAGTGACATCCCTTCACCAAACTATTATTTCCTTTACTGAGAGTGAATGTGGTATCGCTCCACTAAACTTGAAGTACTTACCCATCTCGGTCTATATAAAATGATATCGCTTCGCCGGGCTGATCCTTCACAAAACCTACCTCACCTCTCTACTTTCTAAGTTAGGGTATCAAGTAATTCGAAAGTCAATTCACACATAAATTCACACGTTCACCCGCTATGAAATATTTTAATAATTATTTTTAAAAACACGCAGTTTGCGTAAGCAGAACCAACTTTTCGAATGGAGATAGGTAAAATATTAGTAGGTGAAAAGCCAATACGCCAATGTCAAGTTTTACTGAACAAATTTCGGTGATTATTTGTCGCTAGGTGAGCCATGGGTAATAGTAATTGTAACTCAATCACTGGAAAATTTGTTTACAAAATGCTTTCCTATTTACGTGCCGCTGGTTTGCAGAGCCTAGAGAGGCTACCTACCTATCAAATTTCGTTGTAATCAGACAGACGACATAACTTTTTAGCACACTCAGCTGATCAGATGGAGCCTGAAAGGTCATTCGTCTCTTGTTGTCCCAGAGAGGCTCCTTATCAATTTGCAACGTCCTACGGTGAACAGGAGAGATTTTAGATCACTCAGCTGAGGATAGCGCCCCTCACTTTACTTGTCTCTTGTTGTCCCAGAGAGGCTCCCTATCAAACTTCGACGTACTACGGTGAATAGGAGAGATTGGAGCACGATTTCGCCATCATCATGATTGATATTACGGCTCGTGGTCAGCTGATCCTCTCCAAAGTCAGCGTGGCAGCGTGCTTCCGACATGGTAATACAACATATCGAAATTTGGTCCAAATCGGACCAGCGGTTTCAGAGGAGTAGTGAGCACAAAATGTTGTCCATAAATAAATAAATTATATATATATATATATACCTCTATATTAGGGATGAGTCGATTCCCGATACCGATTCTCGATACCACCGATTCTTAGGCATTGGTATCGGTATCGAGAATCGATCGCCTTAAGCCGATACCGATACCGCCCGGTGATGGGCGTTTTATTACACTACGGTACTATTGCAACCATCTAACAACGAAGATGGTTGTACCGTGCAACCGTTGTGTGAAGTTAGCAGTTGCGAAACATGAATTGTCCAAAACACAACTTACAATTATTATAACTTTGTTTACAAGTAGATTTGTGTTATTTTGTTTGTGACAACAGAAGCATTAGACAAAGCTATGTTTTCCAAGTATAAAAGCCTAGAGCCAGTCTTATTTGGAAATACCTTACAGTTACCGACGAAAAACTAAAAAACCAAGTCAGTCTGCTTAACTTGTTTTATTCAGAAAGAAATCAATCCTAGGCAATAAAAGTTGCCTATTAATTGATACTTGATAGATAACAAAAAAATCATATATTGGGATCAATATATGATCAACTCAACAAAAATCAAAAAAACAATGACAATATATTGGGATCAATTTTTTGTAAGTGTAAGTTATATGTTGTAAAAAAAAATTGAATATATTACTAGTTCAAGAGGAATTTTTGTTTTTCAATTTTCACCCACCTAGTTAGGTATTATGCGACGATGGTATCGGTATCGGGAATCGATTTTTTAGGTATCGGTATCGGGAATCGATAAATTTTGGTATCGACTCATCTCTACTTTATATATATATATATATATATATATATATATATATATATATATATATATATATATATATATATAGGTATTACAGAAGGTTGGAAAAGATAGGAAACACTTAAATAAACTTACAAAATTGAGAGAATATTTCGCTGTGTCAGCGTCGTCAGCTCTAGAAGTCAGACTAGAGTCGTCAGACTAGAGCTGACTACGCTGACACAGCGAAATATTCTCTCAATTTTGTAAGTTTATTTAAGTGTTTCCTATCTTTTCCAACCTTCTGTAATATCAAAATAATATTGCACGCGAGTGTTTTCATATCAAAACTATATATATATATATACATATATAAATATGTATATATATATATATATATATATATATATATATATATATATATATATATATATATAAAGAAATCTGAAAATGAATTACTATTGTAAACGTGTTCTAAACCCTCTGAAACGCAAAGAAAATGCATCCCCACCCCCAAATCCCGCCGTGCCAACGGTTGTAGTACCCTGTTCTACAAAAAAATTGGGTACGTAAAATTTCAAAGACAGCATCGTCCATACACGTGGAAACATATAAAAGGATACGAGGAAACTACGGGCTACATCCAACTTGGCAGACGTCTTTTGCGGCCTTGAAGGTTAATATGAAATGTATAAAATAAATAATATGAAATATCAAGTGAAAGTAAGTGGGCACACGAGACAAATCTTTTCTAATACGTTGTGCGGGTAGACAGGGTGTTCAAAGCCACCGCAAATATGTAGGTACTAAGTAAAAAATAATTTTTTCCAGCGGACATGTTCTGTTTAGTACTATGTGACACCGTTTCGCTAATTTTGGTTTATTATTTTCATTAATGAACCTTTGTAATCGACCGAGAAGATAATTTTTTCAACAACCTCTCAAAATTTGTTGGTTTTCGTTTCTCGATGCTTAGAATCCAAAAATCGAATTAAAAATCCGTACCTCCGCTCACTGTCCGAGGCTTTCTCCGAAACTATTGTACCCGAAATTTTTTTGTTGGTGTGTTGGCAGTCCTGAATAGATATTTATGAGCTGTTTGAGGTCGGGTTCTCTTTGTCTGTTTCTTGGCTATTTTGTGGCATGAAGTTGGGCTCATAAAAGTAAGTATTTCTAGGATTTTTCAAATTATGAATGTTGTATCATAATATCCGCACTTTTGAAGTACAGCAAATGTAGATTCATTTGTTATTAAACGTCAGTCCGAGGGTGACGAGACTCTCAGGGCCGATTACTGTGGATAAATACTTTCAAAAGCCGAAGCCATCACCCCCGTTCGTGCATGGTTGCTTTTTCATAATTTTGTAAACAAAAACTCCATATGTCGGGGTGACTTGGAAACCCCGATCCAAGTTACCCCAACATTCTGATTCATTATTTTTCAGCCAAATAGTGCATTTTGTGTAGTCGTAGGTTACTAATTGGTAAAAAAGAAAAAAATTTTCAGGCATTATGAGGACATACAAAAAGAAAGTGGGGGGGGGGGGGTATATGGATTATGACATTGTAGACATGCAAGTAGATTGTACGGGATAGCTGTATCCACATTATCACGCAAAGTGCGTAATTTGAACCCCAAAAAATATGGGGGCCAATGTATTTTATCAATAAAAGAAGAGAATTACATCTGCAAAAATTTGGATATCACATGTGAGTGGGGTTTTCCATTAACATCTATGCACGTCAGAGGGGTTGTGCAGCAATATTTGAATGTGAAAGGTGTTAAAATACATTAATTCAAAGAAGTCTGAATTTTTTTCATCCAACTTCTGTGATAATTGGTGGATTTTGTGATTTTATAATAGAAAACCTTTTTTTTTAAATGGAATTTCTGTTACAACCTTTTTAAAAAATCGTAACAGAGTTCTAAGACGCCCCTGGAGTATGCACAAATGAAAAATGAGGCGTTTGGAATGTGGTTTAAAAAAATTAAAAATACAAAGGGAGCAAATAAAACAATTTCAAAAGGTGGGTTCAGTAGAAGAAGTAGCGTAACATGTCTCAAAACCTAAGTTATCATTTTATTGTTGATTTTTGACATATTTACAACTTGTTGAAGTTCGAGGTTGTACCAAGTCACCCCACTTGACGGTACCAAACTTTATTAAATTTGTCCTAAAAAATAAATAAGGTACAGAGGCCCAATTATCAGCTGAGGGGTCTCTGAGGCTGATTTCTTTCGTTTTCGACATTTTCTTAAAAGCATGAAATTGAGGGGTCCTGGAGATAGATATAAAGGTGTATTACCCTTTTGGAAGGCACAAAGCGCCATGTTTTGATGATATAGAAATGACCTACGTGGAAGGCTTCCTAATACAGAAATAATGAACCTTTATGTAATAATTTGCAACGTTTTTCTCTTTCATAGATTCTTGAACATGAACGATTTGTACTTTCCAGGTGAGACTAACCTGCGTTCAAATAATCCTATCCTCGTTATTTTTGAATGGGCTTCTTCGTGGCATGGACTATTTGGAGGCACCGTCAAAACAGCAATGTAATAAAAATTTAGTGATTATTTTCTCTTGTAATTCTTTATCGATTAATTAATTTTGGCATCACTTTAGTGAGTTAGCTGTGAGTTTTTTTTTTAGAGTTAGTTTAGTGAGAGTTAGCCGTTACGCAAAACTAAACTGTGATATTACGAATATTTCCTATCTCATGTTATTTTAGTAGTATACCTACCTACCCAGATGTATAAATCGAAAATGGATTCCAATACTTATAATTTTGATTCCTACTGTAGTAGTTTTCTTCCCTTGAAGTGTCGAGTTTCGCCACAATAATAGTAGCGTCATGGTACCCTCACTAGGGTGTGGGACTAAACCTGACGTTTGCATCCTTGAAAAATCATACAAAATTAACTACATAGTTACATATTTATATGGGGCTAACTCAATTGGGTTAGTTTCGAATGAGAATTTCGAAGTATTAATTAATTTTTATTATTATTATGAATATTTCCTGTTTCTTGTTATGTTAACAGTATGCATATTGAAGAATTGTTAATACCCATGCATTTGTTTAAGGAGAGTGCTGGTATATGCCTAAAAAACTGTTGATAATTGTTTCCCTATTCGATTCAACATCCTTTTCTGAAAAATTTGTAACATTCAAACTGTCTTCATCTTTAGCCCTTAGAGGGCCTGATGGTCGCCGGTAGGGGTTTGGCGATCCCGATCTTTGTTGTAATTGTCCCTGCCTACTCCAGTTTTTTATGGAATGGTTCCAACTTACCACACCTGTTCCACTTACTGATCCAACTGGAGCTCTGAGAGGTTCTTCCAAGAAGAAGTGACTTCCTTAAAGGTCCGGTAGTGGTATTGATATCGATACTACATGAGTACCCTTACTTGAACCCGACCTTCGTTTCTAATCCTCCACCTTCCATCAATCCTCTCCGTTACCCTTCTGCCTGCAGTAGCAATTAATAATATTTCGATGGTAATGATTATTAATAATCTTGATGGGATGATGATCTTAATAGGATAATAATTAATAATCTTGTTATTTGTAGTGGTGAATTCCTCGGAATTACTTCACTCAACAGGGGGCTGGAGTCCCAATGGTAGGAACAAAATCGAGAAGGGGTGCAAGTCGATTCAAAGCATTATCAAGATCGCTGCAGATTGAAAATGCTTTGGAGATATGGAGGTGTGAGCCACAAAGCATGCTCTTATTGGAAATGTGGAACCACTGTATTGGTACCTGTGTCTTGTATGGCCCGGAACAATTCTGGAGCAGTTCTGTAAATTTTGGAAATATAATCAACATTGGACCAGTTTCCCACTGGACTAATTTACCACCAACAGGCAAAACGCGGGCAAAGTAACAGTAGTAAACTAATCAAGAGTATTTAGTTTTAGGCATTACCGCCAAGAATCACCATGGTTCAACTCTTTTGGCGGCAAAATGAATACAAATTTCTTCATTTTTTCTTCACTTCAATATTAAGGGCCACAAAATTCATAGATTAAATTTACATTCATGAACAATAAAAAATATAAATCAATGAATTACAGAGCGAATAGGACGAGGAAATACCAAAATCTCAGTGTAAATACACTTAACCTCATCTTGTAAATCTTATGACTATCTATGGAGGCGGTGAGAAAGTTTACTAGAGTGAAGATAACTGCCTTACACCTGTAGAAGTTCTCCAATGCAAAAATGGCGGCTTTTCTCTACCATGGAAAAGTTTTCCAATCGAAATTAAGTTACAGAACACCCCCCTAGTTTGAGAGCAATTAGAGGCTACGTCAGAATTTGTGACTTGAACGTCAAAGTACGCATCCCTCTCATTGTCCCAAACACTGTAAGTTATATCTTGAATATTGACTTTGCCGTCCTTGAAACTCTCTTTAGTAGGAAGGTACCTTGCATATTAGTGCCAACTAAATTAGGTACCTAAGCTATGTCGTCCAGAAATGGGTGAGGATACTGGAGACCTCCATGGCACCTGAGTGTCCCGAGGTTCTCTGTGGGCATCACATTGAAAACTCTTGATTACGTTTTTTGGTCTCAAAATAGGAATTTACAGAAGGATGTGATTTTCACCTGGGGAAGTGTAGTCTCGAAATCACTTGTCACTGTAAGGGTAAGGAAACACTTGAAAAATGGTGTTGGAAGTTCCACTGGCCTGCACTTGGGGAAATTGGACTGTCCAAGGTATTGTTCACCGTGTTAACACTTACAACTTACTTGTTAGTTCAAATGATCCTTCCAGGAACCGAATTCGCCAACTAATTTGCAACAAAAAGTGCTTGTTGAGATTTTAGCTTGGAACATCAGATCTGTACTGAATGTGTTAATTTAGTCTCTCGAAATGATTGGGTTAACCGTATGCTTTATTGGGAAAACTTCCTTATGACCTCAGATTTACACCTGTGTGACCAAATTAATTTTTACTCTAAAGATAATTATACTGAAAATTGCGTTTGTGGAGATCCAGAATAATGCTTCATGAATGGGGCTCCGAACATGAGAAGCTCAAGGTAGAGCGCAGCACGTAAACAATGACCTTACCGATTTGCTTTCTTTTGTTGCCTACAAGGGCAGTTGTGACAGACACAAGTTGTTTTTGTTGTTTTGTCGGTATTTTAATAGTTTGTGTTTCTTTATTATAATAATTTATTTATCATTTTTGACCAGTATTGATGAGATTGATGGACAGAGGGGCGCGAGTTGTAAACTATAAAAGGGCTGAAGTAAGGTATCAACGAGGAGAAAGTTATGTCAACCACCATTTCCTTAAGTCCTTTACCCCCTACCGGTCCTAGCGGCAGACCTTGTAAATTCGGAGCCCCATTGTTTTGCAACTGGTGGAGTACCTTATTACCATTGCGCATGCTCAAAACCAATATGGATTGACACCGCAAAACTCCTAGTCTAACAGACGTGTTTCAATGAAATTTTCTGGGATTGAGCAGGTTAGCTTTTAGATGGTCCCTGAACGGGATCGAAAGAAAAACACTTTAGGTTTTACGGGATCCAGACTCAAAAAACATTTTTAATAATGAAAATAAAAGGCGGTTAAGTGGGAGAGCAAGACAAGACTTACGAGACACGAATACACAATGGCGATTTTTCTCCCGCTCAGTCCACAGGACTGTTCATAGCGCTAGTGTTCGATACAGTGGCAACATGATAAAAAATTACACAGCTAATTTTGATGCCAATTTATAACCTTCACTGCACTTACGGGGGTTCAGATCGGAATCTAATTTGGGAATAATTAGGGATAGGAAAATTATCATAGTTCCTTCCTGAAGTATACAAAGGGAGTAATTCAACTTAGAGCGACATTAGCGCTCTTGCGGTAACTTTAGAAAACTAGCCTCTAACTCCATTCCAGTCCTGTGGCGGTAAATACAACTTTGGATAGAGCCAAACAGTTCCCTATAACTTTCTTTGCCGAAGGATCAGTAGCAGTCTGTGCGCAAGCAAAAACGTGAATTTCTTATTACGTCGATTTCTCAACATCTATTGGCCCAATTTCGTTCAAACCCGGGTGGGGGGGATTGGGTATACGAGTATGTTCCAGAAAAATTCCCTATTAATTATGTCTCGATTTGTGGAGTATTAACTATTGCTCTTGTGCAAAACTAAAATTGACACAGACAAAACTCGGAGACTAATGGACCGATTTTTATATTTTCAAGAATTGTGAGTGAATTTCTTATAAAGTAAATTTCTCATGATCTGACAGTTTCATGAACAAACTCGGAAAGTTGTTGGGTAAAGACCTATTGTATTTTATAGCACTTGGTTGAATAATTATTGAGCATGCGCAAAACTAATATTTATTGGCACTCCGAGAATAATGGACCAATTTGATGAAATTTTCATTTATTGTGCAGGTTAACCTCTGGACAATATGCACAAGCGCAAACTAGCCCTATTTTTCAATCCAGCATGTATACAAATGCATTTGATACTTATCTATTTGACATTCAATCATTTGACTCGTACTTTTCTTTTCGACTAACTACTAAGTACTTTTTCATACGTCCCACCCAGCTTGGCAGACTTTTTTTTAAACCTGTAAATGCAATTTCAGTCCCAATCATAAGAGTAAGAATTAATTGGATCACACCGATGTTGGTCATTAAGGGGGTTCAGTACCCAAAAATATATATACATTTTTTTTTAATTCTGAAGATTTCGGTATATCGCAATCAATTATTGCATCGATGGGACAAGTCGTAAATGGCTAGAGAAGTACACAACCGTCCGGAAAATCGCTCACAGCTACTCAGGTCAGTCTCTACTTTGATAGAAAACTGGAAAATGGCAGGTAGCCTGCCTGAGCATTACTTTTTATGTAGTCTTGTTATAATCTGAACTGTCCAAATAAAGAAACGTTACATTATTTATTTAGACGACAATGTAGTAATAGAAAACGCACTAGAAATGAAGCTCGATCCAGTCTTGGTAACGTCCGGTGAAGGTGGAGAGTGACTGAACCAAATAATAGTTGTAAAAAAAATCGGAATTGGTTCATTCACTGCTTGGCAACCTGTACAACTACTAACCTCCTAAATTATTTCTAGGCATTGACTCCCATTAAATTTAAAGTGAATTTCATCTTAATTTCAATTCCAACAACACTCCACGATGTTGACGACATTGCGTTTGCTATTATATCATTGGCGAAAGCAACTGTGGTGCTAACACAATCGGATTGGTGTCGAATTCATTGATCCAAAACAAATTTCTTCTGAGAATCCCTTTGTATGAGTGCAGTTTTTCAACCAGTCTTACCTCTACATATACTAGTTTTTAAACCACGCAAGTTCTGTGATCCAAGAAGCATCCCATGACATGTGCAGGGCATTAGTGCAGTAGATAACATTACGCATATACTGTATATAAAATACAACTAGAATACGTTAGTATAATGTTTTTATTGTCGTGATGATTTATTAGCTGGATGGAAAATCAAATAAGAAAATCCGGACCTTATCATGACCATTTGATTCTCCTGTTTTTTTAGGGCAAGTTACCCCACTATTGCCTATTCGAAAAACAAAGTATTAGATCTAACTAACACGATTTTGTTCATTTTGGACTGTCAATCCAATTTTCATTGCAGGTGGCGAAAATTTGGTTTTCTAAGGTTTTGAAGCGCCACGGGACCTGAATGGTAAGACCTAAAACTCTGGGCGAGTGCTCATTGGTTTCAGCAGGCCTCTTTGTACAAGATGGCAGCATTTTATTCGTCCAAAAAATAGTTTGAAAAAATCTAAATAAGTTAGTGTCTTTTTGGGAAATTTTTATCTCAGGTTTCCGTTGGAGGTTAATGCGGTCATATTCTTGTTCCTTGGTCCATTTTACGCCAGGAAATCAAGTTTTACCCACCTGCAATAAAAATTGGCTTGACAGTACAAAATACCCAATATCGTATTTTTACTCCTAAAGTTCAACTGACGTTCGCTCAAAGTCAACCAATAAATTTTTCTCGGATCTAATAGAGTTCCTAAAGCAATAGGGTGATAGAGATGAGGCGCCTTATGATTAATGAAAATCATGTTCATTTTTTCGTTCATAAATATGCAATATCTGCCGTTGCAAAACCTTTTTGTGAATAAGAAAATAACTAGGAAACTTTGAAATGGTGGCAACTGGACACACGGGATAGGCGGGAAAATCCCCTTGGTGGTTCAGCGTTACTTGAAGATAAGTAGCGTCACTCTAAGATGAAATGCTAATTCTACCCTCTTGACTTTATCAGGTTAGCATTCGCTGTGGCTCGCCCCAGATGATAAAATCCCCAATCACCTTATCCCAATATACGAGTGACTTATCGTTTAGGAACTCTCTAATATTTTGGCTTTCGACTACCCAATAGTGAGGTAACTTGCCCACAAAAAATTAGAAGAATCGTTGAAGGTTAAGGTTCGGCTTTGCATATTTTGTTTTGGTCAGTTGTATATTGTTAGCTGCTAGTCCTTTGTTAGGTCGTAGGACTTGTATAGCATTTTCATTAAGAAGCTTGATTGTATCGCATTGTACAGAAATATTAAATACAACAATATAAAATCGTGTTTTATTTATTTATTTTTTTTTTCAACAAAACCCAGCTTCGTTAACACTATCAATATCCATTTTATACACGAAATATTCCTTTTTACCAACTGCCGAAATGGCATTTCTCATTCTACTCAACAGTGTAATGAGTTTGAGACTTTCGCACGTTGTCATGCAAGTCTCAGTGAACAAAATCAGCTTGATGTTAGTAAAAAATGAATAAAATCAATGTTCTCGGAACACTGGTTTTTGACATAACTGGTCTTACGTAATTGGTCTTCTATGAATAACTTCATGTCCGAGGAACTTACCTAATCCCCGGAGTGATTTTCGAGCTTCGTCCTATCCAAAAGTAAGCGATGTGTAAAATCACCAGCTTTCTGTATTCCAATAAAATAAAATTGGTTATCGATTGATGCCTTGTCCTTAGTAGGTTGGGTTGGTTGAGGGTAGAGAAATTTACAGGCTTCTCTGATAATGTGGTTTAATGCTATATGCTGAGCGCTCTCGCCAAATATATGGCCTCTTCAGAGCTTATTATTTGATTGATGATCTGTATAATATTTGAGTAAAAATTGGGATTCCTCCTTGAACATCTTAGTCATTAGTTATGTTTGGTGATGTTACTAGGGTCCATTTTGAGCTAAAATCGAGGGAAATGCAATTTTTATGTGGAAAGACACACATAGCCTGAAACTTGTGTATTTCTCCCCATAAAAATTTGCATATTTCTCACTTTAAGTACAAAATTGACCCCAGTAACAATACCAAACATAACTGGTCAAGACCAAGAGGTTCAAGTTTCAGACTATGTGTGCCTCTCCACATAAAAATTGCATTTCCCTCGATTTTAGCACAAAATTGACCCTAGAAACATCACCAAACATAACTGGTCATGACTAAGATGTTCAAGGAGGAATCCCAATTTTTCCTTAAATATTATACAGATCATCAATCAAATAATAAGCTCTGAAGAGGCCATATATTTGGCGAAAGCTTATTGCAACCACATTATCAGAGAAGCCTGTAAATTTCTCTACCCTCAACCAACCCAACCTACTAAAATAAAATTAAGAAAACAGGAGTAGTCAACAATATTAATGCCCTGTAACCTGACACCCATGACTATTGTCTTAGTTCATCTTGTTAACCAACATCTAGCTCTACATTCCAAAACCCCCTACCATTATTGGTTTTTATCTACCTATTGAGCAATATTTCTAAGGAACAAAGAATGTTGAAATGCTGCTCAACCATTACTATTGTAACAGGAGAGTTGATTCTGAGAAAAACTCACGAGATTTCTCGCTAATTGCTGATCTGCTAATTAGTATAACGTTTAATTATCCTCGTGAAAGATTCTTACCCCCTCCCTCATTCTTATTGATGTGTCGTTCTAAAGCTGCAGAAAAAAACTGTTTGAAAACGCAATGACGCAGAGCAAAGCAGAGAACATCAAGATTCATAAAAATAAAGAACCCTAAAATTGGATTTTAACACAATTTCCTTCTGAAGCCGAATTCCAAAATCTGGCAACATAAACAACTAAATAGAATCACGAATAAATAGATACTAAACAACCACGCAATTCGCTTGAAAACTGAAACCTGGCAAAAACAAGTTCTTGGACTCTAGCTCCCTCCCTCTAATTCAAAAATCCAAATTCCAGGGACTTAGGGTATTATAATATGAATAAATACAAAGTAGGACGTAGATGTATAGGAAAACTATCAGGGTGGGGTTATTTTGGGCCCCAAGCACGGAAGCCTGGTGGCTGATTGTACTTTTCTGAGAGTTTTGCGTTTAATCAAAGAGATTCAGTCCTCTGGTGAGGGATGTGAGTCCTATGATTAATTGATCGCTTCAAATAGACATCATTGGGGTTTGTGCCCCAAAGAGTTCAAATCTGCAACAGGTGAGTGCAGGGCACTCGAAGATTATGTGGGATACTGTTTCGAGGGTTGAGTTTTGTGTGACCCATATGCGGTGTAGGTGGAAATTTAGGGGTGCAAAGCTGGCTATAGGGCCGACTATTGTTTCAAGTTCCCTACGGTTTTTCCTGAGGAGTCCCTCAATATTGCACCATCTTGTGGTCTGTTGGTCAACCCTCATGTTGATGATCCTTCTGAAGGTAGTTTTTGGTAGGCCAACTGCTGGCTCAGGCCCTACAAAAGGGGTGTGGGAGTCCCTTCTTGCGAGCTCATCCGCCTTTTCATTACCAGTAATAACTTTATGCCCTGGCTCCCACTCCAGGCAAAAGTAGGACGTGGAAAGTACTCAAATCTCCTGTGGAACGTAGAATCCTGCACCGACCCCAGTGAGAGGGACAGAGAGTGGGCAACGGGGTGACAAGCAGTAGGTACGCAAGCACACAAAGTTTCAGAGCAAATTTGTGGGGTTTAATTAACGGAAAACTGAACAGTAATTAAATTAAAGCCCAATAATTGGTTAAGAACTTATTTAATTAACTAATTATAAAGAAAATAAACAAAGTGTGATGGCATGAGGGGAGGGTGTAAGATATTGAAAAGCGGAGAGAACGTAGTTGTAACTAAAAAATGATAGCTAACGTGCGATAATCGGGAAAAAAATTCATATAGTTATTGTGAGTGCAGGTTCCTGCTGCTTGATGGCAGTAACTCCCGGTTTACCCTCTCTAGCTTCTACTATGAAGGCATACAAGCAGCTAGATAGATAATTAGATGTAGAAATATTCAACCTCCAGATTGGAAAACGCTTAATCATTCAAATGAGTTTAGATATTTTATGCACCTAATGCTCTAACCATAAGTGATATGGTTTTATTATAAAAGCCAACTAGGAAGATTGAGTGATTGTTTGAGTTAGGAGCTGGTTGGAGACGGATAGGAAAGACGTTGTCAGGAGAATAGAAGGTAGGAGCACCCTCCTCAAGACCGTTGTCATCACCATCATGTTCTGTGGTTGGCACCCAGCTCCTAACTGGTCAGGAACTGCAAAATCTTGGGGCGATGGCCAAACTTCGTGGTGATATCTAGTCCAAATGGCGTGGTGATATCTTGGGGCGATGGCCAAAATTCGTGGTGATATCTTGTCTGTTCAACCATCTGAAGGTTAAAAACGTTTGAAGTTGCTTAGTTCTGAGGGTTATTCAAAAATATATTTTTTTCCAACAGATATTTTGAAGATTGGGTCGAACTACTTTCCTCTTTCATTACAGCACTTTACGTATTTTCAGTTTCCATTTTTAACCTTCAACCACACTAACACCTCGACCGTTTCTGTTCCGTTTGTACGAATATTATGAACCAAATTGATCACCATTCCCTATTTCAAAAGTAATTTTCATTGCTACAACAATCCTGCTCCTTGAATCATCAATAATGATAAGTTGTGATCTTATTGTTTACCTAGGTACCTATTTCCTTTTATG
Organism: Adelphocoris suturalis; assembly: GCA_030762985.1. Lineage (NCBI taxonomy): Eukaryota > Metazoa > Arthropoda > Insecta > Hemiptera > Miridae > Adelphocoris > Adelphocoris suturalis. Next base: position 127,207,991 of record CM061043.1, on the reverse strand, counting down.
AAATGAAGCAAACCGCCATCTGTTGATTTTTTCTTCTGTCGATCATTTCTTGCGATTATTTCGTTGTTTCAAGCATATATTTACGTTTGTTACGTTATCGAAAAGTTCAATTCTTCAAAAGAATGCATTATATCAAGTTTGTTTGTTGGCCGGTGATATGATATAATTTGACAATTCGGATTTCTGTTACGGTGAGCAACGCCAGTCGTTTGAAGCTATTCGTTTACCTGTGATGGCATTTGGTTTTAATCTAGCAGGTGATGGTTTGCCTTATTTCATAACTGAATACGTAGGTAAACAAATAACAACACAACTAGCCATTGTTGAAGATTTCAGGTGCAGGGTTACAGTAGCAAAGAAAATGCTTTTATAAAAATAAAATGGGTGAGAGAACTGCCACCGGCGAATGGGATGGTTCAGTGCCATCCAGCGGGAGTCTGGAGAACTAGAGCCTTCCCCAGGCAGCAGTTTCACACTGCTCATCAAGAGGGACACTAGTAGTTGTGCCAAACTTTTTCTGCCTAGTCCCACCAACGTTCTTCTCTTTTGTCTTATTCCATCGCTCGGTGGTTTGAGCTTTACCCTTACCCTGATGCACCCAGCAACTTGAAGGCCTTGGTTCATACCACTGTCGAGACTTGAGAGACAATTTGTCCCTCTTTTACTAAGAGGCACAGTGCTGGAGAGCCATATGTAAACCTCTTCCTTCCTTGTTCAATCAAGAACAAGATTATCGAAAAGAGGTAGCCGGATAGAATATTTTAGAAGCTCTAGAAATACAAATATTCAACATCCATATGGGAATCCGCCTAAACATTCAAGAGAGTTTATATATTTTATGCACTTAGTAGGCCCACTTTACCAAAAACTTATTTAATGGAGATTGACCAAGCTCCATTAAAAAATAATTGCAAGGACTAAACCTTGGAGTCTTTCGCCAACCCAAAAACCCTTTTATACCAAATTTGGAACCAGAGTTCAAGCTCTTTTGCTATTAACATTTGCTAAAAATTTAAACAATTTTAACAGCAGGATAGTAAGCCAGCTGATGTCATGACCTACTCTACATATACTATCAAGCTACATTTGTTATTTTTATCTACTCTTTTTTAATTAATATTTTATAACATACTCTACATTTTTTATTAATATTTTATAACATACTCTACATTTTTTATTAATATTTTATAACATACTATCAAGCTATTAATCGTTTATATCATGCTACCATAATCTATTATACGTTATTATCCTATATCACTTCTGTATTATAATTCATCAATTTTATTGTAAAAGTCTTTTCTTCCAACTTACCTGTCCAACGAGAACTCTAGGAGAGAGTCTATGAGTTATAGGACTTTCAGAACTGTCAGAATCTCCATCAAAATTTGATGTTGTCCAATTCCTCAAAGTTCGGAATCTGCCGTCGGATCTTCCTTGGGCATCTTTGGGGGTGATCCTCTTCACGCGAGGAATTAAATAGAAATCCAACTGCCAAATTTCGTGAATTCATTGTAAATCAAAATCGTGAATCAAACAGCTGTTGGGACGGAGCCATATAGCTCGATATCATTGTTATCAGGGCTAACAGAGATTAGCAAGTGTAACTGGCCGGATTTTGGGAGTTTGAGCTTGGGCCACCTCTGTATGGGTAAAACTCGTTATTGGTGAAAGTGGGCATTAATAATCTAAAATTAACCATAGATGCGTTGGATGTATTATAAAATCCAACTAGAAGGTTTTGAATGATAATTTGAGCTAGGAGCCGATTGGAAACAAATAGGGAAGTGTAACGGCCCAAAAATATTTGATAACTTGACAGGAGTTCGAACTCGCGTCATTACCACTAAGGGGGACCCCCCCCCCCCCCCCCCGGGTTGCAACACTCCAACGATCTGAGCTATGAGGCCGGTGTAATCAAACCTCTTCCACTGTGAGAGTTATTTTCTGGAGCGTAACATTTCCCCAGAGTCAAATACCAGCATTCTCGGCTGGTTTGGGATTAGACAAATGACGAAGTGAAACTGCAGGCTGCTGGCAAAGCAGATGCTTGCTGGAACAAATCAGCAGTCCAGCGAGGTCATTGTCATGGAGTGTTTTGACTCAAGTGAGTGAGGAAGTGAAAGATGCTATGTCAGGGAATGTGATGTATGCAGTTTTTTGGCTTGAGAGGGATAATTAATTATTGTTTGATATTATTTGGTGTCCTATTTCAACTGTGCCTGTAACAGCACAAAAATACTTGTACCTCAACAGGAGTTCAAACTCGTGTCCCTATAACTACGGGAAATTTCCCCCCGAGTTGTAACACTCCAACGATCTGAGCCATGAGGCCGGTGTAATCAAACCTCTTCGACTGTGAGAGTTATTTTCCTGGAGCATAACAGAAGACACTGTCAGTAAAATGGAAGGTAGGGTTACACATTTAAGGGAGATGCCATTCCAGCTCGTGGGCCAGGCCCCAAGAGCACTGTCCTCAAGATCCATCGTTACCATTATATTCAGCCGTTGGCTCCAAGCTCCTAAGTGGTCTTTGGGAACTGTGAAGTCTTGAGGCTATAGTCCGAATAATAAAAAGTTGGAGCTTGATAAAACATCGTCGATGTAGACCTTGAAAGCAAGTATACTAGATTTTGGCGGTTTCAACAATTAAATGCTATCTTTCCTTCTAATACCTGGATTACTGGATTACCTGGAGTACTCGAGATATGATTTTTTAAAGGTTTTTTTCAGGAATACCGTGTTTTTTTCATTTTAAACTCCGATTTCTCCACTTTTCCTCATTTAATTTTAACTTTCAACCTCATTTTCGGTATCAGCATTAAATTTCCTATAAGAATAGTGTACTTGGGTTCTTAAAAAGTACCATCCGAAGACCCTTACATCAGCTCAAACATTGACGATTTTGAAAAAATAATATTTCTGAAAATCTTCAAAACTTTTAAAAAGAATCCTGGAAACTGGCAAATCTCATGAAAACTGCTTCATCTAATAAGCTTTCCAACAGTATTATCAATTTTACTTTCATTTTGTAATTTAGGGGAGAAAATAATGTTTTAATGTTAAAAAATGTGGGTTTTTCAATGAAATTGTTAGTTTTTTTCGCAAGATGACCCTCCATGAACCAACGAGTATGGGGTCGGTTTCTATGTATTTTTTCTCGCTGGATCAAATGGAAACTCTTGCAGATCTCTCAACTACGTTATAATCGAGTTTTACACTTTAATTAACTAGTTTTACCCCATAACACACATACATTTAATCGTAACAAACAAACTAAACATTTGCGATTTTAAGTTAAAACTCGGTTATAACGGAGTTGGAGAGATCTAAAAATGTTACCATTCGATACAGCGTGAAAAAATACATAGAAACCGACCCCATACTCGTAGGTTCATGGAGGGTCATCTTTCGAGAAAACCAACAATTTCATTGCAAAACCCACCCACATTTTTTGACATTAAAACATTATTTTCTCCCCTAAACAACAAAAGTAAACTTGATTATACCGTTGGAAAGAGTATTAGACGAAGCAGTTTTCATGAGATTTGCCAGTTTCCAGGATTCGTTTTGGAAGAGTAGTAAAGTTTTAAAGATTTTCAGGAATATTCTTTTTTCAAAATCGTCAATGTTTGAGCTGATGTGAGGGCCTTTGGATGGTACTTTTTAAGAACTCAAGTACACTATTCTTATAGTAAATTTAATGCAGATTCCGAAAACGTGGTCAAAAATTAAATTTGAATGAAGTAAAGTGGAGAAATTTGAGTTTAAAAGGAAAAAAACACCGTTTTTTCTGAAAAAATCTTTAAAAAATCATATCTCGAGAACGGATTGAGATAAAAATATGCAGTTGGCGGCATTTTACTCCATTTTTGATGTAGTTTCACCCACCCATTTTTTTTTTTTTTTTTTGCATCTGCGAGGGAATCACCCTGTATTTTGAAATGTGTGACGGACTTAGGTCGCCCTCCAGAGGTGCAATGGGGCCTATATCTGCACTGCATAGAGAGAGGGGAGTGTGACAGTACCATAAGAGATACAACTCGTACTAATAGCATATGTGCTTTGTTCGGAGAAGATGATTTTCTGGTTCTCGGATCCTCATCTATCACCAAACACAGCATTCCAAGAACTCGAGGTGACGCATTCAACCCGGCGCAAGAGCGACGGATAGACACGCATTCTCTTGGATATGACGGTAACTGTCACAAATGATCCATCCTAAGATGCTCATCTCCTTTCTGCAACCTCGCGTCACTATGCGCAGCATCCAGTGCCATCCAAAAGCGTTTTCCTGAGAGCCTAAATTCTGGTAAAAAAAGATGAAACAAAACGCAAAATTTTGAAAATAACAGCAATTTATTTTCAAAACAAAACAACCGCGCTTCCTTCAGCCTTACTCAGTAAAGAATTTACACATAATTTTCATATACAAAACGTTTTAGAATTACAATATTAATCTATATTACTCGTGGATGAGAACAATAATATTTATTTCTAGTGGTAATTTTGGTTTGTACAAAAGTCTATTAACTTTGAAACAATAATAACGATTTTGTCAGTTTATTAGCCATATTTTTTAGAAGTTGCAGTGAGTAAAATATGAGTGCCTGACGCACAATGGGACTAAGGCGGCAAAAACCCCGAAAAAATAAAAAAATTGTTTCTTTTCCATTCTCAAATACTCAAAAATGTAATATATCATCCTCTTTCAATTTAAAATAAAATTTGGTAGGCCTAAACCCTACGTAAACTTCGTTTTCCTTATTTTTTTTTTTACTAAAATTTTGCTGTTTGTAATGATGTTTCCCCCTTTTTTTTTTTTCGGTCCCCTTGTACGGTTTTAACATGTGCGAGATTTGTTTAATGTACAAAGTACATATACAGATCTCAAACATATTTTTTAATTCGGGAAATCTTAAAATGATTTCAACATGCTTTTATATACAATCATGCAATAAAATCACGGTTTTTCACATATCTTGGATCAGAAAAAACATATATATATATATATATATATATATATATATACCGCCGATTTGGTCGTTATCATCATAGGTAAAAAAGGGAAGGGATTTTGAGTTTAAAAAGGGAAGGTAAATTGAGTTTAAAAAATGAAAACCTATTGAATTGCATTTTTAGGCTGAATAAAGTACTAAGCCCATAAATTTTTATCACATTAGTTTACAAAATTTTGCATATTTTTGCAAAGAAACTGATAATTACCCAATTTTCACCATTTTTTATCACAAGGTTTGAAGTTTTGCCCCCCGTGTTCCCTTAATGAAAATTTATTGCATGACTGGGGGATTTCTAAAATATTTTTCCTTTCTTTACTAATGTATTTTAGTTCCTGAATTGAATAAAACGATTCCCAATATGACGCTCTGTTTTCAAAATACGGGTTTTTTGCCATTTGGTCCAACTGTGCGACGACCCTTTACAAAATGCATACGTAGGTTAGTGTTGTATAATTACTTTAATCTTGAGGAATAACAATAGGAAAGATCCTAAGGTTAGTTTTGCATTAATAGCGATAAATTAGGAACAAGAGTTTGTGAATGATTGGCGGTAAAATAGCTAATAAATACAGATTTTTTAAATATAATAATAAATAATAAAAAAAAAAGAAAAAATTAACTGACCAGAAACGTGAAAATTCACTGACTGCACCTATGAATCATCAGTGAAGTAGAGTTCACTTTGAATAAGAGAAACGAGCGAGCGAAATACTTTTCCAAAAACCTAAATGTGGCACTTATAGGGTTTGGATGTGAAACGGTAGAGTAAATGAAGAGAACGAGAAATATCAAGTTCAAAAGGAACAGCCTTGAGTGATCGCACAAATAATGTAATTTGGAGTTAATCAATTCTGTTCACGTTTTTAATTTACAGCTTAGTCTTGTACTTTCTTGTTAGGTCAAACGAGGAGTAAAATAAAAAGAATGAAATCAGTATAGGATATGGAAGAGAGCGATTGAGGCTGTGCTCATTTCAAGTGCTTTGACCTGGATTGACTACCAAACTCTTTGACTAAATTACCTAGTCAAGCTTTCAAATCTCACCAATAACTTGTGTGGCTTTCTTTCTTGAATTGATAACGCAATATGAATTCTGCAGTTTATAGGATCTGACTCATTGCGCAATCTCAGTCAACTGACTCTCAACTCAGTACAGCCTGATGAGCGTAGTTTACCGGACATTTAGCTTGAATCTAGTGAGGATTGTAACCACTAGAGTACTACAACATCAAATTACACATCTGGCAGGCTAGTTACACAGTGCTTGGTGAAATCAAATACTGCAGAATGGCTACATTTCAATGTTCTGTGAGAAGAAGAATGAAATGGTTCTTGTGAACGAGCGGACCTTATGTGCCTTTACGATTCCATCCATTTTCTCAATAAGTTTAACACTGTAAGCTTATGAATACTGCTGCATTCGGGATTCGGAGGAAGCTTACTGCTCTCAGAGCCACGAAAAGGTACTTGTATGCCAGAATCGGTAGTAACTGACTACAGAATAACCAAGCTTGCAATGCTTTTAACTGAATAACTGTTCCCTCCTGGGAGTCCAAAAACGTCGTTGATCCAGTAAAGGTTTTATATTATTCAATGATGTAACGTATTGAATATTTAATATATGAAGATCACCAAACCATCATAGTTCAAAGGAATTGTAGGTGCAGATTATTCAAAGGCCCTGGTTAAGTTGTAGGGCATATGGTTATGGTCTACGTAAAACACAGATTGCCGCTCAACATGGTTTCAACTGTTTCCAACAGCTGTAGTAATACAAGTCTTCACACGAGAATGGACATCTAACCAAACCTTAGTTTGTGCTAGAACCAGATCAGAACAGCCAAAAATATGGGCACAACTCTCCGGTAAGAGAAAACCCGAGACATCTCCGCTATGAGAAAGAAACGTAATGACATCACTTGGTGACGTGAATACCAAATGATTTTGATTACTGATGTTTTAAAACTAACAAAACAAAGCTGACACAAAAGATAAATGCAGAGTTAAATACAAAACTGAAAATTCACAAATTTCACTAAAATTATAAAGTAAAAACTATCTAAAACAAACAAATCGCAGCACACAGTAAGTATATTCTTAACAAGAAACGCTTGAACTTGAAATGATGCACCAGGCCCAAGGTGATTTTAGACCTTTATTAGACTAGCAGGGATCAACGAAATGTGATGAACCTACAACGAGTAAATGCAAAACGCTGGAAAAGCCACAAATGGCCATTTCCTAGTGATTTTGTGGAAAACTGGGTTCACCAAGATTACAACAACATTGTGGCTAACAACACCGACAAGGAAGCTAATACAGAATATTGTGGTTACAATGCAGTCTGGGAATTATTATCTTCATAACATATATTAATTTGGCTGACGGATCACAACATTGTGTGGTTTTAGGTTAGAGTTATTTTCACATCGCTCTCCGAAATTTACACGAAAAAAGTTCGTAAAGACCAAAGTTAAAGAAAAAACGAAACATTTAAAACTGAGCAAAAACCATAATAAGCGCCATGTAAGCAACAACAAAACTAGGAAGTTAAAAAATAAAAAGTATAATAATAATAATAATAATCATAATCATGACAACAGTAATCATAATTATAAAGTTGATTATATGTACAACGTGGACTCACTGAGGCCGGGACGTCGATGGAATTACCCACATGAACAGCTTGACCCCGAGTACACTCGTTTCATTGCACTGGCCACCCCGTTGCCCTTTCATATCGAGTCCAACGCATCTGAGACAAAAATTACCAAAATGTACAACGCAATTGACAAAGTGAGAAATTAATATTTATTCGTATGAGGATTTTTTTTTTCTTTGCGACAGAATACTTTTATTGAAAAAAATGGGAACGAAATTGAAATCGGAATTGAACGAAGTTTTCCGATGAGTTCCTTGTAGCAGATTTGTGATTATCATTATTTTTGACAGTTTATTCATGCTATTCCTTTAGCTGATGGCAGGTACAGCAGCACCATCCTCTAAATTCAGGTGACGCAACTTCCTGCGGCTTCCTCGCAAGCGTAGCGATACTGCCCGAATGATAGAAAATTGAATTTTCACTCTTACCCAATTCAATGCTGGGCTGTACGGCTTTGCCCACTTTTCACTGAGCCGATCTACCTACCAGTATTTTAAGAAAAGCGCTGTACTCCACATGTAAGGCTCCATCACAAGAACAGATTAATGGAGTAAATGATCCTCTTCTGTCCTCTGCTGGCACATCATCATTTTGCATGCTTTTGCTGTGAATGTGCCCTTGCAATTGCGTCCCAATCTCGGTGAAGGTGATTAATTACTTAATCAGTCTTGAAACCTTAATAACTTTCCGCAAGACCAGGGGTCTCAAACATACGGCCGTGGTCATGATTCGGCCCACCAAGCTCTTTTAGCGAATTTTCGTAGAAAATTGAGCTATTGCAATGGCTCCAAAAATTTTTAAATCAAGACTCAAAAATTATCTTCATTGAAATCCGTTTTTGAGACATTCCGAAACGAATCCTTGAGTTTAACACTTTTCATACATTTGTATGTGATGTCTCATTCTAGACGATAACACTCTGCTTAGGATTGAAATAAAAATACCAATCTTGCGCCAAAAAATCTAGTTTTCAAAACAAAAGGATGAGTTGGTCAGCATTTTTGAGTACATCGAATTGGTCAAATTTAAAAAAATGTGTTAAAAAATCACTAAAAATGGCAAAAAATCGTTTAATTTGTGTTTTTTTTTTAAAGCAGAATGTTAGCAAAAAAATGTTTATTAACGATGAAATAGAACATTGAAAAATGTATGCACAAAGATATGCTGAAAATGTACAAAAATTGCATTACTATTTTCCGAAAAATAGCTAAAAACTGCAAAAAAAAAAAGATAAAATCCAAATTCCTTTTTGCGAGTTTACCAACTTACCAAATTTCATTCAAAACGAGTTTTTTTTATTTTTTATAAAATTGGAAGTTAACAATTCCTTTTAGCGTGAAGTCCTGAATTTTCAGAACAATTTAGCATTACACATACATATTACATATACGAAACGAAAATTCGCTCATATGATCATGCTGCATGACTGGAACTTTTTTGGTTTTTTATTAATTGAAAGATCAGTTGAAGGAAGTCGTGAGCTTTGTGTCCAGAAGAGTCGTTTATTAATTTGAAATGAGCTTTCAATGAACTTCATACATTTGAAACCTATGTACATACATAGCCATAAATACAAGGATATTCGAGTTGTACCCGTGGCTCAGTTGGGAAAAAATAATGAAATACAAAGTCCGCCAAGTTGGATGTGGCACATAGCTTCCTTGTTTACCTATCATCCACACATCTTCCAACTATCATCCAAATTTAAGCGAACTCGAACGACTAGAGAGTGAAAAGATGGAACATGATGGAATTTACGTTTGCGCATGCGCAGAATGAAGTATTGATTTGGCAACAATGAAACTGATAGGGGACCATCAACAACCTAACCCCTGCATCCTCTGACAATTTCATCGAAATCGGATGAAAGCTGTTGAAAATAAGCTTGTTACAAGGATTTTAAATTGGCGCGTACGCAGTAGTTATTAATGATAAAATCATGCTGAAATTGATAGGGGACCATCTACAACCTAAACCGAGCATTCTCTGACAATTTCATCGAAATCGTATGAAAACAGTGAAAATTAAGGTCACAGGGGTGCTCAAACTTGAACTGCTGGCGATCTACCTCAATATTTTTAGACTGCTTAGATCGACTCTGAGAGGCTGCAAGTATGTGTGATGCAGGGTTGTCGTACATACACGATACACCCTACCTACCTAGGTAGGGTGTACCGTAGCATATATAGATCCGCACAATTTACATTATTTTAGTCAAGGTTTGGGTTAGGTTTACTTAAGTTCTTCTCTACAATATCAATGAAAAAACTCCTAGTTATTCAAAATTGCGAGTTTATTCGTTGTTACAAAACAAAAGAGTTACATATGGTGTTAAACTCAACTAAGGAGTGACTTTGGATGTTGAAGCGTGGCACTGCATGTCCTCAGCATACTTTTCATAAGATGGTGCGTAACCACTGAGTGCCAATCGCAAGCATGATGACATAATATGTCGTCAATAATATGTCGACATATTATGATCGTCAATTAGTCGATTGCGATATTTTGACTTAATTATCTTCATTTCAGAAAATGCAGATTCGCACAAGTAAGTTGACCCAAACATTGCCCTCAGTTGAAGGGCGATTTGCCTTAGATTCGGATATTTATCTTCAGATATAAAACACCAGAAATTTGTATCAGATGCTGCAGCTTTGAGATGTATATCTGATATAATCTGCACCAACTCATTTTCAACAAAACATGAGTTCATATTAAACTGACTTGCTACTTCAGTAGCTAATTCCTCAATGTTTTTACATGAAAAAGAATAACTCATAAATGATGCTATATTCGCCAATTTACTGCAATCATAAAAACGCATTTCGTATTGTCCCAAAATATTTGATAATTCAGCCTCATACGTATCATAATTCAACTGAGGAATCCTTGCTTTCAAAGACGGAAAATGTTTCAGATCCTTTCTTTTCAGTTGATCTATCATAAGTTGCAATTTACTCGTTATTACGTAATAAATTTTTGTAGTTTAGTTACCTACTTATTAAAAATTTTTTTCTTCTCGAGATCTACTCAAAAAGCACTCGCGATCGACTGGTCGATCGCGATCGACCGTTTGAGCACCCCTGTTATAGGGGAATCCTGCTACGTGGGAATGGTGGTTAGACGTCACCAGTGCTCGAAACTTTGAAAATCATAGAAAGAAAATTATCTACTCATCGTAGGATAGTGCGGTTGATGTCAAACTTCATAGGATAGAATCTTCTTCCATCTAAAAATAGATGAAGTACCTTTTTCACACCCTAAAAATATGCAAAGGAAGAGTTATCACGTATTCATTTGATTTTAAAACAAGTTGGTGAATAGTGGGGCTTATTTATGAAACCAGCACAATGCAAGGGACATATATGCGGATGACAGAGAAGCATCATAGTAATCAATTGCGCAACATCACCCAAACAGATTTACAAACAAAACATTTTACTGAAAATTTCGATAGAATATCGAGGTGTCAGTGGACGAGATGTGATAAGAGATTTTAGGTGGTTTTTGGTAAATGCTTGTTAGAGATCAGATTCGGTTTTACAAACTCCAACTGTTACCTATTTCTAATTTCTAATATCTGCCAATATCGCGCTTAGGTGTATACGAAGTAGGGCAATAATTGTCAAAATGTAGTAACAGGTAATTGTATAAATTAAAATATGAAAAAAGTCCAGTCATGCAGCATGACCCCATGAGCGAATTTTTGAAGAAATCTTCGACATTTCAGTCGCTATTGATCGTGTAGAGAAATTTTAGTTTATGATTTTGATAGACAAACATGGAATCAAATTATTAAAAATAATTAGGAGGTACTCATACTTTATTATTATAAAACTAATCTTGTAGATTTAAAGACAAATGTAGGTAAATATTCATAGATTTCGATGTCCAATGTGGTCAGTATTGAAGGCAGTTGAAATCCTAACAGTATGTGATCAGTTGTGATTGGTCAGTTGTGATTACATTTTTTTTTTTTTTTAACAAGCATCTACTACCTACGTTTTAAACAGCATGGTTCTAGGATTGGTTATACAGGGATACTTCCATAAGAGTAGTTCAATCTGAATTTGGACAATGTTTCATGCAAATATTACCGATTTTTACAACTAGCGAACGGCATTATTTCAATTTTTGACTGATTTTTCAACTTTGAAATTTTTGAAAACTTGATACATATTCTTATAGGAAATTTTACGCTGATTCCGAATATACCACATGTTAGTATGCTGAAAAAACTATTTCGCACAACAAATCGCAAAAAACTGGCTATTTTGAAATTTTTTACAACATTTTTGAAAATTTCAACCTGAAGATGTAATCCGATCATGCTGGCCAACGAACTTGAACTTTCGTTTTGAATCCTTAACATTTTAAAATTTGTTTGAAGTTTCTAGCACAATTCTACGGACAGTTATCGTCTGGAATGACACATACATACATATATACATACATACATACATACATACATAAAAAAATGCGTTAAACTTCGGAATATGATTCAGAATAGCCTGAAACGGATTTCTGCATAAAATTTTTTCAAAAATTCACATTCTACAAATTTTGAGGCGAGAGCAATAGCTTAATTTTCTTCAAAAATTCGCTAAAATCCATAACAGAATAAAGTTTTTTGTCGAGTAGAGAGAATTAATTTTTTCTTGAATTGAGATCAACGCAGAAAGCCGACAGGAGATTGAGGACAAAATGATTGTGCAAATCGACACAATAGTCAGACCTCTCTTGAACTGTCGAAGTCTGTGCATTGGAACTTGGGGAAGATCCCTTCAATTACGAGTGTCGTGTTCGAGCGTAAATCACAACATTTCAAAGAGTGCTTGGTGCTTTCGCACATACAGGGTGATTCCCTCGCAGATGCAAAAAAAAAATTGGGTGAAACTACATCAAAAATGGAGTAAAATGCCGCCAACCGCATATTTTTATCTCAATCCGTACTCGAGATATGATTTTTTAAAGGTTTTTTCAGGAATACCGTGTTTTTTAATTTTAAACTCGGATTTCTCCACTTTGCCTCATTTAATTTTAACTTTCAACCTCATTTTCATTTACTGAATAGTGTACTTGGGTTCTTGAAAAGTACCATCCGAAGACCCTCACATCAGCTCAAACATTGACGATTTTGAAAAAATAATATTTCTGAAAATCTTTAAAACTTTACTACTCTTTTAAAAAGAATCCTGGAAACTGGCAAATCTCATGAAAACTGCCTTATCTAATATGCTTTCCAACGGTATTATCAAATTTACTTTCATTTTGTTATTTAGGGGAGAAAATAATGTTTTAATGTTAAAAAATGTGGGTTTTTCAATGAAATTGATGGTTTTTTTGAAAGATGACCCTCCATGAACCAACGAGTATGAGGTCGGTTTGTATGTATTTTTTCTCGCTGGATCAAATGGAAACTCTTGCAGATCTCTCAACTACGTTATAATCGAGTTTTACTTTAATTAACTAGTTTTACCCCATAACACACATACATTTAAGTGTAACAAACAAACTAAAAATTTGCGATTTTAAGTGTAAAACTCGGTTATAACGGAGTTGGAGAGATCTACAAATGTTACCATTCGATACAGCGTGAAAAAATACATAGAAACCGACCCCATACTCGTAGGTTCATGGAGGGTCATCTTTCGAAAAAACCAACAATTTCATTGAAAAACCCACATTTTTTAACATTAAAACATAATTTTCTCTACTAAATAACAAAATAAAAGTAAACTTGATTATACCGTTGGAAAGAGTATTAGACGAAGCAGTTTTCATGAGATTCGCCAGTTTCCAGGATTCGTTTTGGAAGAGAAGTAAAGTTTTAAAGATTTTCAGAAATATTCTTTTTTCAAAATTGTCAATATTTGAGCTGGTGTGAGGACCTTTGGATAGTACTTTTTAAGAACCCAAGTACACTATTCTTATAGTAAATTTAATGCTGATTCCGAAAATGTGGTCAAAAGTTGAAATTGTATTAAGTAAAGTGGAGAAATTTGAGTTTAAAAGGAAAAAAACACGGTTTTCATGAAAAAACCTTTAAAAAATCATATCTCGAGAACGGATTGAGATAAAAATATGCAGTTGGCGGCATTTTACTCTATTTTTGATGTAGTTTCACCCACATTTTTTTTTTTTTTTTTTGCATCTGCGAGGGAATCACCCTGTATAGAATTGCCTGGACTACGATAGAGGGCAGAGTCAGCTGCAAACCCTCCCTGGCATAAAAAGGATGGAGGTAAGCCAAAAGAAATTCTTAAGGCTCTCTTTTGTAGCCTCAAGATCATGTCCATGTTATGAATATGGGAGGCTGGGGTAAAGTCGGTGAAAAGGCACATGCGTTTGATTGCATCTGGTGCCAATCTCACATATGAGGACATTTCTACGTGGTTTGCCAAGATAGAGGCAGTTCTAAATTCACGTCCGCTGTGCCCATTGTCCACAGACCCTAATGAGAACAAATACCTCTCACCTGGCCACTTCTTGGTGGGCAGACCACTCATTGTCGCCCCAGAACCCTCTTTGCTAGATGTAAGAGAACACATTCTATCCAGATGGCAACTTGTTTCAAAGATGACACTAAGATTCTGGGAGCGCTGGAGCTCAGAGTACCTTGTGACACTGCAGCGCCGTCCGAAATGGATTAAAACCAAACCAAATCTGGAGGTAGGAGACCTGGTTCTAATCAAGGAGCCTTTGCCGCCACTACATTGGAAATTGGCCCGAATCACTACCGTCCATCCAGGGGATGATGGTGTTGTCAGAGTGGTGACAATTCAGCGTGGTAATTTGACATTACGCAGGCATGTCACTAACCTTGTACCCCTTCCACACCTGTCTTTGCCATCTTACCCAAAGCTTTACTCAGACTGACCTGAGTGCCAATTGCTGCCTTCTTACATTGCGATATGTCAGGATCTCTACAAGCAGCCAAAATCTTCAGCAAGCTTATTTTGCTTTGATTTCCATCACCTCTCCTTTCATTACCAACCTGATCTGAAATTTGAGTCAGCCCAAATTTGGTGGGCAGGATGTTCGAGCCGAACAAATCCATCATGAAGTAATAATTTATTTTTTAACGTCAAATCGCTTCGAGCTTCCTTTTCACACACAAACACACCCGTTGGACTTGCCGCACTTATCGCTGCTCTTCGCCTCACCGTTATCGCAGTTGACGACGCTGGAAAAGGTCAGGTTTCCAACGAACACTGAAGCCCAGTAGCCGTGCAGGTATCAGCGCCTCGTGATCGCATCACGCCTTTATTCGCATTTTGCGTATTTCTTCCTCAACTTGGACTGCAATCAAGTCCTCGCAGTTTCGAACCTTTTCGGTCGATTCCAGAAAGCTTCCTGGGTCCCAGTATCCCTCGAAGTCACCGCAATTCTTCTTCAGTTCGCTGATTCTTCTGGTAAGCCTCATCTACAATATGCCATGATACCTCTATCTCTCCTCGTCCTTTTCCAGCGTCGTCGACGGCGATAACGGTGAGGCGAAGAGCAGCGATAAGTGCGACAAGTCCAATGGGCGTGTTTGTGTGTGAGAAGGAAGCTCGAAGCGATTTGACGTTAAAAAATAAATTAATACTTCATGATGGATTTGTTCGGCTCGAACAGTTTGCGTGGTTACCCTAAAAGAGAATTCCATATCTGACCCAGGAGAGAAACAAAGGCTGATACACGGACGATAGATAAGACTCTGACACCACTGGAGGCAGCTTGCACAGAAAAAAACAGGGACCACTGAGCCTGGGAGGCCATAAGCATTAGACTGACAACGAAAAAAACGAAAGTTCGAATTTTTGGGGGGCTCAAAGCTCAGATGATTGCATTAGAT